>VBSM01000631.1:413595-456078 GCA_008086735.1 Cheirogaleus medius | reverse complement strand
GGAGGGAGGAAGGTAAAGGAGGGAGTTTCTGGGTAGGGCGCGAGGAGGAGGGGCTGGGGAGGGAAAATCAGGCCCAAACCTGTAGAGCTCTGTCTGTCCTGCCGGTGGACATTGAAGAGTTTCTCTGGGTTTCTGTGGAACCGCCCAAAAGGGTTCCCGTAGAACAGTTTGAGAACTGCCCAACTACCCAGCCCATAATTAAATACCCGAGTAAGAACTCACCTGAGTCTGGGTCCAGAAACCACTGTGCACCAGCATATCAGATGCCCCATGAATGCCACCTCGACCTGGGAAGCCTCAGGGGAGGATTTGAAAAGTTACCTAAGATGCCAGGGGTTCATTCTTAAGCCGTCTGATGCAAACTTTGTCACTCTACTGTGGCTTTACTACGTAAATGTTAAAGAATGTTTTCTCTCCCTAATAAAAAATGAAGTATAGCCACCGTTCTGTCCAAGAAAATTAAAATGCCCAGAGAAAACGAATGTTAACATTTGCCCACATGACATGGCTGTCGTTTTTCTCTGCATGGAAAAAATTTTCCATCCAGAAATGGGAGCGGAGGGTGGAGGGGAGGTGAATAATAAAATCGGGCTCATGCTGGACCAATAGTTTAGCATTCTGATCTGGTTACCTAACCTTAAAAATATTTTTCTAGGTCACTAAATAATTTTCAAAGTCATGCTTTAAATGAAGGCTTGAAATTCCACCATGTGGATTTTATATGCCAGAGTGTATTAGCCATTCCCCTATTGCAGAACATTCCTCTTGTTTAATGTTGAAGACCTATATCCTAAGTTATCCTCCCTGTGTGGTTACATAAGTAACCTTTCTCTTCACAACCCTCAATGCAACAAATGAACACAGTTTCCTCCGCACCAGGGATGAAGTGTGTTGCCATTTGGATTTGTTTGGAATTTCCATTTGAAACTTTATCTAGAGTTAAAGGCAGAAAACACTGGCTGAGTCTGAAAGCTGAATCTTGTCCTTGGGAACCTCAGAGCAGAGAAGAGGGTGAGCTAGGGCTTGTTCCAGGTGCCTGAGGTGCCTTGCTAATATCCCAATATCCTGGAGCCAGGGAGCTCTGTCCCCCAAAGCACTGCCTACCCCATTCTGGGTATGTCGGGCAAAGCCTAAATGTTTATGGTAAGGAGTGGAAATTTTCCCTTCTGTTATATTTTCTGCTAAATATAGTGTTTTATATTTACATTCGTATGCACATTTTAGCGGGATGGTGGAGATCGCTGATTACATAGAAATTGAGTGACTTTAAATGAAAGGCGCTAATTTCAATAAGGTGGGACAAGATCTAGCATCACAGTCAAAAGGCTACAGTCACCTCCTGTTAACAAACTGTACAGACCTCAAAGGCTCATGGCCTGAGTTTACGAAGAGTTCTTCCAGTATGTGATTGGTGGTGGCTTGAATGACTCCCTCTTTTGTGACCACCACACAAACTGCCTAGAGGAAATTGTTTCCCTTCTTCCATACTTCAATATTGAATATAGAAAGAAGACCTTGGAGACTAACAGCCTTTCCTTTCACAAAACGTCACTCTTGACTTCCACGTCTTTATAATAGTGAGAACTAACTCCAGAGCCATTCTGGTATCTCTCTTCAGAACACTCATGTAGTGGGGGTTTTGTTCTTTGAATCAATAACTTCATTGTTACAATGTGATCAATCCTATATATCTACCCAAGAGCAATGAAAACTTACATCCACACTGACTCCTGGGTGAATACTCATAGCAGTGTTATCCCTGAGAGCCCAAAAGTGAAAACAACCCAAGTGCCCATCAATGGGGAAATGGATACATATAATGTGGTGTATGTACAATGGCATATTATTCACATGGAAAAAGGAAGGAAATACTGGAATGTACCAAAACATGGTTGCACTTTGAAAACATTATGCTAAGACACAAAAGGCTACGTGGTGTATGATTCCATTCATATGAAATGTGCAGAACAGACTATAGAGACAGAAAGTTAGTGGTTGTCACCTGCGAGGGGAGGGGACAGATGGAGGAGACTGCCAGTGGGAACCAGGTTTCTTTTTTAGGTGATGAAAATGTTCTAAAATTAGATTGTGATCATGATTGCACAGCTCTATCAATTACCAAAAACATAACAATGAATTATACAGGTAAAAATGGGTGTGTTTTATGACATGTAAATTATATCTCAATAAACTTTTTCTGTGTTACAGTATAACAGCTCATTTTTGCAGGCGCTGTCTCTAAGTGAAAAAAGGCCCTTAACATAGACCTATTAAAGACAAAATACCTTCCAAGTAGATCACTCTAAAACAGGCACGTGCTGGAGTAAATCTGTGTCAGGCGGACGCTTTTTCTTCGAGACCATTTCTTTGCCTTCCCACCAGGTCCAAGACCTCCTTGTTTTGTATATGCATTTGTCTCAGTCCTTCTAGCTTTTTCTGCCTCCCTGCCAGTTCCCAAGACACTCTGCTCCAGATCATCCTTGCCATGGTGTGTTCCACCGCCTTTCCCACTTACCCTAGAAAATGAGATCGTTGGCGATTTGTGAGGTTAACCCCTGCTTCCCCGGCTACCACTCAGGCTGCTTCAACCGGCCTCACCCCATTTAGCTGAGCTGTGTTGTGGTTTCTTCTCCCCGAGAAAACTCCCATCCACGGTAAGAAGCACATTTCACATCAAAACATGGGACCTGCACATACATACCCATGTGACCAAAATGTGACACAATGCTCAAGAAATAATCCTTCCCCTTGCTGTGTGTGATGAACTCTTCCTTATCCACTTTCATTTCATTTTTTTCAACACTAGTCACACCCACTCAACTGAATACACAACCAACTCATTTCTGAGACATGCCCCTCCACAGTTTGAAAAACATCAGTCTAGACCAGTGGCCCTCAGCCAGCGGTCATCTTGCCCCACAGGGATATTAGGCAATGTCTGCAGACATTTTTGGGTTGTCAAAGACGGGGGGGGGTGGCTGGCATTCAGTGGCTGTGACCCAGGGACGCTGCTCAACAGGGACAGCCCCACAGAGAATGCTGTGGCCCCAAATGTCCATAGTGCCAAGGTGGAGAGACGCTGGTCTCAACTCCAGTAAAGGCTCCAGTCTCTTCATCTGATAAACATCTCTTGTAGATAACTCCCAGATAAGCTGGAAGGAGAATCCCCAGTAGTAAATAAAGGAGACCTTGTTCCTGCCTCCTCTCCCCACTTCTCCCTGATGTCTTCATCTTCCACGTTATCAATCCCATGTGTGCAGTTTCGGTCCCAGCCAACATGGGCTTCCAGCAAGAGGCTCGACTGCACAGTCACTATTATTGGGAGTCCCAATTTTCTGTGGATTTGCACGGAGGTCAGTCAGCTTGGTTCCCGCAGAGGAGTGTCTCTGCAGACCCACCGCCTCGGCCATGGCTGGTATGCTGTCAGCCTGTCCTGGGAATGACGCACCCCTGGCTCTTGCTAATGGCCTGGTCTGCACATTCGTCCCTCCTCCTGCTACTTGGCATGGCTGTCCTCTTGGGCCCCGTCTAACTCTCGTTCTTTCTCACCTGCAAATCCAGAGTCCGTCCAGGGGGCAGACTGTGGGCCTTGTTTCCTGACATCCTGAGCAGAGTCCCTGCTCCCCCCACACCTACACCGCAGGCCCCACCGGAGGATCGATCCCTCAGCCAGCTCTGCAAACTCCAGCGAGCAGGATTCCCTGTCTGGGATGTAGCCGGGGGACTACAATGCACAGGCCAGGTTGGAGATTCATAATCCAGCCCTTTGCCCACGCCCAAGGCAGGGCTGCATTTCTTCATTTGTTTCCATTGTGAACATTTTAAGAACTCCGTGTTTCTTTTTATTTTATAATGGAGAGAAACCCATGATCACCTTTTGGGAGGCATTCTCCTGTAAGCTAATATTCTGAATTCTGATTCATGGAAGCTTCTCCTAGGGAAGAAATAGTGCTAGCTTACTGCAGGAGGATGGAATTGCGTAACACTTTAAAAATGCACTTTTCCATTTAAGTCAACCTGGACGCGATTGGCACTTGGGACTGATAGCTGCTGTGGGGTTGCCCTGTGCATTGTAGGATGTTTCGCAACATCCCTTGTCTCCACGCATTAGATGCCAGAAGCACCCCAGTTGTGACAACCAAAATTGTCTCTAGACATTGCCAAATGTCCCTGGTGGGGCCACAGTTGCCTCCAGTTGAGAACCACTGATTTAAGAGTACACAGAATTGTGTTTCTGCTTTGCTAATTTTTAACTACATGAAAAAATATTTTTTTCAAAATATTTTCCAACCAGTTATGTAATGCTGACTGTACCCCACTTGCTGGGCTGAGAGAGAGTACCATGCCTATTCTCTGAGGTACGTGAAGAGAATTGCTTTAGAAGACCCATTGGAAGAATAACAACCTGGAAAAAAGGCACAGTTCCGTTGGCCCAGAGCATGGTAATGAGTTCACTGAAATTAGCAGAGAGCAGGCGTCGGGGCCATGCATGTCTCATCACCGCTGTGGCCACGGAGCATCCTTCCAGCAGTGCCCGCTGCTGGGGCGCCTCCTGAGTTCCATTCTGCCTTGTCACTGGCCAAATACAGTTTCCTGTCTTTTGGGATCGTGTGATCTCTTCCTTTGCCGAAGCTGTCTCTTCAAACACTGGAGGAGTGGCCCACATATGAGGAACATGATGTTGCCGAGTCAGGGACACTTTGTCACTTCTGCATTGGGAGCCGTCGGGCATGATTCCATCCAACTGCTTGTCCCCGTACAGGGCTGTACTGGGGAAAACAAACAATGAATGGCTGTTTTAAAAATAAATAGAGCATCCATGGATTTTTTTCTTTTTTTTTTTTTTGAGACCAGGTCTCATTGTGTCTCTCAGGCTGGAGTGCAATGATGTGGTCATAGCTCACTGCAGCCTCAAACACCAGGGCTCAAGCGAACCTCCTGCCTCAGCCTGTCTAGTAGCTTAGTAGCTGGGACTACAGGCATGTGCCACCATGCCCAGTATTTTTTTTTGTTTTTTTTTTGGAGACGAGTTCTCACCATGTTGCCCAGGCTGGTCTCGAACTCTTGACCTCAAGTGAACCTCCTGCCTCAGTTTCCCATAGTGCTGGGATTACAGCATGAGCTACTGCACTCTGCCTATCCATGGATTTCTTTTTTAATCTAATCTACAACAATTATAGAACTGTGTTAGGAATTTCAGATGACAAATTGGCCGTCAATTCTTTCCCCGTGAATTGACTGTGGGGCTTCTCTGCTTTCTCTGACCTGCCTCCGGAGCCCTTCTGTGGAGAGATGTGCTCACATGTGACTGACACCCAAGAGGACCTACAGGATTCAGGGGATAGCACAAAATGTAAATGTGGGGTCCCTTGTTCAAAAGCAGGGAAAGAAAGATTTTTTCCTTTTCCCCTCCGCAGCCTCTCTGGACCTGTCATGCTGTTTTTTATTCTAATGTCTGACTTCTTTGGGCACAGGGATGCTCCCAGGGCCAGGGTGGCCCCTCACAGGCTTCCTGGCTCCCACCCACGACTCAAGTCATGTGCAAGGGAGGCCGGGTGACCCGAGCCCTCCATGTCCGCCAGGGGGCAGAGGGCAGCCGTGGCCACCGGGTGGGGGCTGGGAAGTGGACACAGAGAGTCCACCTGGGAGACGAGGAGGCGGCAGGGTGGGGCCTCCAAGCCCCGGGCTCATGTCCCGTTGTCCCCTCAGACGTCACCTTCAAAACCACAAACTCAAAGACAACATGCTGAAGAATTTCAATGTGGAGGTTGCAGAGCATCAGGCCCCACGCACATGGCCTCTGTCCGAGTGTGGCCTGGCAAAGCTGTGTCCGCGAAGCTGGCCCTACTTACGCGCGAAGTACCAGCTAATCTTTCACATAATTAGATAGATGGTACATCAACATATTTCCCAAATGACAAGGCTGATACTATAACCAATTGCCCAAACCATTCATACTTTTAGGATTAGGATATTTTAAGCACTTTTGTTTTTCTCAATGGCCAACATTTTCCTTTCTTATTTCCATTGTTAGTGTCTATACAATGGAAACGTGCAGTATACTTTTTTTTTTCCAAATCAACCTTCCTTTTTTTGTGGTCCCTGCCATACATTTCCTGATGGATTTGTAAAACAGCCAGAAAGAACTGAGGAGTTGTAACTTGTACTGTGGCCAAATAAATGTACATTTCACAAAAATCACGTCTCTTACTTGAAAATATAACAAAATCACTTGCCGGTGAGTTTGAGCATGGCTAAGCACGGTGGGTTGCAAAGGATGAGCTGTGATGGTAAAGGATGGTGGCCCTGAACTTGTCGTCTTTCATCCAGTGTTTCTCAGAGTGGGGGCCTTGAACTGCCTGTGCTGAACTTGGAACACCTGAGTCTGCCCAGCTGCATTGGACAGAGCTCCAGGGTGCGATCCTGGGAGGCTGCCTTTGTAGCACACACTACGGGAGGCTGGGGCACACCCACAGTTTGAGACCCACTCTCTGCTCTAACGACTGTTCCAGGAAATTGTGAACAACACAAACTCCTCCTGGAAACACGATGAACCCCCTCTTGTTCTGGGGCTGGGCTTATTCTTACACGTATCCTGGCAGATATAGCAGAAAGCCACAGACACACCTTGTCTAACGGTGTCAACACCCATCACTGATGAATGTAGTCACACTGCAAAATTCTGCAGGCAAGGGTATCCACCTGCCAGCCCCAAACTCGCCTCCCACACCATGCTGGGCTCCAGGTACACACTCAGGAGTTGATTACACATCCTTTTCTTCCTAGTTTCTTCCCTTCCCCGAGTCAGGGATTAAAAATACAAACACCCTTTCTGTTCTCTGCGTTTGTGCTTTCTTGGCACAATCCTTTCTTGCAAGGTAGGAGCAAAAACTCAAAATGTAAATACCTTCAACTGAGGAATCACATTCCTGTCTTTTCTTAGGAGGTGATTTTTCTTTTTTTACTTTAATAAATCCTCCATGTAAGAAATTTTTTTGTTACATTCTTGAGATAGAAATCTGCTAACTTGGCAAATTTTTCCCTAAACATAATTCTTTCATTGTAATTACACACATCCTTCTTATTGGGTGGGTATTAATTTGCGTTAGACACTATGCACACTTGCTTTCATTTCTGAGCATCTAAATTACCACCTCTGTCCCTGTCACTTCTCCTTATCAGGCCATGCACATATAATGATGTCTTAGCTCCAAGAGGCTCAAGAAAAGGAGCTGGTCTTTGTTTTATCTGCACATTTTTTGAAGGATCCCATCCAGCAAAACTGCCTGCCTTTCCTGGAATTTTAATTTTGCCCCACGTGATATGCTGGTTTCATTATTGAAACTATGAACACATTTGCAAATACAGGAGCACAAGGAGTCCTAGATGCAAGAGAAATGTTGTTAAAGCAAAATAGGAAGAAAAAAATCAGAGAGATGTACAGATGGTTGCTTAGAAGCTTTTGTAAATTCTGCAAGGTGGTGATAACTGTCGATAACCTGGTAAGTTTTTCAGAGAAATGTACAGGAAGCGAAACCCAAACCCACTGGGTGCCTAACGGGTCCTGGTTTTTATTGTGCAATGTCCTACAAGCCTTTGGGGTCCTCGGGGCTATTTTGTAACCTGCACCCTCCACGATGATGCCTCCACCTGCCTCTACCCCACCGCCACCAGCTTGCTTTGAAACAACAACAAAAAAGGCGGGGGAGGGTAAGAAAAGCTTGGCTCTGTCCCCAGAGTCCCCAGTAGCTCTGCCACCCCCTGGCTTTGTGTTCTCCATCACTACTCTGAGTCAGCAAAGAAGAAATACCAAGGGACTCCCAGGAAACACGCGTGATAGGTTGCCTAAGCTGAAGGCAACATTTCGCTGGTTCTTCTTATTAAGAAATCTTTGTTTGACTTGAGGATGCACTGTCCAAAGTGAAGGACTACTTGGAGATTTTCCAGTGAGAGAGACACAGCAAACCGACTCAAGGTCAGGCGGGGCGGTTCTGCTTGGCTAGGTTCTGCAGCCCAGCCCCCAGCCTCCCCAGTGATCCGGGAACACGCAGTAGCTGGATGGCTTTTTGCATACAGTCACTTTTCATAAGGACCTGAAGGCCCAGGGGAGCCGTCAGCCAAGCGCAGCTGCCAAAAATAGCCACTTCCTGGGCTGCCCAGGAGAGGAATGGGGGGAGGGAAAGGACCCCATCACACCAATTAACCCAAACTGTGGGCTACTCTTGGTCACAAAACACGTATATGCATGTTGAGAAAGATACAAATAGAAACATCTATGCTACTATTAGCTAATAAAAAAATAAAAATTAAGAGGTTTATACTTTGGGGAAAAAGAAGAGCTTTATTTCTCATGAAGGGCAGCAACCTGCTGGGCGGCCATTCCAACAGGTTGGGGAGCCGCGCCTGGGGCAGAAGCTGGGCACTGTGCTTCCAAGAAGAGACCAAGGCGACAGGATTTTACACTGAATGGGGTGGTCAAATAGGAGCTATAGGAGTCGTGAACATCTATGAAGGGAAGTCACAGGCATGTAATTGTGCCTTATCTATCCCATCCTGTCATGGCTGGGCACTCAGTTTTAAGGTGTTTCTGGGGTCACCTCGGTGGAGAAAGGCCCATTTAGCAGAGGGCTTAGCATTTTATTTTGCATTCATGCCACGCTAGCTAACACCTGGTCTGCGTGTGCAGCCTGCTGCCTCTTGCATGGGGCCAGCGTCGGCCCGTCCTGGACCCGAGGAGTTCTGCTCATCTCGCGGTGCTCAGCTCCGCCAGAGACGCGAGGAGCTAGCTAGCTCAGAGGGGCAACAAACTCAAGCTAAGTGATTAATTATCCTTATCTTGGCCTTTTCCAAAAGCAGTTAGATGTATATTCAAGAAAGGAGAAAACTCTAGCAAACAGACCAGGGTGTCTCTGGCATAACTCTGTTCAGAATAAAGAAAGTACCTTCTAATTAACGGTATCGCTCATCTAGGTCTTCAAATTTTATTTAATTGAATAGCCACGTACGTGGCAAAGCCGCGTGTCACCTTTGAGGGAAGGGAAGGCAGAGATCCTGCATTTGAGACTCGGGTGGCTCTGTCAAAGGATCTGCAGTCAGTGCGAGGACTTACGAACGGCCAGGCCATTCACAACGGAAAGGAATCAGCCCTGAGTTTGCCAGTACTGGCGCTTACCAGAGATGTGGGGGGACCACACAGAATCGGAGAGACCTATAGGGAGATGACGGTGACGTCACTTTCGAAGTGAGAAAGAAACAGAGAATGAAAGCAGCTGCCGTAACCAGGAGGACCAGGCTTCACGGCAGAAACGGTCCTTACATTTTCTGCGCTGTCCCGGTTACCTGCTTTCTTCATGAGTGCAGGAACCTCACATTGCAGTGTGACGGGATGGTTGTAAGCATATAAAAAGGCAGCTAAGGAATCATTAATTTCATCTTGTCTGTTCCCTCTGTTGTGACAGGAGCAACCAGCCTTCCGACAGATCCCCAGGAGCAGGAGGCTCCCAAGGCACTCGTTCATTCCGCGTTCACACGCGCACGCGGCCCCGGCCTTGGCAGGCTCCGCAGAGCTTCCTGACGCTCCGACTGCAGCAGCTCTTCTTAAAGGCCAAAATAACTTCTTCTTCTTCTTAGTGTGTGTTCAATGCCCGTGCTTTGATAATAATCCCACAAGAGAAACAAATTTGTTTCCAGAAATTTACTATAACTGTGCACAGATGATTCTGAGCTCGCTGATGCCCCCTCCCCTACTTTTCCAACTCAATAAGATGACACATTTATTGAGGTCTTACTCCGTGCCGTGCCCTGTTTGGGATTATGGGGGCCGGCGATGGGCATAAAGGTGAATCAGATAACCGTCCTTGAAGAACTTTCTTGGTTTGTTTTTCTTTCTGTCGAATTGCAATCAAATCATTGAATTGTTTCAGTAAACAAATATACCGAGTGCCTGCTATGAGCAGAAATGGTGGTCAAACCCATCTAGAAGACAAAAACAGATAAAGAAATATGGGTGTTGAGAAAATAAGAGAGAAAATACAGCAAGACCATCAGCACACAGAACTCATCCTGGGGGCTCTATCTGCTTGTTAGGGAAGGGCCCTATAATTGGCCTCGAGCTTCCCAGCAGCCTATGTAAAGAGGGAAATATGATCACTCATGTATCCACAATATAAAAACAAACAGAACAAACATGCCAGAACAAACTCCACTATTCTTCCTGAAAGAACATTCTCTCCCCTATTCTCAGTTCATGGACTCCGCCCTGGTGTGGGGCTAACAACGTGGCCAGAACACAGCCAGGGAAACAGGCACAGTACCTGTGAGTGCAAGCCGGCAGCGCAAGGGTAACGTGTGCAAATGGGTAGGAGAGGGGTGGAAAGGACCTCCAAAGACCTTGCAGAACAGTTTTCCACCTTTAAACAGGTGGGCGAGATTTCTCGAGAAGGAGAAAGAGTGACACTCCAAGCAGAGGGCGCGGCCTGGGCAAAGGCAGGAGTAAGAAGGAAACAAACATCTTTTGAAACAGGCAAGTTGCCCGGGATGGCTGGAGTTCAGGGCTCATGGGAGCCGGTACAGGAATTTAGAAAAGGCGGGTTGTAACACATCCTGAGGAGAGACATGACTTTGTAGCTTGTGTTTTGGGTCCAGTGGGGGTTGAGGTGCTGGACGAGGAGGAGGAGCCAGAGCAAAGCCGGCTGGGGAACAATGATCTAAAAGGTGCCGAGGACAGACCTGGGCGGTGGTCAGAAGGACAAGGAGGGTCGGAGGAGAGGTACAGAGAGGTGGCGTTGAGTCACTGTGGAAAGTGACTCACCGCCTGGCGTGGAGCCTCGACTTCAAACACAGATGCTGCAGAAGTTCGCGGATCGAGGACTGTGTGTTGGGGATGGGGAAAGAGCTATGACAAGAAAGGCTTTGTGCTCGGAGCCCGGGCGGCCGAGAGGGAGTCCAGCGGCACTAACTGGAACAGGAAGACAGATGCAGAATCCATCAGGTGCCTTGAGTTGGGAGATGTGTTTACCACGTGCAGTTGGGGCTCAGGTTGGTGGCTGCTTAAAGGGCTCTGGCTGCAGGGACGGAAGAGGTGATGGCAAGCTTCCACATCTTGATTGGGATGGGACAGGGGCGGTATACACAGACATGTACCTTTGTCAAAACCCACCCAACAGGACACCTAAGGCTACACATTTTACTGCAGACAAATTATACAAGTTGAGATTTCTTTTTAAAAGATGATTCCAGCAGATGAACAAAGGCAAAGAGATTTTAGCCCTGCAATAAGGAGGAATGTAAGGTGTAGTAGAAAATAGAAAGCAGGGCTGAGCCCTGGCTGCGGTTCGGGGAAAGCTTCTCACAGTCAGTGAGTGATATGTGAACTGAGCCTTGAAGAATAAATATGTTGGAAATAAAACTGCCACACACAAACGAATAAAGCAGGAACTCTAATTTTCAGATGACTCATTGCATTAACAAGTTCAAACACATCTATTGCAATGCATTTTAAGGCATTATACAAATAAACACAAGTATATTCTTAGAAAAGAGACAGTATCCGACTGTGTGGAAGAACTTGGGCTTTGGAATTGGACAATTCTTGGGGCTTTTTATTGGTCGTGTTGCACTGGGCAAGTTATGTAATTTTTCTGTGAGTACATACGCTAACATCTGTGTTATCTGGTAATGACCATATTATCTGGTGTTTGCAAGATTACACGAGCCAATGAGTGTGAGGTTCTTAGTTCACAGTAAGTGTCCCTAAGTGTAAACTCATGGTTTTATTACATAACAAGGGTATATGTTTAGCCTTAAAATAACTGCTAAAATAACATACTAAATGATAGTTGTGTAGTTACATGCTTTTCCCCCTCAAATATTTGAGGCCTGAATGTTTTAAGGTTGGTTTTCTCACCTGGGAACCCCTGAGAACCTCTTGAATTTAATTTAGGACTCTCTGAAGTGTCTTATGTTAAATCCCGGGGTGTTAAACATTCATCCCATGTCTGAAACAGAAAATATTTTAAATGCATGTGTGTGGGGTGCACGTGCACATCATGTGTGCCAGGGGCTTGTTTTTCCCTCTTCAGTTGAAAGAACACGTGTGGAGATCACGTGTCCTCGCTGCGTGTGTGAGAGGCAGAGAATCACACTGCAGCCTCGAGACCTGGCCCTGTCACTGGGTCTGGAGGCCGCAGAAGTCACAGGCATGAGGATCTGTTTGTTTAAATCATTTCTTCCAGAAACGATGAAGCCCCTGACTCGTCTGGCTAAAGGTGCGGCCCACGTTCACGGTTCCCCAGCCCGATCTCGTGGACCAAGGAAGTCGTCCTTCACTCTGAGCCGGGACCGCTTAGCAACTGCGGCTCCCACGTGATACGTCTAGGGGACTTGCGCCCGGCGTCTGTCGCCCTCCCTGGGAGCTGCGCCTGACTCCGCTTGCCAGACCATCCCAGGGAGAGAGAAGCCAGCGGCGGAGACGGATTCAAGTGACAAAGGAGGGCCTCTTGAAATTACGGGATGTTTGGAACAGTTTGCCTCCCTCCCCAGCTTCCAGAATCCTTGCTAAGACGGTCAGGTTTCCGCATTACCACGGGTGGGCATTGGTTTACTGTCTTAAAAATTATAAAAAGCCTTTAGGGTGTTCTTGTCTATCTTGTGGGGGTGGGGGTGGGGAAGGCAGTGTCTTCACGTTTCCTTATTATCTGTTACTGACTGTGTAGACGAGGACTGTCTTGTAAGTGGAAATTGCAAGTATGGCCAAGAGCTAATGAGGGACGGATTTACGTCACTAAAGTGAAGGTCAGACTAGAATGGAAGGCAGAACCTGAAACTCTTATTTGAGGCAACACAGACGAGTAGACTCAGAACTGTTTCCGCGGCTAGGAAGCAGGCGGTAGAGAAGAGAAGCGAGTGTCAGACAGGGGCTATTGTCCACTGCAGATCGGGAGGCAGTCTGCAGAAGGAAGAGTGCTAGGAGGAAGTCATTATGTCTTCCCCTGGAGACAGCCTGGAAGTGTTGTCACAATCGTGTGACTAACCTTGGCTCCTAAGCCTTCAGCGTCTTAAGCCAGGATAGCCTCTCAAGATGCCTTGTCTATTTCAGAGCCACCGGGCACCGGCTACGCAGCACGCGGCATTCCATCCCTCCTACCTGACCCCAGTCCTCATCCGTGCCCATGCGGCAGCGCAGCGTGACTCCCCTGGATTAGGGGTCCGTCCAAACTTTAGCTCTGCCACTTAGTGCAGGGTGACATCTCTAGTACTGCGGAAAGGCTGAGTATTTACTATCGATTGCTGCCTATTAAATCATTCTGAAATGTAGCGGCTTAAAACAGCCATCATCGTGTATCCCACCTCACAATGTCTTTGGGGCCAGCCATGCACACAGGGTGCAGAAGCCATGGCATCCTTGATTCATAATGTCTAGAGCTTCAGCCGGAGGACTTAAATACCAGGGATGAAAGCATGTGAAGATTCGGCGGGCTTGGAGGCTTCGCTTTCAAGGAGGCTCACTCGCCGGCCAGCAAGTCGCTGTTGGCTGTTAAGGGGAGGCCGCCATCCCTCTCCCTGCGGGCCTTTCCACAGCACTGCCTGAGCAGCCGCAGGACACGGCAGCTGGTTCTCCCGGAGCGAGGGAGCCCTGAGATGCCTCAGCCCCAGAAGTCACATGTCATCACATCTTTAGGATGTGTCACAAAGGTCGGCCATGCTCAACATGAGAGACCATGCGAGGGCGTTGTCTTAGCCTGCCAGGGCTGCCGTAGCAAACACCATAGTCCGGGCGGCTTAAACAACAGAGATTGATTTCTCGCAGTTGTGGAGGCTGAGAAGTCCCAAATCGGATGCTAGCCAATGCAGTTCCTGGGGAGGGCTCCCTTCCTGGTGTGCAGATGGCCACCTGCTTGCTGTGTTCTCGCATGGCAGAGAGACAGAAGAGAGAGAGCCGGTCTCTTCTTATTATAAGGGCACTAATCCCATCATGGGGCTCTACCCTCACCATCTCACCCAACCCTTATTATCTCTCAAAGGATCCTCCTTCAAAGGCCATCATGTTGGAGATTAGAGGCTCAACACAGGAATTTGGTGGGACATAAACTTTCAGTCCATAGCAGGCATGAGTACAGGAGGTGACGGTCATTGGGGACGATACTGGAGACTTTCTACCACAGGCAGCAACAGATAGCAAGGGGCGGGGTGTGGCGGGTCTAGTACAGTGTAGTACAGAACGTGCCATGCAGCGTAGGCTCTCAAAAGACATCATGTGGGTTCACATCCATGCCAGTCATTTAGTCTGTGGTCTAAAGCAAATTGCTCAATCCCTTTGCCTGACTCAGTTTCTACATATTTAAAATGTGGTAGATTAGGTTATTATTTGGCAAATATTCATTCCCAGCACTGCTTCCTTACAACATTCATGGGAGAAGCACACTTCCCCACCCCATCAGTGCTGGGTTGATGCTATAACTTGCTTTGAACTCCTGGTGGGCGGAGTGTGTGTCGCCATCTCTTGATCTGAGACTCAGCAATGTGCCTCCCTTTGGCCAATATGAGAAGATGTGACACAGTAGAAGCTTGAAATGAGCTAGTGAAGTTTTGCTTGCCCTCTTGCATGTCTCCCACGGCTATGGGGGGAAAATAGCTCCAGTTGCCGGCTAGTTTACGGAGAAAGAGAGGGCCTGGGGCAAACATGAATGCCCAGATGAGCCCAGGATAGATCTGCTCACTCTCAGCCAAGCTGTGGATACATAAGGGAGATTAAATGAGTGATGTGTTCAGCCACTGAAATTGTGTGGGGATGCTTGTTATAAAGCATTATTGAGGTACTAGCTGACTGATACAGGTGTCAATGACAGAACCTATCTCATAGGGTTGTGAGGATTGCATGAGCTTATCCACATGGTGTGCCTGAAGCACTGTCTGCTGCCAGGGCTTGCTCACAGAGCCCCCAGTCTACCTCTCAGAATACAGGGTTGTCCCTCCAGCT
This sequence comes from Cheirogaleus medius, assembly GCA_008086735.1. Classification (NCBI taxonomy): domain Eukaryota; kingdom Metazoa; phylum Chordata; class Mammalia; order Primates; family Cheirogaleidae; genus Cheirogaleus; species Cheirogaleus medius. The sequence goes on along the minus strand of VBSM01000631.1, from coordinate 441,101 downwards.
GCCTCTGCAGGCCCCCTTCCCTGGTCTACACATGCCATTTGGTCCCAGACTTCCTTGTCCTTCACTGCACGCACCTTCACCCTCTCACACCTTTCCTTGCCTTCCCGGGTGTTGAGCAGCTGATCTGACTCATTCACCACGTTAGTGTAATACAATAGTGGGAAAATGCCACCTCCACCTCACCGCCTCCTCCCTTCCTGGGAATGACTGGTTTGTTATTTTTGTTTGTTTGTTCTACACATTTATTGGAGTCAAGGGCTCTGTCTGTCTCCCCATGAGGAATGAGTCATGGCAGACGATTCAGACGAGGGACGAGGGGATGGGCAGGCTGTCCCAGGCTGGGCGGCAGAGGCAGGGTGCTGAGAAAGGGAGCATGGCTTCTCTGGAAGCGGGCAGAGCTTCGAGGCAGCCCAGCCCCTCCGAGCATGCAGGGCTCCCTCGTATCACCCGCCACCCAGCTCTCCACCTGTGCCCAGGGCCAAGCCCGTCACTACCCGTGCATCGCTCAGAACACTAACTGATGCCGCAAATATTAATATCCCCCGAGGAGCAGCAGGAAAACCCTTAGGAAAGGGTCAAGGGAACAGAAGGTGTTGCCCTGGCCTGACCCACAGGAGCCCCAGCCTCGTGGTCAGAGGCAGCTTCCCAGCGCACGGGAAGCTTCATGGCGACTTGCCTGGAGGGCAGCCAGAGCAGGATTTCTCACCCACAGCACTGCAGACATCTGGGGCCCACAAGTCTTTGCGTGGGGGGTTGTCCTGTGCATTGTAGGATGCTGGGCAGTGTCCCAGCTCTATCCTTTGACGCCCGCAGCACCTCCCCCACCCCACTCCACAGTTGTGACAGCCAGTGATGTCTGCAGACATTGCTGAATATCCCCTGGGGGAGGAGGGACAAAGCTGATCCCAGTTGAGACCCACTGGAGCCAGAACTGACACCACAGGTATTCAGTCAACAAACGCTTAGGGAACACTACCCTTGGCTAAGCCCTGTGCTGTGCTGTCGGGGTGCAGGGCTGAGTAGGGGAGAGCGACCTGTGAATAATGAACAGTAACTCATGTGGTGGCTCGCCCATAACCAAGAGGGGGGCAGGGCAAGGATTCAATCTGCTTGGGACAGTCAGAGTCAAGGATCTCAGCCCATGTCCCCAAAGCCTGAGTGAGCACAGACGCCCTGACACCCGCCCTTCCACCTTCCCCTGGCAGACTGCGCAGGAAATGCCTGCTCCTCCCCCTCCTCCCCTGCAGTCCTGCGCAGTCAGAGCCCCTCGCCCCGCAGACCCCACGCGCACAGCCAACCGGTCCTGCCTGGGACGTGAGAGCAGGCGCTGCATAGAAGAGCCTGTCCTCCAACCCAGGCTGTGCCTTAGAGTGACCGGAATCTCCTAAAAACTCGGGCGCCCACACTGTGTTCTGCCTCCCGGAGTTTCTGAATTCCCTGGCCAGGCATGGGGCCAGGTACACCATGATGCTTTAGAACGGCTCGTCCCACCCAGGAAGGACTTTTTCCTCTCTGGAATTTCAGGTCCACCTGCCCTCTTTGCCTCCACATCTCCCTGATGCCTTTAGAAACATGATTTTGTGGAATGTGCCTGTTTTGTTCCAGTTGCAGAGCAGTGGGCCGCCCCCAGCCGCAAGCAGAAATCACTGTGAATTCCTTAACCTCCCAGCTGATTCTAACACGCAGCGAGGGCTGGGAGGCTCCGTGTGAGAGAACCCGTAGGTTCGCGGTTCTCCACGTGTGGCTGCCAGCCAGCTGCACCAGCCCCACCCAGGAACCTGTTAGAAATGCAAATCCCCAGGTCCCGCCCCAGATGCAATAAATCAGAAGCTCTGAGAGTGGGGCCAGCGGTCTCTGTTTGAAAAAGGCTTCCGCGTGATTCCAGGGCACGCTCCAATTTTTGAGTTGCTGCTGGAGGGGCCGATCTCTGGATCCATTCAGTTATCGCAGTCTCTGCTCACCTCCACTCCGAGCCCAACCCATGGCTCTGGGGGGCACTTGCTGAGCTGGAGCGGGAGCGGGAGCCTCCTTGGGGAGCCCTGCCCTGGATCGGGGGCACCTCACTGCTATCTTGGCCCACTTCTCTCTTGTACCCATGTTAGATGTCCAGGCTCCTGCCTGGTTTTCTATTTTGTGCTCAAGCTCTAGAGAGCTGCCTCCCCTGGACGCCCTGAGGAGAACGTCCAGCCTGGGGACGTTCCAGGGTCTGAACCGGTCTCAACCAGGATCTGGGACCAGTAGTCCCCAGAGGTGCTCAGACGCCTTGGATGCTGTGGAAGCTGGAGACATCTGTGCCCTTTGCACAACTACACTGTGCTGCTGGCCTCACCCCGAGGGAGCAGCCCCGGAGTCTGTCTGAACCCGATTCCCTGGCCCGGAGTCCCCTCGCCCAGCGGCCATGTGCCTGGCAGGGCTGATTCGTCACTCAGGACAGCCTGCTCCCTCTCTGTCCCTCCTGCTTTCTTACTTAGTCCAGAATTAACCATCTGGCTCCCTCTGTCTCTTTTAGAGAGAGCCCACCTGCTACCCAGAAAATAAAAAACATCGGCGATCGCAGGGGTTTAAGCCAGTGACCACGACAGAAAAGATAAGGATATGGCAAGAGGAAAAGCAGGTAAAAGTAAGTGGGGAAGAGGTCAGGCCAGAAGAAAAGGAGGCAAAAGAGACACAAGGAACAGACACGAACCACTGCAGGGGGAAGGAGCGGCAAAGGCTCGTGGCAGGAATCACACCGGACCACATTTGAAAGCAGGAAGAGGGGAAAGCATAAACGAATGTACAGCGATCCAGATGGAATTTTCATTCCCACGAACTTGCCCAACTAGTGCTACAAGGAGAAAATAAGAAAGAGGATGGAGACAGAAATTCAACTATCAACTCGTGTGGAAATTAGCATGTGCCCCTGGGTACCAGGCATGGGAATTTGCCTTTGTGCGATATTCCTAAAATATTTGCCTGGCTTCTCAACTCAAGGAACAAAAGACCAAGGTCTGAAAAGGGGGGTCCTTTTAAGGATGCATGTTAATGAGGCCAAATGTGTCAGTCTGGAGGAGTCTTCATTGCAAACACTATGACTTAGTTCTGGCCAGTCTAAACAGCAAATGGATTTATTAAGGAATAATAAATAGTTCCCAGAATCTCCATATGTCAGCCATGGAGCAAACAAGGCCAGGAAGGATGCTGAAACGTCCCAAAACAGCTCCAGCAAAGACCAGACTGACGGCAAACGTAGAAATGACACCAGGACTTGACCTTGACTAGGAGAGTAGGGTTTGCCTACATACAGGAAAGACAGTCCGTTTTCCAGGTAAGGGATGGTGTGGGATGTATAACTTAATATCCATCCTCCTGTCCTGCTCTAGCTGCGGCTCTCGACCTGGAGCAATTTTACCCCCAAGGGACACCTGGCAATGTCTGGAGACATTGTCATAGGTGGGAGGCGGGACACTCCTAGCACCTAGTGGGTAGAGGCCAGGAGCGCGGCTACACGCCCTGCAAGGCATGAACGAGACCGTCCTGTAAAACAAGGACGCATCCTGACCACAATGTCAGTGGTGCCATGTTGAGAAACCCTTCTCTGCAGGAATAAAGCCTGCGATTCTTAGTGGTGTCCCTGGCCACCCCACATGCATATCACGTCCCCCAGCCTCATTTGCAGCTGCGTGTGTCCGCCGGGCCACGGACGGAAGTGATGTGCGCAGAGGTCTTCATCTGCTCAGGCTGCTAAAACAAACCACCATGGAACGGGGTCTTGGACAACAGACGTTTATTTCTCCCGGTTCTGCAGGCTGCAAAGCCCAAGATCAAGGTGCCGGCAGGTCTACCATCCGCTGAGGGCTCACCTGGAGGTTCACTGACAGCTGTCTTCACGCTGCGCCCTCGCTGGTGTAGAGGAGAGAGAGGAAGCGAGATCCCTGGTGTCCCTTGCCGCATCCTTGCTACAAAGCCGCCTGGAGTAGGTGGGGCAGAGGCTGTCGGGTCTACGAAGCCTGGTGTATTCACAACCTGGCCCTCGACAAAATGAGTCTACTGACTCCTGTCCTATGCCATAGAAACCTTCAAAAGTCAGCAAGTCCCAGGCTTTTCATATTAACAGTTAATATCTTAGGACTCAATTAACTCTCTACGGAAACAGCAGCGCAAATCCCGATACAATGTCCAGCGAGTGGGGCCAGCTCCTCGGGCAGCTTCCCAGCTCGGTGCGGTTGCCCAGGCCAGGCTCCCGCGGTGGGCAGCGCCGGGGGTGTGCCAGGGGCGAGCCTCTCACCCTCCCTGATCCAGGCACCTCAAACTTTTTCCTGCTTTTGGAACAAGAGACCCTGCGTTTGTGTTCTACGCCGGACTGCAATCACGTAGACAGCGTGCCAATAAATATTCGTATTTTTCCTTCCTGATTATCGAAAGGTGCTCCGGTTGTACCTCCCTCCATGTCATTCTTCAGATGGTCATCGTCGTCTTGAAAGAACCACAGCGGGTATTTCTTTCTTAGGGCTTATGCGCGAACAGCAGGGTAGTGCTGTGTCTGGCTCATGCCGCTGGGGCCCGCCGTGCTTCCTGCCGCTCACCTTGGCGCACCGAGGGACATGCCGGGCCCACGTGCTGAAGAGCTGGGCCCCCGGGAGCAGGACTCGACCAGCGCCCCCTGGGGGTGGGTGTGATAGTACCCAGCTCCCTCCAGGCTCCGGTGGAAGACTCCGGTGGAGTCACGTTCTACACGCTCTCCCCGGTCCCCAGGGAGATTGGGCCCCAGAGGCCCACCGTGGCCACAGGCTTGGTGATTCCCCTTCCCCACCTCCCTTCTCCACCCCCCGCAGTGTCTCCTGGGATGAGCTGGCCCAGCAGACCTGCCTCAGGTCTGCTTTCGGGAAAACCCAAATCCAGACGGTTATCTAACTTAGAGCCCAGCTAAGACATGAGGGAAACTTGGATCAATTAATATTTTAAAATAATGGTAATTCTGCAAGACGGAGCACAGGCAGGCTTTTTGTTCATTGCTGTAGGAGTTGATAGACTCTTCTCTCCCATGGTCTGAAAAGAGGGTGCAGCTTTGACAAGCACAGAGCAGCTCTAGACAGTAAAATCCAGGCGTCAAATTAGATATGATTAAGGTGTATTTTTTCCCCTCTAGGGTTCATAAATGTAACATGTGAAAGCTAAATCAATTGCTCGACAAAACAGAAATCTGACCCTTCTGAAAATAGTATATTTGTGGAAAAGAAAGAGCCACAGGACAAGGGAGCCAGCATGGGAGGGCACATCACAGTGTCAATGACCCGGCGCCCTGGTCAGAGGTCGCAAGCAGAAGAGATGAAATACTGATCCTCAGCAGGGCAGGGAGGGAAGCCCTGTATTTCTCCTGCCCTGCTCCTGTGTCTCTGTCCCCTGTGTAGGGGGAATTTTCCACTCACCCTCCGTGTCCATGACAACTCTCTACCTCCTACAGAATAAATGATTTCTGGAAAAACCATCTCACTGAGATCATTTGCCCTAATTGACACCGAAAAAAAATGATCACGGCCCCCCACCCCCACAGAGAAAATATATCTTTACATAAGTGCAAATGAAATCTGAATGTCAGAATTATTAGCTGTTAGCATTAAAACTTAATGCACATGTTCAGAGTTGAAATGACTCTTTTATGATCTCTCGTAGTCTCGGGCGGATTTTTTTTTAAAAAAACATGATTTATTTCTATTGTAACAGACGGGGAAGCTAGTATTATATATAATAGATAAATGATAAAAACAAAATCAGCTAGATTTAAAAAGGTACTTCAAAAATCTGCTTCTCATCATGCCTTTCTTCTGAGCATTCAGGCAGATAATTTCCATTTTGAACAAGGACACACATCTGTTTCTTCCCATAACTTCTTCAGCTATGAAGTAGGCCATGGTGGTTCGTCTCAGCCATTTGAATCTTTCTATTCCTTTCCACTCAGTGGCTGTCAGACCCTAGTCCACATTCACACTAAAGACGTAATGGATGGTTCTATTGAGGTTGGGGGTGATGTTTTCAGCATTCTCAGATGCTTCTGCAAGCACGTTGGCTCCTGGCGTGGATTTCCACAGGGACTGTTTTGCATATTTTCAGAAGTGTACTGAGCTTGCTTTTCTGCTAATCACAAATTCCAAGGAGGACAAAGCAGATAACATTTATTATCAGGAGACTTTCTAAGTCTACTTCAGAGAAAAAGGCAAGTTGAAAAGGGATTTCTTTTCAAGGCAGAAAGTATGGGGTTTGGGGAGGACCATGAAATGAATTTCTTGATTGCTGCCTTTTACTCAGGCCTATTTGGGATTGTAATATTGTTTGTATCCCTCTTGAAAATAAAAAATAATCCAGAACCTTGGCTTTTTATTGGGTGCCTAGCTGCTGCTAACGGCACGCTTGGGTAACTCAGTCTGCATGAGGAAGAAAGTAACTGCTAGTGCACAACTGAGCCCAGCCAAGACATGAAGAACCGCCTGGCTGAGCCCAGCTCAAACTGCAGACCCATAGAACCACGAGCTCATCGAATGGTGGTTGTTTTACACCGTAAAATTTTGGAACCGTTTGTCAAAACAGCAAAAGCTGACTGATACAAATACTTCAAAAGATTCTAATCTTCTTTAGTGAACATCCAAGAGTGGTGATCTGAAAATGGTTTCCCAACTACTCAAAACCAGTAGCATTTTTAATGATTAGGAAAATTTAATTCTTAAAAACAATTCTTTAAAAAATGAAATGATCATAGAGTAGAAAAAGAGAGGAATACCACCATATATCACCATCTTAAACATGGTCACAGACCCCAAAGGCTTAAATTGTTTCATCCTTTAACCATAAGAAACTAGGTATTTATATAAATCATCTTCTTATTTTTTTGGTGACTATGAATAAAGCTGCTATGAACATGCTTGCCCCAGGCTTTTGTAGCCACATACTTTCATTTCTCTTTACCTAGGGGTGACATTTTTGGGCATAGGACTGATGTGTGCTAAACTTCTTAACATACCACCAAACAGTTTTCCAACGTGGTTGCCCCCTTTTAAATTCCCACCAACTCTGTGTGTGAATTCTGGTTGGACTACATCTTTGCCCTCCTTTGATGGGGTCAATAACACCAGCCAGACTCGCTCATGTGTAGTGGTATTTCACGGTGCTCTAAAAAAACTCCTTTTTAAAGTTTCCTCTGCACACAAGGGTTAAACAACACTCATTTCACAAAACAATAATGATTTTGGATAAATAACTTTCACTATGGAGGTGGCCAGTTCAACATTTTGGAAAAAACTCTGAAGTGATAGGAATCTAATTCTTGACATAAAGACTCATCTAACCACATCACATTTTTAAATAGTTAGGTACCAAGCCAGTGCACCTTATTTTGGTGAGACAGGGCTTCTATGTGACAGATTAACCATAATAAGGTTAAGCACCATTGGGACACGTGTACGCAATAAACAAACAGAAATAAGCATGTGGAGGGGGAGGTCATGTCAGAAACTAGGCCACTGCTATCAGGACTAGTATGTGTTAAGCCTCTTAATCACTTTTGACTGCCTTGATTTAGTCACAGGCTGATGGTTACACCTGGCGATTGAATTCATTCAAACACGGCCTGAGCCCCTACCTCGTGTTAAGAATTGGGTGCAGGGTGACTAACAAGAACAGATACTGTTTCTGCCTTCAGGAGCTTACAGTTTAGTGGGGAAACCAGACAAAGAGTAAGGAATCCCAGGACAGTGCGGGGGGGCTAGGATCAGGGCTGCACACAAGAGGGACCCTTCTGAAACGCGAGGGGGTCAGGGAGCTGCCCTGAGAAAGTCGAGGAGGGAGAGAGGCTTAGACAGGCGAACAGACCTGGCGTCCCAGAGGAGAGAACAGCGTCTATGCCGAGGGAAAGGGCGCAGAGAGAAAGCAGCACAGTCATGCGCAGCATAATGACATTTCTGTCGATGACGAACTGCGTAGACCATGTTGGTCCCATAAGGCTATATAATAGCACCTTATTTTTAGTGTGCCTTTTCTATGTTTAGATATGTTCAGATACACAGATACTTACCTTTGTGTTACAGCTGCCTACGGTACTCAGCACAGGAGCGTGCTGTACAGGAGTGTGGCCCGGGGACAACAGGCTATTCCACGCAGCCTAGGAGTGTGGTAGGCAGCACCACCTGGGTTTGTGCAAGTGCACTCTGTGACGGTCACACAGTGACGGTATCGCCTAATGACGAATTTCTCAGCATCTGGCCTCGTCACAAAGTGACACATGACTGTAGTGTACCAAAGGCAAGGAGCACCGTCTCCGTGGCTGGGGAGGTGGCAGGGGCAGGTCGCCAAGCTCTTGTCAGCCGTGTTAAAATATGGACATCGCCTGGTGGCACGGGGAGGCCACAATTAGGATTTACAAAAAAGTGCGCGTGGGATCATCAAAGGGCACAGCCGCTGGGGAGAACAGCCTGGCGGGTCCTCGAGGAGTTAGACATAGAATAACCCTATGACCCGGCAGGTCCGCCCCTGCGTATATGTGGAGAGAATTGAACACAGGCAGTCAAATAAATACACATACACAAATGCTCACAGCAGCGCTATTCATAGAAGCCAAAAAATTGGAAACAACCCAAACAACCCATCAACAGATGAATAAAAAAATCGATATTATAGTGGAACATTATTCTGCCATAAAAAGGAATTAAGTACTAATGCATGCTACAGTGTGGATGCACCTTAAAAATATTGTGCTAAGCAGAGGCCAGACACAAAAACTTGTCTTGTGATCCCACTTATACAAACTACCCAGAGTCGGCAAACCTACAGAGATGGAAAGTAGGGTGGAGGCTGCCAGGGGCTAGGAGGGACAGGGACCAGGGAGGGACTGCCTCCTGGGGACGGCGTTTCCTTTCAGGGTGGTGGAAATATTCTGGAAATAGGTAACTGATGGCTGCACACAGTGTGAATGTACTAAATGTCACTGACGGTCAGTTGTATGTGTATTTTACTGTAAGTTCTAATGCGGTCTGTGTTCCAGAGCACTCTCACGCAGTGAGTTGGAGGCTGTCAACTAGAGGCAGGGAGCACGGGAGTCAGGACCGTCCGATGCTGGAGGAAGATGGTGGCGTAGTGTTGGGGTGGCAGGAAGTGCGCAGACAGGGGCAGTATCTGGAAGGAGGAGAGGGAGAAGTTGGAATGGAGCACAGATTTCTGGTCTGGGCCCCAAGGTCACCAGGGGTCAATAACATTTCGAAAGTGATTTTGCTTTTGTCACATTTCTCTGTCTCTTCTTTTAACCTGCAAGTGTCTGACGCACTATTGGGCAGCACAGATTACCACTTCCCTGTGTTTCTTTCCGAAGCATTCCAGCTTTCTGCGGCGGAGAGAGGGCTACATCCACATGGAAAAACCAGGATCAACCAGGGCCACGTCTACACACACTGAGCTCTCCCAGGCACGCAGATGTTTAGGGTTGTAACTCTGGGTCTGGAGGAAACAATCGTCATTCTGACACGCTGAGCCGAAGCGTCCCATCATTCACGGTGCGGCAGGCGTCATGAGACACGCTTCACTCCAATTCTCACGTAGGACCCTTTAATGATCATCGGAGAGGGGGAATCGCTACTTTGCATCAGTTTAGACACATCCGCAGCCAAGAAGAGCCAGGGCGGGGATTTGAACCTACTTCTGACTCCAAAGCTCATATTCATCCACCCCCTCCTTGCTCGACTGGGCAGAGGACAGGTTAGACCCGACTGAGTCGGAGGAGCCGAGTTCTGCGCAATCGTGTCCTAATCTCAAATATTCAATGGCCCAGAGCCAGAAGGGATTATCTGCTTTTGCTTCTTGTCTTTATTTCTCTTCCCTCACTCCCCTCCTTAAAGTAAACAGAGCAGCGAGAAGAAGCCGCCTTCAACCAGGAGGTTCCACAATGCTACTGCCCTTTTGCCACTGAATGATCGGGTATCACCGGGGTGACAGCCTGGCTAGAGGCTGCTCGGTGATGTTCCACTCAACAACGCCCAGCCCTCCTCCAAGCAGAGGAGAAGAAAGGAAAACCATCCAACAAATTAATTCTTTGGTCCCCAGCAATTATACCGGCCAGAACTACTGAATTATTTAAAACTAAAAATTAATTATTCAGTGACAGTTCACCAGAAGCATCTCTGGCCATACAGTCACAGAGAAAAGCAGGACAAGCTGCCCGGTCAGGATTCAGATGCAGTCGAGCAAGTGTCTGAGCTTCCGCATGCCGGGTGGGTCTGGGAATGAGCCCGGGGAGTGGGGCACACTCAGCCCGGCGGCGTAGACAGGAAATCCACCAGCTGTCTGAATGCGAGTCCCCTTGCTGTTAGCAGACCAAGACTCTGAGGGCTAAAGCCTCTTTCGTTTTTGTTTTTCCTCCGTATCAGTAGATGCTTCAGGGAAGTGTAATTTTTAGACAAAGCTACATTAAGCACTAGCTTCTCCTAACATGGCCTTGCCAACTCTTTTTCTGATAAGCTGGGCAGAGCAGAACATGAGATCCCTTGCCAGGTGAATGTTTTGCAGGGCGTACGAATGAACTTATTCAATGAATCTCTTAATGATTTCCTGAGGAGTCAATATTTTTCCACCAAACTTAAAAAAAATTTTTTTAATTTTATTTAGAGACAGGCTCTCACTCTGTCACCCTGGTTGGAATGTAGTGGCATGTAGGACCCTTTAATAATCATAGCTCACTGCAGCCTCAGACTCCTGGGCTCAAGTGATCCTCCCACCTCAGCCTACCAAATAGCTAGGACTACAGGCACGTGCCACCACGCCCAGCTAATTTTTTTATCTTTCGTAGAGATGGGGTCTTGCTATGTTGCCCAGGCTGGTCTCGAACTCCCAGCCTCAAGCAATCCTCCTGTTTCAGCGTCACAAAGTGCTGGGATTAGAGGTGTGAGCCACCAAGCCCAGATCCACCAAATTTTTAAAAACTTTTTATTTTGAAGTAATTATAGACTCACAGGAAGTTGCAAAAAATAGTACAGAGAAGCTTCTTTTTTTTTTTTTTTAACACTTATTTTATTTTATTTCAAAGTATTACAGGACAGAGAAGCTTCTTGTGCCTGTCACCAACTTCCTCTAATGATAACTTACATAGCTGTAGGGCATGCTGAAACCAGGAAATTAACATAGGCACTACACAATTATTGAGTCTACATGGATTTCTCATTTTTCATTCACTCACAGTATTGGTGTGTCTTTTTTTTTTTTTTCTGAAACAGAGTCTTGCTTCTTTGGTCTGGTAAAGTGCTGTGGCATCATCATGGCTCACAGCAACCTCAAACTCCTGGGCTCAAGTGATCCTCCTGCCTCAACATCCCGCGTAGCTGGGACTATAGGCAAGGGACACCATGCCCGGCTAGTTTTTCTACTTTTTTTAGTACAGACAGGGTCTCGAACTCCTGAGCTCAAGTGATCCTCCTGCCCGGGCCTCCCAGAGTGCTAGGATTACAGAGGTGAGCCACCGCGCCCGGCCATGAGTACGTCTTTGTGTATAACTCTATGAAATGGTGCCGAATGTATAGATTTGTATAATCCCCACCACTCTCGAGACATGGAACAATTTCATAACCACGAGGGAAGTCCCCAGCCACCCCTTTATGGTCACATCTTCCTTCTCCTCCCCAACCCCCAGGCAATCAATGATCTGTTCTCCACTATAATTTTGTTATTTCAAGGATGTTCTTTAAATGGAATCATACAATGTATAACCTTTGGAGACTGGCTTTTTATGCTCAGTGTAATTCTCTGGAGACTGATCCGAGTTGTGCATATCAACAATGAATATGTTCCTTTTTGTTACTGAGTCATATTTCATTTCTTGGACCTATGACCATTCTCCTCTTGAAGGACATCAGGGCTGATGGCAGTGTTTGCCTACTACAAATCCTGCTGTGGACATCTGTGGACAGGAGTTCATGTGAACCTAAGTTTTCATTTCTCGACAATACATGCCCGGGTGTACTGCAGGGTCATGTGGCTTGTGTTGTTTTCCAGATTTCCAGAGAAGATCCAACTAACTTTTAACCATTTTATTTTTGTCCCCCTTTTCAGGTCCAAAGAGAACCATGTTTGCACACTAACTATTTGGGCTCCTGGTGAGATCTATCATTCACCTCAAAAATCTTAAAACATCTTGGCTTAAGTGATTGAGCATTGCCCAATCCATTTATTTTATGCAAGAAACCTGGATGGGAAATAACAAGTGGCCGGTTCAAAAGCTTGCTTTAAGAAAGCAAAAGAAAAATAAAGAGCTTCTAAGAGGCAATATTTTCCAGGAGCCAAAGAAGTCCAGAAAACAATGTAAGCTTTCATTTGGCAGAGCTCTCGTGAGCAAGAATTTCCTAGGCAGGCACGGATAATGTATGGCAGGATCCCACGGGACCTCTTTGCAGTGCCTGCAGGAACTAAGTGTCACTAAAGAAATCAAACATTGGTATAAACAGCCGTGTTTCCTTTCCCACCTCTGCATGCTGGACTCGGATCTGAGGCCAGCAGCGTGGGCCGTGGCATCTGTCGGGACTGCCCAAAGAGCGTGGCGCTCTCTCCTACCCCACCTCCACCCCGTGCCACACGGTCACACTCGTTCTGGTCGTTTCAACATCAACTCTTCTTTTATGATGAGTTGGTAAAAAAATGCAGGCACCACCCTCAAGGTTAATTTTGCACTACATTTTGATTGCATTGTTGGTTTTCATTGCCCACAGTAAAAATTTAGCAACAACTTTCACCCTCCAGGGGGAAAACCACGCTGAGTGAGAAAGCATGTTTTCAATGCCTGGCTTCTGGCCAGAAGGAAATATTGTGTCCCCCACTCCTGCAGGCAGGAAGGGGACCAGGCCAGCCCACGTCATTGCTGTATGCATCACCCCAGCGAGAAGTCTGGCGAGGACCAGTGCAGAAACACACTCACTGCATTCTCCATCCCCTGCCCCCAGTGGGCCTAGTTTGCAGTGCTGAACAGGCACTGTTTCATTTTCCCCTCACATGCAGAGAGCAAGGGCTCTGTTTTGTTTACTGCTGCAGCCCCGTGGACAAGAAAGCTGCAGTTCCATCGTAGGTGTTCAAGAAACATTTGTGGAATGCCTTCTGCAGGCATTTGACAGCTACAACAATATAATGATGTCATAGGTCTCTGTTGCTCTGTCATTCATTTTATCAGAATGGTGAAATGGTTATGAGCACAGAACTCAGGAATCAGACTGCCTGGGCTCAAAGACATCTCCACCACATACTAGCTATTTAGGCTCTTATGCTAAGACTTCCTAATGGTAAGTCAGGGATAAAAATAGTATTCTGTTGGGTGTGATGATGCGTGCCTGTAGCCCCAGCTACTTGAGAGGGTGAGGTGGGAGGATGACTTGAGCCCAGTGAGGCCCTACCTCTTAAAAAAAAAAAAAAAGGACTTTCTCCTTCTGTACTTGTTAAGTTGGGTGGCCCCAAAAAGACATATTCAAGGCCTAATCCTGGTACTTGTAAATGTAACTTTATTTGGAAATAAGGTGTTTGCAGATGGAATCAATTTATAATGATGTCATACCAGATTAGGGTGGCCTCTAACCCCAGGGCTGAGTACCCTTTTAGGAAGAAGGAAATGTGGACACAGAAACAGAGGTGACAGACAGACACACAAACAGGAGTGAAGATGGAGACGGACACTAGAGCCCTGCTGTCACAGGCCAAGGAACGTCTGGAACCACCAGAATATAGGAAGAGGCAAGGACGGACCCTCCCCTAGAGTGTGGCCCTGCCAACGCCTTGATTTGGGACTTCTGGCCTCCAGAACTGTGAGGAAATAAATTTCTGGTTTGTGATAACATGTTACTGCAGCCACAGGAAACTAAGACATCTTCCCCGTGAGATTACTGGGAGGATGAAATTAACTGATCTATGCCAGTTGAGCAGACCGTCTTGGAGCCCTGCAACTTGCATCTCCCCCATCAGCACTCCACCCAGCTGGAACACACAAGAAAGGTTTGCCAGACAAGACTTCCTTACATTTCTGTGGCCTTCACATGTATTAAACCATTGCTTCCTCCTCCCACGGTTATCGCCTCCATACTCCCCACATTTGCAAAATAGTATTCACCATCCCTTTACCATATGTTGACACTGTGTCCCGATTCTTGCATCATTTGTTTCCTAGGGCACAACTGGTTCTGCTACGACTATCTCCAAGGTGAGGATTAAATAGCACAAGGTTACGTGAGCTTGCAAGATGAAGGCGAGATGGGGAGGTAGTCGGGAGGAGGAGGGAGGAGGTGGAGGGAGACAGAGCAAGAGAGGGAGGGAGGGAAAGGAGAGGGGGCGGGAGAAAGAGGAACTACAAATAGAAGACCTTAATTCCAGCCATTAAAAATGGTGGTTCTCAAAACCCACCAGACTGTCAGAATCTGCCTTGTCACATGTGCTCACATCCACACAGAAAGATGTGATTTTTTTCCTAGTGAATTCATGGCAAATACCGTCGGTGAAATACAAGATGTGAAAACTCTTTCTCTGAAAATATAGCTGGGGAAAAATGATGCAATTAGGTAGAGAAATAGCTGCCTTGGAAAACGAGTTTCCTGAGTGGAAGAACACTAGGAGAGGGAAGAGGCCCCCTCGTGTGTCTTCCCCAACTCTGTGTTTATTTTCCAGTGCCAGCTGATTCTTGTTAAAATGTGCATGCCAAAATTTCACTTTTAACAACTGCTACCCCAAGTATTCATTAGTGTCTTTTCCACTGTCTCCAAAATCACGTACGGTGATCTGAATCGCTGGGGAATGGCAGGAGGCCAAAGACTCTGGAAGAACTCATCACTATGGAGATGTGCGGGGAGGGTCCCCGAGGACAGCACCTGGCATCAGCCCCTAGGCAGAGAGGGCAGAACAAAGGTGGCCCACGGCACCATCAGCACACTGGCTTGGGATAGCAGTAGCTGGCAAAGGTAGCGAGTTTTTGAAACTTGCACCTTTCTGTTGTACAAGGAGAAACAGAAAATAAAGCTCCTCATTCTGGCGAAATTCTCTTTAATATAAGGAAACTCACATGGTGAGGAGTCACCGTGTGCTTTAAAAAGTAGTTATTAAATCAAACTAAAATGTGCACATCATTAAATCAAAGAGTATTATTGGCAGGGTGTCGTGGCTCACACCTCTAATCCTAGCACTTTGGGAGGCCGAGGCAGGAGGCACTTGAGTCCCAAAGTTTGAGCTATGATGATGCCACTACACTCCAGCCCAGGTGACAGAGCGAGACTCTGTCTCAAAAAAAGAAAAAATCTATTATCAAGGCCCTGTTCCATCTGTCCTCACCCCCACCCTCCTCACCCCTCACCATAAGGGCAACAACCTTCCACTCTTATCTTTTAGAATTTTCCTCCATATTTCTAAATAATCTGTGTAAACTGTTATTTCTCAATTTATTGATTTTAGCCATTTTGTCAACTTCTGTTGTAATACAGGAGAGTTTTTTCTGGCCTAATTATTCCAGTTCACCTCCCCCTGTCCCCTTAACTTAGATACTGTCAATTTTTATAGTCTTTATATTATTATGGTTTCACATGTTCTATGTTGATCTGAGCAGCAAACTATGACCACACTTCGTTTCTTGTACATCTCTGAATATTTTCTGGAATTAATGTAATTGCTTAGTTTTCTGGAAATGTTCTCTGGTTCTTTCCAAATGCTTTCCAACACCTCTTTTGCTTCCCCAAATCCTCAGACACAGAAAGGAACCTAACTCACCCGTGCCCACCCCGTCCAGGGCCCAGAGCCAAGAGCCCTGACCCTCTGCTCCGAATGCACTGGCTTGATCTTTAAACCCAGCACTGGCTTGATCTTTAAACCCGGCACACGGCCAGCTGGCCAGAGTCCTGAAATGCCCCCACCCCCCCACCCGCCTCATCTCTCTCTGGTGTGGGATCCGGCCTCCTGGTTTCCTTGTCCCTCTTGGTTTACTACTTTGTGTTGCTGAAATACATTCCCCAGCAGCTCCTGCTGAGAGCTTTGGTAACGTGTTCACTCTGCCCTTGCTCTAGCTGAGTGAGAGCTGCCCGCGTTGGAAGCCTCCCCAGAATTGGAGCGTTCCTCCACTCCCGCTCCAGCACTGCCCCCTGAGGAACTTGCTGCCTTGGGACTCTCCGTGTGACCCGTTTTCCTCCCTAGAACTTTTTAGCCCAACACTGCCCAAAGTCAGTTTCAATTTTCTAATAGCCTTAATTCAAAAGGTAAAAAGAAAAGTGAAATTAATTTTCATAGTGTATTTCATTTAATCCTGTATATCAAAAATGTTATCATTTCAACCTGTAATCACTATGAAAATGATCCGTGTGACATATGGCTAAGTCTGCGATATCGGGTGTGTACTGCAGGCTCACAGCACAGCTCGGTGGAGGCCTGCCTCGTGCTGCTGGGGCTGATGGCTGCTGCCCGACAGTGCGGTTCTAGCATCTTCTCTCCATCCCTGGAGTCCTGGGGCCCCCACAGTTGTCCTTGTTGGCATCTTTATTCTCTGGGCTTGTCCCTCCAGAGTCCTTCCAGAGTCACACCTCTTATGCCACCATTGCCAGAGTCCCCCTCTACCGTCAAAGGTCCTCCCGGTTAGGCCCGAGGCTTCTTAAAACAGTGGCATTTTGGATTCCTCCATGCACTAGCACCTAAAGCTCCAAATTCCTAGCGCTCCCAATTCCTCAAGTATTTGAGTGGAGAAGAGGATCTTTTAAGGATATGCAGCAGGCCAATCTTAGTAGGTGTCAGTCACACTGGGTCATGCCATTGTCCCCGGATTTCTCAAGTCTCTGACATATGGCCTGCAATTTCAGATGTGCTCTTGGGATCCTGCAGGATTTCTTAGGATTTCAACATTTCCTGTTACAGAGCCAGCGATTCCTGGAAGGGGAGTCTCTTCAGCTCTTACTGAGTAGCATACAGAAAGAAAACTGGTGTCCAACCAGCAGAGCAAGACCTGGCCTCAGTGGGTCTCAGATGTGGAGCACGGGGCTGGGCCAGGAGAGGGAGAGAGGGGCAGAGGGCAAGGAGGGAGGGACAAGGGCAGATCCTGTCTCCTTCCAGTGTTGTTGGAGAACTCAAGGTCTCTAGGTGCACTCTCCCTCCCACCCTCCCTCCTCTTCTCCCTCCCTTTCTGTCTTGCTCTCCTTCCCTCCATCCTTCCCCCCACCACCAATCTCTCTCTCTCTCCCCCTGGTTTCCATGACAGACCAGACCCAGAGGTCCCCACGAAGCTTAAACATAACATAATCCGTCTTAGGAGGCAAAAGATTCCTCCCTCATATTGATCATCGTAAAGCCACAGACAAGAGCATGCCTCATGATGCACTTGACAAACACTGTTTACGATCAGCTAGCTGGGTGCTGTGTTAAACACTTCTACAAATATGAGCCCACTGAATCCTCATAACCTCAAAGGAGGCAGTGTTTCTGTCCCCGTTTTGCAGATGAGAAAACTGAGGCCCAAAGAGGATCAGTGGGTAGCCTGGGTGTGTCCCCAGGCAGTGGCACCACACTGCATGCTCCCAGCCATCAGTGGCAGCTCCCTGTCCCTGCAGGGTTACAGCACAGTTGGATGGAGTGGCAGACATGTTTGGGTGTTTTGCCGTGATATGGTTTACTCCAAAAATAAAGGAAGCCTGTGGGTGCTGAACTGAATTTTGCAGAGTGGATTTAAACCCAGAATTTTGCAGAGTGGATTTAAGTGCAGAACTTGAGAGCAAGTTCTGAGTTCTAAATGCTCCATCTGCTTCCATCGTGACCAGAAATGAAAGCCGATGGTGCGACTGACTCCCCCACCCCACCCCACCCTGTCCCGTGATAACCCTGAGTTTAGTTCCCTCCTTCACCCCACCCTACTGGGACCCCCAGGGAAATCCACGCACGTACCTAAATGTCCAGTAGCACCTTTGAATGTGAAACTCCCACTTAATTATATGCCAACCAAATTTTAGTCCAACTGTGAACACATTTTTTTTTCCTTCCTGCCTTATTCAGTGTTCCTGCTTTCAGGGTTTACAACATGCTCGCGAATTTCAAACCCCTGTATGTTTCTTGCATAGTGCCAGAAAGCTCATAATTAACGAGATCTAAGGAATCCACTAATTTGCATTTTGGGATGATTTTGACAGGAGCTGGCAAGATCGAACCTCAACTGCATGAAGGAAGGGCTTGCTAATCATTTTAATGGTGTAAACATGGCAGAGACCAGAAAAACATATGCTTCAGGTCATGGAGCTATGAGGATTGCCTACATGCATGTAAACAGTTCATGTTGTTTTCTACTTTGTGTTTCGTACACAATATCTGATCTTTGGTTTTCAGGACTCAGTTTAGCTACCCCATCCTTGGGTAACACGATCTCACCTCTTAAAATCCTACAATTTCAGCGGTTCTGTAATGCTAGATCCTGTATGTAACAACCCACCCCAGGGGAGAGACTGAGGAAGGGGAGAACATGTTTTGGGAATCAATGAGCAGACCCTTGTTGTCCGTTTGCTAAAGGGGACACAGGAGGGATAAATAAATATCCCAAACTTGGAAACAGGGACATTCGAGATAAAGCCTCCTGAGCCTTGAATACGTATTCTAGTCTGAAAGAAAGAACTGGTAACTGCCGATCTGTTCAGGAGCTGCAAGGCATCCCCGTGCCGACCTTTGAAGTAACTGTCAGGAAATAAATGAATACAGAAATGTGATTTTTGAGTCTGAGTATAATTTTTCAACAACCATCTAGGAATAATTAGCTAATTCAGGGCAAGTGTTTTCAAAAGTGTGTTAAAATAGAGCTCTGATAAATTAATTGGCACAGGTTCTCCTTTGACAAGGCTAATAAATTATTTTTCATGCATTTAGTCAATATTAAAATAACTAGAAATTACGTTGTTTTTTTTTTTTTTTTTTTACTGTGGCCCTGATATTTTTAGCATGCATCTAAAAATGTGACATTAGGTATTCCAAATATATTCCTGGATTCTAGCAGGAAGCCAACAGGGTGAGGATACAAGAACAGCAGTGGGCACGGCAAAGGCCAGTAATGGCCCACAGCCCGGGGCGAGGGGACGTCCCTTGCTCCCGCCCCGCGCCTGCAGGGCCCACGTCAGGGCTCCTGTCGCCCAGGCCTTCTGGCTTCTTCCTGGTCTCTCTCACCACCACCCTCCAACCTGTCACTCCACACACCACTTGCTCTATTTCTTTAAAATATTTTTTCTACTGTGGTAAAATATTCACAACACAAAAATTACCAATTCAGCCATTTTTAAGTGTGCAGTTCACAGCATTAATGACATTCACAATGTTGTGCAGCATCAATCACCACCACCACCTCCAGAACGTTCTCCGCCCCCCAAACTGAAACTCCGTCCCCACTGAGCAACGGCCCCTCCTGCCCTCCTGCCCGGCTCCCGGGAATCACTGTTCTACTCTCTAGTCTCTTCTGTCTCTAGGAATCCGCCCTTCCTACATATGTCATGTCAGCGGAATCAGACACTACCTGTCTTGTCACGCGCGCGGCTGATTTCACCCCGCCCAGGACTTTCGAGGCTCATCCACGCCGGCGGACCGGAACTCGGTTCCTGTGTAAGGCCGCACCATGCCCAGCGTGCGCATGCGCCACCTGCGTTCCTCCAGTCACGTGCTTCCGGGCCGGGACTGCTTCCGCCTTCTGACCATGGCGGTGAGTAACTGTGCCGGGCACTCTGGGCTGCACGTGTGTGTTTGGGTTCTTGCTTTCAATCCTTGCGTTACCGACCTACTTCTGTAGGACTTCCCAGTCATTCGGTAACTCTGTGTTTAACCACTGAGGAACCGCCCGCCTGCTCCCACCGGCGGCTGCGCCATTCTACCCTGCCCTCGGCGGCAGACCCGAGTTCCGCTTCCTCCACAGCCTTGCCGACACTTGTCACTTTCTCTTTGTTGGTTGCTTGGTTTGTTTATTGTTTAGTTGCAGTCATCCCAGTCGGTGTGAGCAGCAGGACTGAAGGCCTCCCCCGGGGGCGGTGGAGCCCCGGGCCTGGGTGAGCAGGAAACCCCGAAGCCCCCGGGATGGAGCCAGCAGAGGATCATGAAGGAGAGGGCGGGAAGGGAAGTCCCTCGAGTGTCCGCAGAGCTGCCCTTAGTGGGCACAAACACAGCACAGGGGAGGTAAGCTGGGCGCTGGATTTATGCTGTCATCAGCCTTGCCGGGATGTGGGGGCCTGGCCTGTGACCCTCAGTCGGGGTCTGCACACCGGCAGGAAGAAATGCACCCTTGCATCTCTTTCCCTTTGCAATGACTTGAGCAGAGCAAGAGAACTCAGAGAGAACGGGGCCAGCTTCTGCTCCACTGACAGTTTTTCATGAACTCTAGTCTCTGAGCAATACGGTGGGCCTGGAATTCACTCGCAATATTGTCCCCACAAACGGGATCAATTTGTAGCCAGAGAGCTGGAGAGAGTGGGGAGGTGGGATCAATAGGCCATTACACAGCGACTGCAGAAAGCGGCTCTCCTGGCCACACACCTTCTGAAGAAACATCAAGAGAAAGAAATAAGTTTATTATACCACACAGCATGTAGCCATCACACGCAGTCACCATCGAGGACGTCTGCCTGTGGTCGTTTTCCTTTGTTACTGTAATAGACAATTAAACCATAAGCAATTTTAGGTCTTTAAGAGATACAAGTAGAGGAAAATCAATGGGATTTGGCTGTTTTCACAGTTATCTTTTTGTGTGGGGGCGAAAAAAGACATAACACAAAATTTACCATCTTAACCAGTTATATTAGCAAGTGCACAGTTGAGTGGTGCTAAGTATATTCACAGTGACGTACGGCAGATCCCCAAAACCTGTTCATGTAGCAAAACTAAAGCTCTATGCCCATTAAACAATTCTCCCTTTCCCTTCCTTAAGCCTCCAGTAACCATTCATTCTGCTTTCTGTTCCCATGAATTTGACTGCTTTAGATACCCCATGAAAGTGAGGTCATCCAGTATTTTTCTTTCTGTAACTGGCTTATTTCACTTAGTACAACGTCCTCGACATTCATCCGTGTTGTCACAGGTGACAGGAGTTTCTTCCTTTTAAAGGCTACATAATATGCCATTGTGTAGATGGGCCACATTTGGTTTATCCATTCATCTGTCGATGGACCCGTGGGTTGCTTCCTCCTCTTGACTGTTGTAAGATGACTATGAACACAAGTGTGCAAGTACTTCTTCAAGGCCCTGTTGTAATTCTTTTGGATTAATACCGGGAAATGGGATTGCTGGATCATCACGGTTATCTTTATGCACTGCAAAACTCAGGAGAGAGGGTGTCACCAGACGCAGGAAGATCTTCCCCTCACGACTTCCCTGACCTCTTACACTGAAATAGACATTGCCAGTTCTCCAAACACAGCAGAAACGGAACTGTGCGACGCACACTCTTGTGTCTGGCTCCTTCCATGCAGCATAACCTCTAGGATTTGTCCTTGCTGTTGCAGGCAGACGCAGTTCAGTCACTGTCACTGTTGTACCGTGTTCCGTTCCACCACTGCTGGGTACCTGGGGCATTGCTAACAGTGCTGCTATGAACATTGCATGACGTGTCTTATGGCTGAAAGATAAGGGTGTTTCTGTCGGGTATCTACCTAGAGGTTGAATTGCTAGGTCATGTTTATTAATAGTTTCAAGAGAGATCATGGAACCTTCCTCCTGAGTGGTTGTTCCCCCCAGCTCTGTTCCCACCAGTGGCGTGTGAGCATCCCAGTGCTCCGCAGGCAGGGCCTGCCTTCTACATGTTGGCCATTCTGCTCGTGTGCAGTGCTGTCCCATTAGTGTTTTAACTGCCTTTGCCTGACGACTGAGAAGGTTGAAGGCCTTTTGCAACGTTGGTTGGTCACTGGTAGCACTTCTGTGAAGTGCCTGTTCAAGCCTTTTGCCCATTTTCCCCCTGTGCCATCTGCTTTTTCTTAGTGATTTTAAGAGTGTGTCCCACGTTCTCAACAGGCATCCTTGGTCACATGTGGGCTGCAGACAGCTTGCCCTGCTCTGTGTGCAGCCATTGCATTCTGCTGATGGTGTCTTTCAATGAATGGAAGTACTTGATCCTAAGATTACAGAAGCTTTTGAGAAAATCAATTGAATTGAATTTTGAACATGTAACTGGGCAGCACGAAACTCAGACACAGGATACCATGCAGCGATAAGTCCATCCCGCTCGCCCACCCATGTCCCCCAGATGCCCAATCCCCCTTCCTAGAGGCTGTTGCCTGAGTTTTTATGTATCTTTCAAAGATATTTAATGGACGTAAAATACAGCTCTCCCTTATTTTTTTAATTTTTAAATTTTTATTTATTTGAGACAAGTTTTCACTCTGTCGCCCATCCTGGAGAGCAGTGACATCATGGCTCATTGCAACCTGGAACTACTGGGCTGAAGTGATCCTCCTGTCTCAGCCTCCCAAGTGCTTGGGACTACAGGCATGCACCACCATGCCAGGATAATTTTTTTGTATTACTTTTTGTAGAGATGGGGGTCTCACTATGATGCACAGGCTAGTCGTGAACTCATGCCCTCAAGTAATCCTCCCGCCTCAGCCTCCCAAAGTTCTGGGATTGAAAGCATGAGCTACTGTGCCCAGCCTCCCCTTATTTTTAACAAAGGTTTTGAAAGAATCCTGTCCTCATACATACATGATTAATATTTGTATGCACTGGGAAAGGTCGAGATTTTTCTTAAGTTCACGAATGCTCCAACTCAGGTTAAGTGTGTCATCAGCCCTGCACACGGCCCTGTCTGAGCTCATCTGCTCAAAGTCCCCACCCTGCCGAAGGACTGTACCCGGCAAGCGGGTCCCCACCCACAGCCTCTAGCAGCAGAACCGCTGGCCGGTGAGGGAGCAGGACTGAGCCTGGTTTGACTCAACAGGATGAGCTGGGGCCAGTTGGCCTCCTTGAGGGGGAGAAAGAGAAAGAAGGGGAGAACCAACTGGCAGTGTCAGCCCATGACTGCAACAGGCCCAGATGAAGTTGTGAAAAAGCAAAACAAGGAGCCAGCAGAAGCTATAAAGGGGAGAAAAGATGCACTTAGCAGAGAGACCAAGAGCCAGGAGCCAAGGGGCAGGAGCGGGGACATGCTGGGAGACACGGGGCAGCCCCTGGGGAGGAAGTGGACATCCTGCAGCTACCTCTGTCCCTGACCCAGGTCCAGGCTGGGTCCCCCCTGCTCTGGGTCCCTCAGAGCCAGTCACACTCAGCCCCGCGTGGGCTAGACTCACACGCAGTCTTCTTTCAGAGTCAGCTTTGGTTCTTGCAGCTAAAAGATCGGAACTGCTGCACCATTAATATATTCATGACCTGGTTTCTTTGCCTACTAAAAGTAAACAAAGTTTTAAAATCTTAAATTGGGGCTATAGGGCCAGACCTAGACACCGTTGAAATATCGGGAGCTTCTGTTTGTTATTTACACAAGCGAGGCAAGAGGGGAAAGAAGGAAAAACAGTGTAACAAAGGAAAAAAGAAAACAACCCAAGTTTTGAGGTCCAGTCTCTCCAGACTGTGTGACTTTTGGCGACTCAGTTGACGGGTGAGCCTGAGCATTCAGCGTCCGGGCTCGGAGTGCCTCCTGAGCACCCACCACGGCCAGCTCAGCGCTGTCGTGAGGGCCAAATGCAGCACCATGTAGTAGCACTTTATAACTGGCGATGGTGGGGGCCCTGGCGTTCCGCACTCTTGGTGCACAAGGTCCTTTCCCCCAAGCAAGCAGGTGTCTTCGTGTCGCCTTGAATCTCATGATTTCCTTTCTCTCTGAAAACTCAAAAAATCATTTGCACTAAGGTATCAGCGAATGATGACAGTTTACATATTTCAGGAGGTTATTTACATGTTTGCAGTCAGACAAAGCCTTACATTTAAAAAAATGAAACATGAACTGTTGAATTTAGCAGGAGGAGAGGAAAGTTAACTTAGGAGGAGGATCTTCCAGAACTCACTCTGCACATCCTTCTGGTGAACAGCCACTGTGTTCCCGCCACCCTGCTAAGCATTTGCATTACATAGGCTGATCCCTATCATGGGATTATATGGCCATTTTACAGATGAGAACACTGAGGCCCAAGATGGTGTATCTAGCGAGTGGCAGAATGGAGCTTGTGTCTCTCTGCCAAACTGCTACCATAGAAGGCTAGTGCTGAAGTGTTTTAGAAACCTGCTCTTCCACTCTGTCTCAGACGAGAGCAGACAGTGTCCCCTGCCTTGCCCACCTGAAACAGCCCTTCCCTCTCTGAATCCTGCAGTCGCCCCTGGAATTGAGTCTGTGCCCTAATGGAAAGCAAAAGGTCACAAAGTGAAACTATCTTTCCAAATTCCAATTCCACAGCAGCCTAAATCCCCCCAGACCAGGGGTTCCCAACCAGGGTGATATTGCCCCCAGGGGACATTGGCAATGTGTGGACACATTGTTGGCTGTCACAGCCAGGAGGTTGCTGCTGACATCTGGTGGGTGGAGCCCAGGGAAGCTGCTCACCCCCCTACCGTGCACTGGACGGGCCCTCCACACAGCAAAGAATGATCCGGCCCCAAATGTGAAGAAACTGGCTCTAAACTCTAAGACCTTTGAGGACTTGCCTCTTATCCTCTTTGACTTTATACCTTCAGAATCTCTAACCATGCCTGGTATATAACTGTCTTAAAAATCAAATGATGGGATGAATCTCAGCAAGAGAAAACTGCTCCCGGCCTCACAGCATCGCCCAGCTATCAAAGTCTATCACAAGGAGGACAAGGCAATGGCCTCTTGGGATTTGGTGTCATGGGATGTCAGGGTCCCGGCCCTCCTGTTTAGGTTGGGAATTGTGGTAAAGCTCTGGCCTCCCCATCTATTAGAAGCTTCTGCCGGATTGTGCTGCAGGAGAAAGGAAACAAAAAGAGAGACAGGATCTCAAAGCCCTACTTCCCGTCCCTGAGGAACTGCGTGGCCTGACCTCAAGCAAACAGGAAAACGAGGAGTGATCGATTCAATGCAGTGTAAGGTGAACAGCAGCCCTGCAGTTAGTGAGTCTTTGTTGATCCACGTGGCTCTTGCATTTTCACATTTATATTTAGCACAATTTCTCAACGTTTCATTAAGCAAGAGGTGCGATCATCCCCCCTCCCGTGGATGTGTGTAAACGGAACAGTTTTCTTGCAAGGCTCCGTAAACAAGGGAACGAGCCTTTCTGAAGAGCGGTGATTGGCCGCACATGTTTATGGCAGGGCCAGACGCCCTTGCGGCGGGATCCACGCTCCGCAGTTGCCATTTCCCTCCTTTCATACTGGAGCAGGTGCTACCAAACCCTCCTTTGGGGCTTAGAAGTAAAAATAAGTTCCCTAAAGCGTCCTATGTTGTGGGAGATAACATTTCAGTTCATGATCTATGGCGTGCCGGTAGCCATGATATTAACATAAGCAGAAATAAAAATAAGACTCCATAAAAATAGCTCAAATTCCTGTGTTACTAATGAAGAACTCTCACTGACATTTCCTCTTGGATCCTCAGGTAACCAAGTCGGTTTTGTGGGGAAAAGAAAATCTTGTTATCACCATTTTACGGATAGTCAAAGTGAGACTCGGAGTGGCGAATTGACTCGTCTGAATTCATACTGTGGGTAAGTACCAGGGCCTGATCTTTAAAAAGATGTCTTGTGTGTGTGGCTAAAAATCTTAAAACCAACAAGACCAAGTACTAGTGAGGACATGGAAAAACTAGAACTCTCATATTCAGCTGGTGGGAATGTAAAATGGTATAACTACTTTGAGGGGTTCTTTGATTATTTCACAAAGTTTGTTTCTTAAAAAGTTAAACATATACCTAGAGTAGGATCCGGCCATTCCAGTTCTAGGTATTTATCCAAGAGAAATAAAAACATAGGCCTGTATAAAAACTTGTGAGCAAATGCTCACAGCGGCTTTATTCGTAATAGCCAAAAACCGTAACAACGATAAGCAAACCAATGACAAGAAATCAATGATCAGTAGATGGAAGAACAGGAATGAATCTCAAAATTATCACACCGAGGAGTGAAAGAAGCCAGGCAAAAAATAATACGGATTGTCTAACTCCATTTATATAAACTTGAGAAAAGGTGACAGCAAGCAGATCAGGGGTGACCTGGGAAATTTTTGGAGGGGATGGCTACAGTGGTAGGCAGGATAATGGCCCCCAACAGTAGTCCACGTCCTAATTCCCAGAACTTGTGCCTGTGTTGCTTTACACGGCAAAGGGGAATTAATGTGGCAGATGGAATTATGGCTGGATTCTCTGCATGGGCTGATGTAAAAACAAGCGTCCTTAAACGTGGAAGAGGGAGACAGAAGAGTCCAGAGTCAGAGGGAGAGATGACTTAGTCCATTGGAGTTGCTATAACAGGAGCAAATGTATATTGGGATCATGATTCTCATGGCTGGAAAGTTCAAGACTGGACAGTTGCATCTGGTGAGGACCTCAGGTGGCCTCCACTCATGGTGGGAAGTGGAAGGGGAATGGGTATTGCAAAGAGATCCTGTTATGAGAAAGGAAGCAAGAGAGAAACCAAAGAAGCCAGACTATTTTTAAGAAACTGATCCATTCCAGTGAGAGTGAGGGAGGGCGTTAATCTATTCTTGAGGACTCCATCCCCATGATCTGAACATCTCCCACTGGGCCCTACCTCCCAACACTGCCACAGTGGGGATTAAATTTCAACATGAAGCTGGCTGCGGTGGCTCACACCTCTAATCCAAGCACTCTGGGAGGCTGAGGCGGGCGAATCGCTTCAGGTCAGGAGTTCAAGTCCAGCCTGAGCAAGAGTGAGATCCTCGTCTCTACCAACAACAGAAAAAATTAGCCAGGTGTGATGGTGCGCTTATAGTCTGAGCTACTTGGGAGTCTGAAGCATGAGGATGGCTTGAGCCCAGGAGTTTGAGGTTGCTGTAAGCTAGGCTGATGCCATGACACTCTAGCCTGGGCAACAGAGTGAGACTCTCAAAAAAAAAAATTCCACATGAATTTTGGTGGGACAAATAACATCCAAATCATAGCAAATGATCCGAGAAATGCAACATTGCTGTCTTTAAGATGGAGAAAGGGGCCGTGAGCCAAGGAGTGCAGGAGGCTTCTAGAAACGAAAAGGCCAAGAAATAAATTTTCTCCTGGAGCTTCTAGAAAGGAATGCCCTGCTGTCTCAGTTTTAGCCCTCTGAGATCCATTTCAGACTTCTGACCTCCAGAACTATAGGATGATAAAACCATGTTATTTTAAGTTTGTAGTGATTATTTATAGTAGCCATATGGAACTCACAAGGCTCTGCTCATTATTTCAAATGTGGCAGTGGCTTTGCAGATGTGTACATATGCCAAGACTTATCAAATTGTAGCTGTACACGTGCACAGTATATTTCATGTCAACAAATATCTCAATACAGCTGTTTAAAAAACACTGTTTACAAAAGGAGCCCAGGCCCAATGGCTCATGCCTATAATCCCAGCACTTTGGGAGGCCAAGGCGGGAGGATTGCTTGAGGCCAGGAGTT
>VBSM01000631.1:391755-413457 GCA_008086735.1 Cheirogaleus medius | reverse complement strand
AAAAAAAAGAAAGAAAGAAAGAAAGGAAGAAAGAAAGAGAAAAAACACATTTTACAAAATGGATCTTTGTGTTTCCTTTTTTCATTTGTCATGTACACTGAATACACAGGAAAATCACCCACATAAATTGCTTTATTGTGAACATTATGCGTTATGTATCATTATACCTCTTAGTCAATGAGCTTTACTAACGCTTGTGCCTCAGGGATATTTTAGGCTTGCTCAACACGTCTCACCTTGGATTATTTGTAAGAAATTGATCTCACGATAGCATAAACTTTTATCTGCAATTTTCTCTCTTCTTTGGCATTAAAATAACTCAACTAATTTACTAAATTGCATCAGAAACTGAACTAGAAATTGTCCTAAAGGTTATAGCTGAAACCAAAGATTGTCAACAGCACTAAAAATCTAAGTGTACTTACAGTATACACAAGAGCTCTCCACAGTGAAAGAATTAATTTCTGTGTGTACTTGTGCTCATTACAGATATACTTCATTAGAATAAAGTAGAGGTCTATGTGTAATAAATTGCTAGCTGCATAATACAGCCTTTGAATGAAGAGTCAAGGCAGCAGGCTGATCCCAACATGCTTTCAGGTGGGATTCGTCCTGGTGTATCAGCTAGGGGCCCTGCAGGAAACAGATGGCATCCACAGAGGGGTCAGTGGAGAATTAAATGAAAGAGCTATTTACAGAGAAAGGTGGGTGGAGTTAAGGGAACCCAGCTAGAAGCTGGATGTGGAAGATTGCACTGTTTGTTCGCAATTAACCCATTCCTCCCGGTCCATGTCATGTGCTCCTGCAGGCAGAATATGCTCCCCTGCCCTTTGACCTTGAGCTTGGCCATATGACTTGCTTTGGCCGGTGGGATGCAAGCAGATGTGGCAAACACCACACCTGAGCTGCAGCTGGAGATGCACTGGTGTGGTTGGCCCGTGCGATCGTGCCTGCTCTTGGCCTTGGGAAGAGCAGGAGCCTGCTAGGGTCTGGCTGCAGGTGTGGGAAGAGTAGGTGGAGCTGAGCCCAGTCTGGTCTGGTGGGAACCGGCCAGGCCAGAGCTGATGCTCAGCCCCCACGCCTGCGAGCAAGCACTAAGTGTTGGCTGCAGGCGCAAAAGCTTGAGGGATACGCCAGACGCTGCAGCCTGCAGGGACCAGCCTCCGCCGCACACAGCGGGCAAGGAAGGGCCGAGAATGGACGTGGGGGCGATCAGAGAAGAACCACTGCAGGAGAGTGTGGCAGGAGAACAGGGAGATTTATTTTCTTGAGGGGCTGAGAGCAAGAGACCTCAAGCTGTGTGGATGAGGCAGATGCCACAGGCAGGATGAGGGGAGGCCGGTGAGGACAGGGCTCCGAGCATGGACAGCACCATGCTGACACTAGAATTTGTCTCCCGGTCATGTTTTTCATTGGATCCGTATTCAAGTGCTATGAGGAGAGGGGAAGGGATCCCATGGAATACGCAGAGATACCCTGGAATATACTGCGAAGCGGTGGCCGTGTGGCGCCCTTCCAGCAGAGGGTCACACCTGCAAGGCCACCCTCAGCTCTGACCTGTGGGGGCTGGCAGTACACCTGAGGCAGTGCCAGGGGAGAGGGCAGGACAGGGGTGCCCTGCATGCTGCAGTGGCGCCTCCAGGAGGCTGAGGACATTCCCCAACCCTCCTGTGAACTTCTTAAGGTCAGGAACACACCCTTGCCCCTCTCTGTGGACACTGGCAGTGCAAACTTTAATAAATGTGCACTAGGAAATATTTATACCCTTGCATGTGACACCCCCCAAGAGCTGTAATAGGGGAAGAGGTGGGGAGGATAATTTCAGCCTTTGCCAGGCAAGGTTACGTACCTGTCACCTCATTGGATTCTCTGCATAGTTTATACAGGAAAGAGGTCAGAAAACGGATTTTCTCCTTTGTCTTGGTGCCAGTCCGGCCTCATCTTTGCTTGCCCTTGAAGATAAAATCTTATGGAGGAATTTGATTTTCTGACATTTTAAATGAGGATCCTATACAGGCTCAGTAATATAACTAAAATAATAATAAAGAGATTAGGATCCTACACGGGAGCAGTGCAGAGGCGTAAACAGGAGGGCCTGGGCAAACAGGCGGAGCGCGGGAGGCTGTGCTGGAGAGGCGGACGAAAGGCGAGGTCTCACGGGCTGACGCGGTCACAGAGGGTGCGGGAAGGAACGGGCATGCGTGATTCCGAGGCAGTCAGCACCTTGATCGCTCGCAGGTCTCTTCCCCCCAATTTTGTAGTTGCTTTATGTCATATTCTGCCCTGAATTCTGCAAAGTCATATCGTTGATGCTGTGTCTTCTCACCTTTGTACTAATTGCTCGAGAGACATATTTCAGTGGAACCCTCATAGCTTCAATCATTGAGCACTTACTGTATACTAAGCACAGTGCTGAATACATACATTACCTTGCGCTCGCCTTTGCCCGGCGAGAGGCAATGTTGGCCCACGTTTTAGAGGCAGAATCTGGAGCACAGCTGCTTAAGTCACTTGCGCGCCTTCCCATAGCCGATCATGCTAGACTCAGAGCCAAGGTGTCTCGCTCCCAAACTGGTGCCTGTAACCCCAGACTAAATAGTCTCAGAACTGTAGACTCCGTCATATAAAAGGCACCAATTCATTATGGCATCCAAATATTTCGCAACAAAAAGCAGCCTGACGGAGCTAACACAAGGTGCCGCCGGTCCAGGTTGGAAGAACATCACACGGGTTTCTTCCCATTGCATTGTTTAGCCATGAAACGTGTTTTTTCTGCAAGCTTGTTTGCAGAGCTTTTTTATTTTATTATTTTTGTTGTTGTTGTTCTGGGGAAGCCTGGCGCCTCTTTAAGGAACAGAGCAGAACATGCCAAATGCAATTCAAGACATCCTTATCGGCATCAGTCTGGCACCCTGTGAAAGTCTCTGTGCCACCTAGCTGGTCCTTGCCCCCCTCTCCCACTGGTCCCCTCCCCAGGGGTCTCCAAGCTGACCCTTCTCCTCCACTCTGGCCTCCACAGCATTTGGGGCACCCACCAACCATCTCTCTGGCATTGCATACGGCGCCACAATTACATTTGGGTGTCCCTGAGCAAACCCCAACCCAAACACTGGCCGTCCCCCTCCTGCCCTCTGGGCCTCTCGGCCGTCGCTGAGAGGAGTTGTAACCAGGTGCCTGAGTACCATGGAAAGAGGAAGAAGCATGATGCCACCATTGTCCTCCTTCCTCTGAGGTCTCCGCTCGGTGGCTAATTCCGCTCGGGGGACCTTGGCCCACTTCCATTTTCAGAATTCCCCTAGTAAAATGGAGAAGCAAAGCCATCGCTCTCTACCATATTATTTTCAGAACAAGGAGGGTAGTTACTGGTGGGTGGGGGAGAGCGAGGGATGGGATCAGTCTGCAGACAGTAAGAGCAGGTCCTATAGAAATACAATATAACCTTTGCGTATCAGCTACTGTATTAGTCTGCATGGGCTGACTAGCAGACCATAGCAAACCACCACAGGCTGGGGGCCTTAAACAACAGGAATGTATTTTCTCACATCCTGGAGGCTGGAAGTCCAAGATCAAGGCGTCTCAGGGCTGGTTCCTCCTGAGGCCTCTCTGCTTGGCATGTAGACGCCGTCTTCTCCCTGTGTCCGCATGTAGTCGTTCCTCTGTGCCTGTCTGTGTCCTCTTCTCCTCTGCTTATATGGATAGCAGTCCTGTTGGAGCAGGGCCCACCCTAGTGACCTCAGTTTACCTTAATCACCTCTTTAAAGGTCCATCTCCAAATGCAGTCGCATTCTGAAGTACGGGGGGTTGAGACTCCAACATACGCATTTGTGGACGGTCACAATTCAGCCCCTAGCAGTTACCTATTGCTGAGTAACAAATTGCCACAAACTTACTGGCTTAAAGCAATACACATTTATTATCTCACAGTTTCCACGGGTTTGGAGTTCGAGCTCAGCTTAACCGTGTCGTCTGCTTAGGGTCTCACAGGGCTGCAGTCCAGGTGTGGGCAGGGCGGCGCTCTCATCTGGAGATTCGGACAGGACGAGGAATAGTCCACGCCCAAGATCCCTCAGGTCGTCGGGGAATTCATTTCCTGGGGACTGCAGGACTCAGGGCCCTGGCTTCCCTCCTTCGGGCTGCTGGCCGCAGGCTTCCGGGGGAGGGGCTGCTGTGGTTCCTTGCCACATGAGGGGGCCTCCCCATGGGGGCAGCTCCCCCTCTCCTCTGCGTGTTCTCCTGGAGAGAATCCAGTCACAGGTCCTTCCCACACGTGAGGGGTGGGGATCCCGCAAAGGGAGGGGGTCATAAAGACCCCCCTAGAGTCTGTGCCGCATGCCTTGTGGGTGGCAGAAATAAGGGAAGAAACAGTTACTGAAAGCCAGCAGCAAGGAGGCAATTTTGCTTCTTCGTGAGTTTGCCTGAGGTCGGCCCCTATTCCATCCCCAGACCTCGGAGGTATCTAGGCAGCCCGTCACCCCCAGCAAGCTGGCACAGTAACTGTTTTCCAAGCACTTTAGATGAAGACTGTAATAAACCAAGATCAAGGGAGAGATTGGTTTTAAGTATCACTTAGTCATCTTCCTTCACCTGCAATTTTCAGCCCCAAAATAACTTGGGGGGAAAAAAATCACAAATCACAGGGTATTTACATTTGCTCTCTATTTTTAACCACCTTTCTGTTTAAAACATTTAATATCTTCTGAAGTCCTACTAGAGCCCATCTAACCTGTAGCAAGATATCGTATTTATTTTTGTAGCTATTTTCATCTGCTCAGAGAACTTTTTGTTTCCATTTGAGCTTTTAGAAGGAAGTTAAGCAAGGTCAACATGCCTGGCCGACATGTCAACTGGTTGTTCTGGATTCTTGATAATAAAATGGAGCTAAATTCAGAGCTACTTATCAAGCATCTCTTTCTATGTGGCTCAATTTTTCCATTACTTGAAGTTCCCAAACACTAATATACCCTAATGCACTATTTTTGGTGGGAATGAATGCATTATGCTTTTCAAAGTTGATGTTTTTGCATAACTAGATAATGTTCTGCAAGAGAGAGGAGAAACGGCCCTTGCAGGGTGTGCAGCAGTTGGATTTTTCCCTGTTGATCCTGAGCTATTGAAGCGGGGAATGGGGGAGAGGGGAAAAGGGGAACTTGGGGGACGGAAAATCTGCCTACAGATTCTGTTCACTTCTGCCTTACACTCTTTGCGCTATAGATTCTTTTTGCATTGTTTATTTTGCAACCACAAAGCATACGTTTTCAAGTGGTTTTAATGAAAAATGTGTTTGGAAGAGAACAAAATGACTCTATAAGAGAATACATTTGTTATTCTTTCAGGCATAGTTAGCATAAACATTTGACCCTGGAGACAATTTAGTCATGCGAAACCAAAAGCCCTCATTAAAATCGGAACTAAAACAGGTGAAGCTAATCTATGGTGAAGGAACTCAGACTTTGCGTGAGTTACGCAGGTGTATGCAAGCTACAAATGAGCAGATTATTTCTGCATTGATTTTAAAAACAAAAATGCAGCCTAGCCCAGCCTGAGGCTGGTACTGTAGACACTGCAACAGAATGTGAAACCAGTGACTAAAAGCCGGCAAGAACCATGCAGAAGACCTATGATCTGGAATATTCTGTTTCACCCTCTTCCTCCTCTTTCTCACCCCACCACACCTTTGGCCTCTAAGACTTATTTTTGTTGTATGTTACTTTACTCCTTTCCAACCAACTTTGGCACAAAGATGCGTCTTGAGAGTTTAATATCAGGTTATTTATATTTCCCTCCTGGCTGCTTTCTAATTCCATTCTTCAGTGTTAGACAAAGAAATGCAAACTGTATTTCTCCACTTTGGTCTTGTTCAGCAGGTGCTTGTTGCCAGTGGCTGCTGACCTGAATTTCTGTGGATGGTAAAACCTATAGGTCAGTATGTTACAAAACAAATCTGGTTGTTTATACTTTCCCTGTTAGCTAAGTTGTTGTCATTTACTGCTTCTGTGAAGGAAGAAAATAGTTCTTTGCCCTATGAAACTCAAGCAATTCACGTCCAGGTTTCAGAGCAGACGGCTGAGGAGTCCGTTCTGGCAGCCGTCTAAACCTACGTGAATATGCATATTTGCAGCGAGTTCTCATTTCAGGTGTGGTTCTCTTTGCTACTTCTGGAATGGAACCTTGGCCAAACATCAAGTGGAAGAGGCTTTTGTGCTCCTGTAGTCCAACGGGGAAATGATTTCCTGTTACTTTTTCAAATATTTAATTAATTTCATTTTGAAAAAATGTTTTATATTTCAGTAACTTTAATAGAATTTTTCCCTGCCTTTTTTTCAGTTGATATGAAATTTGCATAACATAAAATTTATTTTACAGTGTTCAATTCAGTGGCATTTAGTATATTCGCACAGTCGTGCAACCTTCTTCACCTCTTTCTAGAGCCAAAATGTTTTCACCAGCACCCCAAAAAACCCATATACCCATGGAGCAGTCTCTCCCCATTCTATTCTCCCCTCCTTCCAGCCCCTGGCATCTACTCATCTATTTTCTTTCTGAATGGATTTACCTATTCTGGACATTTTGTGTAATGAAATTGTGAGATATGTGATCTGTTGTGTCTGGCTTCTTTCCCTCAGCGTAATGTTTTTGATATTCTTCCACATTGTAGCATGTGTCACTAATCCATTACATTGATTTTGAAATGAACTAAGCCTGGCCTGCTAATTGCAGGGCAGAAGCACGGGAGTGCCCCACCCCATGCCTCAGTCTCTGCCATAAAACTACTGGAGGTGGCGGGTTCCCAAATCAGCCAAATCTTTGTGACTCACAGGCTTTTTCACCTTTGGGGATTTATTCTCCCTCTCCTCTCACTTTTCCTCAGAGCAAGCTCCATTTCCCCCCAAACCACACATGCCGTTTTGGAATTGTTTTAGCTCAGATACATCAATGAACAAAAAACATAGCAGTGGGACTGCCACAAAGCAGAGTCAGCCCGCAGGAGACCCACCAGCTTGCAGGGGAGAAACGCAACATGCAGACGGCATGTAACTGGGACACAGGCCTGGCCGTCTCCACTTCAGTGGGTGGCCCCCAAGGCTCAGGCCTGTGAAAGTCCCCATGGCCTCACAGGAACAGTCAGACTTGAAGGAAAGGGGTGGGGGCCTTGGAAAGACAGGGCAATGGCTTTCATGGCCAAAGGGAAGATTAAAACAAAGACTTGGCTGCTAGACTGAGCATGGCCATTTTAAAAGACAGGCACAAATCATTTTGTTTAGAGTCAAAGATTTCTCTGGAAATGAGCCTGCCCTAGATGTCAAAACGCGTCCACATGAAGGGGAAGCCACAGGGAAAATAACGCCTCTCACGTTCCTTCCCTCGCCTCCCCTATAGGCCTGCCTAGTGCCTGCCCGCTGCAGCTCAGGAACCATCACGGCAGTCTGCCCAGGTGTCTTCCTGCCTCCAGGCTCCCTGCTCCGAGCTGTCATTTGCTGCACTGCTCCAGAAACACAAACCCGGTGGCCCTCAGACCTTGCATAAAATGACCCACTGGGAGAAAGTGTCTCAGCGTGGACTCCAATGCTTGTGGCTTTGGAGTGTGCCTCCAAAGGAGTTTCCCACCATGCCTCTCTTCCAAAAGTTTCCATCATGCCTCTCTCCCAAAGCAGTTTCCCACAATGCTTCTCTTCCAAAAGAATTTCCCATCATCCTTCTCTCCTAAAGCAGTTTTCCATCATGCCTCGCCCAAAGCAGTTTCCCACAATGCCTCTCTTCCAAAAGAATTTCCCATCATCCTTCTCTCCTAAAGCAGTTTCCCATCATACCTCTCTCCCAATGCAGTTTCCCATCATGCCTCTTTCCCATTGCAGTGTCCCACAATGCCTCTCTTCCAAAGCAGTTTCCCATAATGCTTCTCTCCCAGAGGAGTTTCCCATCATGGCTCTCTTCCCATTCTGCCCTAATGGGGCTCAGATGGTTCCCTCAACAGGTCTTGTGTGAGAGACCTTGTTGTGGGTGTTTTTTCTCTTTCACACTTGTACTGTCTCCACTCACTCCTCACTCTTCAAGACCCACTCTCCAACTCAGAAGCAGAGCTGCCCTCTCTGTCATATCCTGAGTGTATCATACTCTTGGCATAACCACTCAACCGATCAAAGAAAACATATTTTTCTCCACCCAAGTATACTTTGGGCATCTCACATGTTGGGGGGCACTTCATGGACCTTCCGACTCAGCCAGAGAGAAGGAGGTATAAAGTGAAGGCCTCAGTGGGGCCCCAGGGCAGAGTATGGTAAATTCCCATGGTTCTTAGAGACCCTAGGGACGCCCGATTTTTGGAGAAAGAAACAACTGGGCACAGCTGGGAAAGACGGTGGGAAATGAAGTAGGTGAGAAGAGCAGGAGGCCGGTGCAGACACAGGGGCCATCTGAGAGGACAAGGACACGCTACTGGAGGTTGGAGGCAGAGGCAATTCAGGGGCTGTTGTGGAGTGCAGTTGTGAGGAACAAGGTCCTGAGTGGGGCAGTGGGAGGGGGAGGAAAGGCAGGTGGTGACCAGCAGCAAAGGCGGGGGGCTTGGGATGGGCAGCTCTGTTGGATGTGTTGGGGTCAGTGGGGAAGGGAAGTAGTCGCTGAAGGTTTCAAGGGTAAGGTTTAAGTAACTGGGAGAACGTTGTCTAGCTGACAAAAATTGGAAATTCAGAAACGAGAACAGAGTTTCTGTTGGGTGAAGGGTGCGATGGGGAGTCCATAGACACAGCCCCAGGGCCCTCAGGGTGAGTTTTCCTCCCTTAGCGCTGGGAAAGAAGGCAGCAACAGGATGCGCAGGAAAACGGTGGCTGTTCCTAGCTAGGAAGCAGGACACCTGTCACATTTGTTTATGGAATGCATCGCTCTTTGAGGGTCCCAGGGACTAAAGGCTGTGCCTCCCGACACACCCCAGATGCTGCCGCATTTCTATAGACAGGCTCAATGAAGCATTTGCTTCAACCGTGGAAATGGTGTCTAACTGCTTGTGCCCCACGCTGTGCACAGACCTGGCAGGCTTCTCGGCAGGGCCACAGCCTCTCAGGATGTCGTCTGTGGCCATGGCAGTGGGGACGAAGATGTGAGCGCTGTCATCCTTGGCCCTCCCTGGCACCCCCTCCAACCCGACAGCTAGGAAGTGTCTCATCCCCACTTTTGTTCCACGGGGACTGTGTAAGTGCTGGTAGACAGTGAGCACACACCAGACCCCCCATGGAACCTCCCAGAAAACCAGCCAGCCCATGAAAGCAGGTAGAAGTAGTAGAAGCCATAGAGAGAAACATTCCCTGTCATGGGACAGGCGTGTGCTGCTCTGGAGTTCTTCAGGCCAGCACTGCAATGGGGACTGTAGAATTTGCTGGCCTCAACATTTTGGTGAACATGGTGACTTCAATTATTTGGAATGGAATGTTGTGAAGTTACACCAGACGTGCCTTTGAAAATCAGGTGGCTTTTTTCTTTCATTTTAATATTTCTGCCTTTCCTTGAATAAAATTATAAATAGGGAAATTTCAAAAAGAAAGGAACATAGAATAGCAAGCTTTTAGAATGCCCACCAGGCAAAGTCCAAACTTAGAAAAAAAAGAGAAATAAATCCTTATGAGATAATTAACCTTCTCCACCACCACCACACACACACTGGTTTCTACCATTTATCATTCACAACTTTTATTAGAGTTCAGAGTTTGTCTCCTAAAAGATTGTAAGTTTCTGGGAGGTAGGCTTATGACTTATTGTTTTATTTTTCCCCCAACAGATCCATAAAATACACTCAATAAATGTTTGTGTGAACAGAATTAAATTTACATTACTAAAAGGGTTTTTGTTTTCTGCTTGTTTATTTTTGCTAGAGGAGCCACTGAATTGCTATTTTAAGAATAGCTTTGAATCATTGCTTAGGAAGTCGTAATTACATTAAATAAAGTAATACCTAAAAACTTCCTGGTCCATTTAGAAATGATAACTAATGCAATTTGAAAAGAAAGTTGGGTCATTCATTTCATACAAGTCTCAGTTTTCAATGACTTTAGTATAAATGTACCCCAAGAAAAATTTTTACCTGTTTTTTAATTTGTCCCATGGTGTTTCCTCTCTGAAGTATTTTTCATGGCAAATAAAATACACAACTTTGTGCTTGTAACTCTGTTTCTGTCCTACTTATATAAATTCTGAAATTTGCACATAGGTTCTGGCAAAAGTTATTTTTTTCACATCAAGTGAACTGACAGTTAAAAGAATCTGAAGCGTTTAAACCTGAAGGATCTCCCAAAGGAGGAAAAAACCCTTACCTCGTGTACAGTCTCTTTCACAAATACATAATTTAGAGAGGACATATATAAATCGCCTCGTGCATATCTTTGAGCTAAATTAATTTTGCATATAATGTCTAATGCGGTTATCTCATGAAAGTGAGAAGGCATTGTTATTGCTATTATTATTACCATTGCTTCCCTATTTATAAACAGAAAATCTTGGAATTCAGAAGGGTTGAGTTGCATGATTTGCTCCATCCAACCAGCTACTGAATGGCAAAGCCGGGTGAAAAACTCCAACCTCCATGGTCCGGTCCAGTGTAAAATATTTAAACCGGGATCGTTCATAAGCCTGCAAGTGCTTTATTGAGGAGAGAAGAGAAGAGAGGGAGAGAGAAGGGGAGGGAGCTGTCATCCCAGCCCTGCAGAGAGGGTCCCTTGGGCCACTGAGCACAGCCTGGGTGTCCGAGCACCATCCTCTGAGGCCCCTGCCCATGTGGACCTCACATGCTCCGCACTGAATTCTCCTCTCTTTGCACCAAGGGGAGAGAACGTGCTGACCAGACGCCGTGATCCGCAGACGCCTGACTGCGATTTCCTCCCTGTTGTTAATGAAGTTGGCTTCCGGGCACCGAGCAGACCTGGTCCAGGTGCCCTCTCAGCCTGGCAACCTGCGCTCCCTGGACCTCGGCCCTGCACAGCACAGCTCAGCTCAGGGACTGACACTGCGCCATGGCGGGGGGGCAGAGAAAAAGCGCCGTTTTTGGAAACCCCCAGCCCACTGCCACCACTTAGGGTCTTAACTCCTTCCACCTTCCACCTGAAGTTGGCTGACCATGTGGCTTTATTTCTGCACACACGCCATGCGGCTGTGAGGAGCAATGCCAGGGCCTGTCCATATTGGTCTGTACCAGGAGGAAGTCAGGCGTCAAAGGATGCCCAGTTGGCCACAGCCTGCAATACACACATATACACACACACATACACACACACACACACATATTCCCCATCTCCCAGGGCTGCTCAGGAGGCAGACAGAACCCCCGGAGGCCCTGAGCAGCCAGTGCACTCCAGCAGAGAGGTGCCCAGGGGCCCATGCCCCTGGGACGAGGGCCACAGGGACTCAGGAAGCCTCAGTTGGCCTGGCATTTGGGGGTCATCCTTCGATATTGCAGCCTAAGCAAATTCTTACCCCATTTGAGTGGCACCGTGGCCTCTCTGTCTGCCATCCCTCACTCTCCTCATCGTTACCCCTCTCTCATCGACCGCCTTCTTTGGAAAAGCGCTAGTTCCCGGCCATTACTGCCAAGCCGTCCCAACAGCCACTCACATCTTTGGCCAGCCCTAGGAAATTCCTAAAAACAATACTGAGTTGAACCAAGACACTGATTTGATTGTTTTAAGATGGAAGTTTATAAGTGATCTGAACCTAGAGGCTCAAAAACATGTTATGGCATTTATAAGTGCTTTTGTTTTTTTAAAATTTTAAACCTTGAAGATTATTCATTTGTGATTTTTCTTTATGCATGGTTTGGTATTTTCACCCACAGTATTCTGGATTGTACTAAAGGTACATTGTAAACATTTTCATAAAACTTGCTATTACAAATAATTTTTAAACTTCTTTGTTATCCTGCATGTGTGCCTCTGATAAATTCAAGGCAATTCTCCAATCCTGATTTACCAGTCAGCATTCAATCAGAGAAATGGAACCAGTAGAAGATATGTACCAAGAGATTTATTGCAAAGAACTGGCTTATGCCACTGGGGGACCAGCCAGGGAAGCCCCAGATCTGCAGGGCAGGCAGTTAGGGAGGGCAGGCTGGAACTCTCCTGGGCATTGGCTGACCACGGGAGGGATTTCTTCTTTAGGAAACCTCAGCCTTGCTATGGAGGCCTTTCACCCGATTATTCAGAATAATCTCTCCTCTGGCTTAAAGTCAACTGACTATGGATCTTAGTCATAGCTACAAAACACCCTCACAGCAGCACCTAGATTAGTTTTTGTAGTGAATTGGATTGTATCCCTGAAAAGGATAAAGTACAGGCTGGGTGGAGTGGCTCACACCTGTAATCTCAGTACTTTGGGAGGCTGAGGTGGGAGGATCACTTCAGGCCAGGAGTTTGAGACTAGCCTGAGCAACATAGCAAGACCCCATCTCTACACACACACACACACATATACACACAAACAATAAAGTACATATGAATGGGACTTTATTTGGAAATGGGGTCTTTGCAGATGTGATCAAGTTAAACCAAGATCATCCTGAATTACAGAGGGCCCTAAATCCTATAAGTGGTGTCTTTATAAGAGAAAGCAGAGGGAAATTTAGATACACACACACACACAGAGACGCATACATGGAGATGAGTATGTGAACATGGTAGCAGAGATTGGGATGACGCAGCTTCAAACCAAGGAGCACCAAGGACTGCCAGCTACCACTGGAAGGTGGAAGAGACAATGATGGATGAGCCTTCAGAGAGAACATGGCCCTGCAACACCTTTCTTTCAGACTTCTGGCCTTCAAAACTAGGAGAGAATAAATGCATGCTGTTTTGAGCCATCCATCTGTCGTCCTTTGTTGGGCAGCCCTGGAGAATGAACACGGTGTTTAATGGAATAACTGGGGATGGTGGCCAGGCAGATGGACACGACCAAAGACCATCGTACCAGCATTCCCTTCCCTGCCCTCCAACCCAACGGGAAATACGGCCTCCACTAAGCTCATATTCTAGGTGGGAGAACACACAGTTAAAATGGATGAGCAAATGAGCATGAACCTCTTGGCCCATGAGAGAAAGAGTGCCAAAAAGACAGAGAAGAAGGCCCCCATCTGAGCAGAGACCCAAATTTGTGGAGAGGCCTGGGGTCCCTGCAGGAAGAAGGGGAGTGGATGGGCTGGAACAAAGGCAGGCAAGAAAATGGGGGGAGATGGAATCTCCTACTCCTTGTCGATTTTTAATTTGTCTCTAAATATGCAAGAAATACATGCATGTATACATCCTCTGTCTGTCTCGTTGTGTTTTGTTATATACAAAGCTTTCCTGGTGCCAGCCCAAGACCTTCTCTCCCCACCCAGAGTGCACCACTTTTATCAAGTTGCTTTGGTTTCTTAAAAAATGCAATCACATACGTGTGTACACATAGAAATGTTTTATATTTTAAAATAATTATTTTTCAAGTCAACTGCAATGGAGTATTCTAATTTTTTAAAGCAAACTTGTAAGATTTTAGAATAATTTCAGAGTTACAGAGAGATAGGACCGAGAGTGCACGTGTATCCCAAGCTAAGATCCCGCATTGTCAAAGCCTTACATCACCGTGGTGCTTTTGTTCCAGTCTATGAAGATGGCTTTGGTACACAGCTATTAACGAAATGCCCTCTTTTCCCGTGAATGTCCTTTTTCTGCCCCAAGACTCACCCAAGATCCCATGTTGCATTTACTCATCGTATCGCAATGGGCTCCTCTGGGCTGCGGCCGGTTCTCCAACCTTCTTTGTCTTTGATGCCCTTGACAGTTTTGAGGAGTGCTGGCCAGGTATTTTCCAGAATGTCCTTCAGTTTAGGTTTGTCTGACGTTTTCTCATGTGTGGGCTGGGGTCATGGGCTTTTGGACATTCTTGGGGTTTTATTTACAACATTTCATGGCATATCTAACGTTTCAACAGACATTAGTCTATCTCAAAAATAGAATTGTACATTTGATGCAGTCACTGTCGTGTCTATCTTTGTCTACTTTATATAAAAATACAAAAAAACTAGGCTCGTACGTGAAACCTTTCCATTTTAAACTTCTGGGAAGAACTTTAACATTAAAAATTCAAACCACTTTGGAATTATCTAGTCAAGTGGAAAAGTTTATTTTAGTCATCCAAAGGGATCGATGCAAAGGAAAACTCCCTCTTTTGGAGCATCTTTCTTGTTTTCTCATCCCAGAAAGCATCCTTACTGAGGGCTCCGGCCACTGCTGAGACCACCCCTTGGAAAGCCTCTCCCTGCTGAATCAACCCAGCCAGTACCCCCCATGTGACCACGCGGCTGTGTGCTGGTAGGGGCTCTTGTGTGTGTATGTGGTATTTTAAATAGTTATTTCTGGAAATGTGACCAATTCTCATTATTATCTCAAAAATATACTGAAGTATAATAAAGTGTACTTTCCCTTCCCCTCCTCTCAGGGACATTTCTCGAATTGTATAGGACATGTAACTGGTCTTATCAAATGCCTGTGATCTAGTGGAAATAACAACAAACCACTAAGACTTCCTTACACAGGTACCAGAGAAAGGGCCAGAGTTCGAAATCCACTTAGCTCTATAGTGCTTTTCTCAAACCTGCTGGGATTTCTCTCTCTCTTTTTCCTCCTTCCTTCCTTCCTTCCTTCCTTCCTTCCTTCCTTCCTTCCTTCCTTCCTTCCTTCCCTTCTTCCCCTCCCTCCCTTCCTCCCTCCCTCTCTCTCTCTCTCCTCTTTCTTTCTTTCCCCTCTCCTCTCCCCTCCCCTCCCCTCCTCTCCTCTCCTCCCTTCTCCTCTCCTCTCCTCTCCTCTCTCTCTCTCTCTCTCTCTTTCTTATTGAGGCATAGTTTATATACAGTAAAATTCACCCTTTTAAGGTAGTATACAGTTGGCCCTCCATATCCATGGGCTTTCTATCCATGGATTCAACTGAGCTCAGATGTGCAGCCCTGATCTTATCAAGTGGCCATAGATTGATTTTCATAAAAGCAACATCATCAAAGAGGTTTTATGACAAAGTCACTGGGGAAAAATGCAACGCTCCTCTCCTCTCGAGTTCCACCCGTGCTTTTCTTGAAGGATTTCCTTTGTCAATGTGGTGTCGAGCTTGACTGTGTGGGAGATGATTTTTGTGCAAGAACTATTTATAAAATCATCCTGTCTCTCATGCTTGTTCTCTACCGTGAGTGTTAGAGTTAAACACGAAATGCAGAAGTGGAAACAAAGGGGGGAAAAGCACATAACTTCTTGTAATAAAATATGGTCACCAAAAGAAAGGGGGGAGGGGGAGGCCTTTTGAAAACGATAATCTCCTGTTATGTTGTAGCTATAACAGCCACGTGTTATTTGGGGAGAATCGGAACGCCTTGCCTGTGTGCACTTTGAGTAAACACAGGCAGCATTGTTTATCTGCTTATTTTTGGTTTGTTTTTGGTATTGGTGAAAGGGTGGGATCGAACTTATTTACCACTTTAGAGGTACCGTGGCTGGTGTTACATAGGCCACGGGTTTGGGAACCAGAGGAGCTGGATTTGTGTGTGTCCTGCTTCCTTTAGTGGGAGATATTCTACAAGGCCACTGTGGAAGGCAAAATGTGGTCCCCTGAAGATGTCCGTGTCCTGATCCCTCGAAACCTGTGAAGATATCACCTTCTGTGGCAAAAGGTTTGGCTTTGCAGATGTGACTAAATGAAGAGATGGAGAGATTATACAGGCTATATGTCCTGGGTTGCACAGGACCTTTAAATTTAGAAGAGGCAGGCAGAAGAAGAGGAGGTCAGAAT
This sequence comes from Cheirogaleus medius, assembly GCA_008086735.1. NCBI lineage: Eukaryota > Metazoa > Chordata > Mammalia > Primates > Cheirogaleidae > Cheirogaleus > Cheirogaleus medius. The sequence goes on along the minus strand of VBSM01000631.1, from coordinate 397,674 downwards.
ACTGTGATGTGAGAAGGACTTGACCTTCTGTTGCTGGCTTTGAAGATGGAGAAAGGAGGTCATGTGCCAAGGAATGCTGGCAGCCTCTTGACACTGAATAAGGCAGGGAAACAGATTCTCCCCTAGAGACTCAGAAGGAACACGATTCATCTGACACTTTGATATTGGTCCAGCACATTAGTGTTTTCCGGAGAAACAAAACCAATATGATATAAAGAGATTTATTATTAAGGGTTAGGCATGGTGGCTCATGAGTGTAATCCCAGCACTTTGAGAGGCTGAGGCAGGAGGATGGCTTGAGCCCGGGAATTCAAGACCAGCCTGGGCAACATAGCGAGACCCCATCTCTACAATAAATAGAAAAATTAGCCAGGCATGGTGGCATGCACCTGTAGTCCCAGCTACTTGGGGGACTGAGGCAGGAGGATCCCTTGAGCCCAGGAGTCGGAGGTTGCAGTGAGCTATGATTGTGCCCCTGTACTGTAGCCTGGGTGACAGAGTGAGACCCTTTCTCTAAAAATATTTTTAAAAATGAAGAGGTTTGTTATTAAGGTATTGGTTCATGAGATTATGGAGGCTGAGAAGTTCCATGATCTACTTTCTGCAAGCTGGAGCCCTAGGAAGGCCAGTGGTGCAGGCTGAAGATCGGAGAGCCAGAGAGATGGTGATGTAGACTCCAGTGTGGGGCTGAAGGCCTGAGCACCAGGAGCATGGAGGGCAGGAGAAGGTCAATGTCTCAGCTCCAGCAGTCAGGCAGACGGTGGGCGAATGAACCTTCCTCTGCGTTTTTGTTCTATCCAGGCCCCTATTGGGTCAGAGGAGCCTCCCCACGGTGGGGAGGGGCCATCTGCTTTACCCAGTCCACCAATTCCAACACCAGCTCCCATCGGGACACACCCTCCAAGACACACCCAGAGATAATGTCTAATCAGATATCTGGGCATCCTGTGGCCCAGTCATAAGATTAACGTTATACCCAGTGACACGCATTTGGGACTTCTGACCCAGAGAACAGTCTGACCCAGAGAACAGATAATAAGCACATGCTATTTTATACCACGAGGTGTAATTTGTCACAGCAGCAATAGGAAGCCAACCCAGCCACTAACCCCTCTGGAAATAGCTCTTCCCCTTTGTAAACTGAAAATGATCATGATAATATCACCCAATCTCTTCCTACCTTACTCAACAATCAATGAGTGGGTGTTGGAAGATGTTGCGAAAACTATACAAACTTTGCTAGATGGAAAAAAAATACACAGTTCCCTTTGATGGAGCACTTTTCCTCCCACCCTACTTCCTCCTTGGCTCCTCTCAGGACATCCCCTCTCTGAACAGTGGCTGCACCTGAGTCACTGGCCATTTCTGCTCTTTAGACGCCATCACCATCGGCAAACAGAATGAGCTGTGTCAAACATTTTGATATTTTTGTTTATGGTGGAGTTTTTGCATGAATTTTGAGTTTTAAGCTATGGCATTATAATATTATTTATCTTGCTGACTGTGTTTTTGGCACCCCCTTAAGCCCCTTTCACCCTAGCGTCCTGGGTCCTGTGCCATGGGAGGGGTACACGGTGGTGGGATTAATGAATCCAGGTGGGTATGGGGGCAATAGAAGACACAATTCCAGCTTGCACTTTTCCCCGGGGCAGCAAAGGTCCTGGGAGAGATTTCGGGAGTCGGTGAACCTGCACAGGGAAAAAGTTTGCAGCTGTCCGATCGTGAAGCACTAACTGAAACTTAGCGTTTCTGGTAACCATAACCACAAAGGGCAATGACAGGAGCATTTACAGTATTTGTACTTTGTCACCAATTTGCACCAATAGAAATAGGATGTGTGTTCACAGCAGGGGGCAGTAGCAGCAGACTTTGTTTAGGCTCACCGCTACTTTGAAACGGAAGTTATTAGAACCACCTCTAGAGCTTGCAATCCAACGTACTGAAAAAGAAACACATATGTTACTATATTAGAATTCTCAAAAATATCGGATGATAGTATTTTAATATATTTAAGTGGCTTTGTAATCTTATGTATGATTGGATGTATTTATGCACCATTTTATGCATACAGAAACAGTATTCACTAAATTGCTGAAGAAGGTCTGAAGTACAGAAATGGCTACAGACCTCTTCCCTCAAGTTTTAATCACTTGAGTCTGGTTGTCTCCTCTGGATATTGGAGATAAAAATTTCTGACCTCCAGGAAGGATCTGGGAGAATCAAATATGATATCGTACATGAACATGTCCATGCCAAATGGAAAGCGTACTCAGTATTCAAATGATAGGAACTGAATACGAAATTCTAAATGGAAAAAAATAGTAAAACCTCATACACATTAGTTTGCTGGGGCTGCTATAACAGAGCATCCCAGACCGAGTGGCTTAAACAACAAATATATATATATATTCACAATTCTGGAGGATAGAAGTCCAAGGTGTAAAGGTGTCAGCAGGGTTGGGTTCTTCTGAGCCGTCTCTCTGTGGCTTGCAGATGGCTGTCTTCTCCCTGTGTCCTTACCTACTCATCCCTCGGGGGTGCTTGCATCCTAATCTCCTCTTCTTAAATGAACTCCAGTCAGACTGGATTAGGGCCAACCTAATGACCCCATTTTAACTTAATTACCTCTTTAAAGACTCTGTCTCCAAATACAGTCACATTCTAAGGTGCTGGGGGTCAGGGCTTCATCATATGAATTTTGGTAGGGACACAATTCATCCCATAACATCAGATTTAAAAAAAAAAGTATTAGGTGCCAACCCAGGTCGAGGATGCAACTGTCTTCCTACTCTCTTTCTTTATTTAAAAAATACACTATTTTTTAAAGAAAAGTTTTAGATTTACAGAACAATTGAGCAGGTAGTACAGTTACTATATCCATTCACTCACCCCCCCAGCTTCCAGTGTTATTAACATCTTAAGTTAGTGTGGTACATTTGTTACAATTAATGAACCAATACAGATACATTATTGTTTATTAAAGTCCAGAGTTTACATTAGGATTTACTGTGTTGTACATTCTATGAATTTTGACAAATGTATAATGACATGTATCCACCATTACGGTATCATACAGAATAGTTTCACTGCCCTAAACATCCTCTGTGGTCTACTTACTCATCCCTTCCTCCTCCTTGAACTCTTGGCAACCATTGATGTTTTTACTGTTTCTGTGGTTTTTCCTTTTCCAGGATGTCCTGTCGCTGGAACCATACATACGTAGCCTTCTCAAGCTGGCTTCTTTTACTTAGCAATACTCATTTAAAGTCCCTTCATTTTTTTTTTTTTTTGTGGCTTGATAACTCATTTCTTTTTGAGTGCTGAATAATATTCCATTGTATGGATATGCCATAGTTTGTTTATCCATTCATTTACTGAAGGACATTTTAGTTGCTTCCAGTGTTTGATGATTATGAATAAAGCTGCTTTGAATATCTGTGTGCAGGTTTTTATGTGGACATAGTTTTCAACTTAGTTGGGTAAATACCTAGGCTAAATACCTCATATGATTGCTGAATCATATGATACCACTACTTTTGGGTTTGTAGGAAGCTGCCAAGCTGTCTTCTGCAGTAGCTGTATATAGTTTTACATTCCCACCAGCAACAAATGAGAGTTCCTGTTGCTCTGCATCCTGTCAGCATTTGGTATTCTCAGTTTTTTTGGACTTTAGCCATTCTAATGTATCTAGTGGTATCTCATTGTTATTTTAATTAGCAATTCCCCAATGATAGATGATGTTCAGCATCTTTTCATATGCTTGCTTGCCATCTGTATATCTTTGACATTTTTTTCTGATCTTTTGCCCATTGTTTAATTGGGTTGTTTTCTTATTGTGGAGTTTTAAGAATTCTTTGTATATTCTGAATACAATTCAGACAGGGATTTTGCAAACATTTTCTCTCAGTATGTGGATTGTCTTTTCATTCTCTTCACAGTGTCTTTTGCACACTTTTAAAATTTTAATGATACCCAACTTGTCATTTTTTTCTTTCATGCATCATATTTTTGGTGTCGTATCTAAACAGTCATCACCAAACCCAAGGGCATCCGGATTTTCTCCTATGTTGCCTTCCGAAAGTTTTGTGGTTTTGCCTTTTACAGTTAGATCTATGGCCCATATTAAGTTAATTATTGTTTTTTGTAAAAGGCATAAAGTCTGTGTCTACGTTTTTTTTTTTTTCCTTGACATGGGGCTATTCAGTTGTTCCAGCACCATTTGTTAAAAAGGATGAATTGCCCTTGTTTCTTTGTCAAAGAGTAGCTGAGGATATTTGTGTGCAATCTGCCCTTTAATTAAAATTTGGGGTACTGTTTATGAGGAATGCTAATGGCATTTGTTGCAAGCAGATTCTTGTTTTCCCCCTGCCTCGTCAGTAGCTGAAAATAAGATATAAAATGTAGCGAGTGGAAATCATTGTTCCTCTCTGTTAGCATTTAGTTGTCTCAGAATGCACCTACTCCTTCCGGCTCTACTTTATTTCCTCGTTTTTTTTCTCCTCCACTACAGGACTGCACATTTGAAAAATCACCACAGCAGAGTAAATAACAGTCTAATTTACCACTACCTACCAGCCATCTAGCGTTTTGAAAAAGGAATTTTGGTGATTTCCTGATAAACGTAGGCGGTCTCTTTTCATGCCTTAGGTCTTGAACTGTCCCTTGGGGGCCTGTGAGTCTCTCTTAAAAGCGCCTGACTCCTTAACAGCACGGAGTTCGGTGGGATTATCGGGAAATATCAAGCAGGCAAGATGGATCCTGAGCACTTGCATTGTTGGTTGCCAGAGATCATTCGCAAAACCCGGCCACACTGGGCTCCAGTTTGAGAGTGAGGATTTCCACCACTTTCCCAGACTTTAAATGATTGGCATCTGTCAGGTAATCCAAACATACAAAGAGGCCTTTTAACCAAGTTCAGTTTGGAATTTCCAACTGCTAAGGTCTAGCTGGGCTGGCAGGCCATGGGGGCCAGTTTTGCTGCGCGGCTACTCGAGAGTGTGCGGTAGCCGAGGGCCGCGTCCCCGTAAAGCCCAGAGCTGTAATGATGTCAACTTGTTATTTACTTTCCAAATCTGAATGACTGAGCTAGGCGAAAGAAGAATCAATCAACCACAATGTGACCCTACAGGCGGAAAAAACGCAGCGCTCCCACCAGCAGGCGGTGGGGGAAGGGAAGCACGTGTAACCAGGGCAGAGTTGCATCAGGAGCTCGCTCGGGTTTTCTATTGCACCCTTCGTTTTTCGATTGCATGTAATACCTCAGCATCAGTCTGCACAAGCCCAGGGAGCCCGGGAGCAACGCAGGGCAGGCTCAAGGCAAGGCCCCACCAAGTCCTTTTGGGGGACCTTGAAAGGCTACTGATACATAATAAGACACAATCTATTCTGCTGATTCACAATTATGGAGACTGTGTAAGTGTGTATTTTTTATTGATGTGCTCTAATAATGGTGTAGCAACAGTCGTTTTACATCATTGACGTTTTACAGCAATATTTCTCAGGGTAATTTTTGGGTCCGCCTTTTTGATGGAGGACCGGCCCCTTAAAAACTCACCTTGGGTCCCCCCTCCCCCAACAAGCAGAAGAACAAATGGTCCAGTGTTCCAGGAAGGAGCAAGTGAGGTTATAGTTTAAATTGCTGAGTGTACTGGGCTTTGAGCACGAAGCTCATTAAATACCAAAGGGAGGGGCGAACTGATTTTAAAAATTTTCAACGAGGCAGACACCAAAGGTGCTGGGGAGGGGGAGCGGATATTTGTCTAATTGAATTAAGGCCGCGAGTGGTGGGGAGCCGTCACCGACGTGGAGGGAAGGAAGGAGCGCTGGGGACTTGGGTGCACCAGGGCTGGGCCCTGTAAGCCATTGCAACAGAAAACACTTTGCAAAAGCCCGAGGTCCGAAGCCTGGTGGTGGGGTGGG
>VBSM01000631.1:365857-391655 GCA_008086735.1 Cheirogaleus medius | reverse complement strand
CTCCGGCCGCCATTCGGTACCGAAACTTTCCAGCGCCCGCGCCCTCTCGGGGACTCGCGCGGCGGGGCGGGGGCGGCCCGGGGGCGGCGCTCGGCTGCTCCGGGGCGCCGGGCCCTGCTCGGCCGCGGCACGGCCCGGGCTCGGCGACGCCCGGCCGCAGGGAGGCGCGGAGCGCGGCCGGGCGCGGCGGTGCCGCCACAAGTTGCGCTGCTCGCAGCGAGGTGAGTGCGCGGGGCTGGGCTCGCCGGGCGCGGGGCCGGGGGGCGCGCAAACTTCTGTGGCGAGCGGGGCTCGGCGTCACCCCGGGTTCCGGCGGCGGATCGGGGTGCCCGGACGCTCCGCCCGCCTCCGGGACTCCTGAAGGGGCCGGTCCCCCAGTGTCGCCGCGGCGCTCGGGCCGGGGTGCGGCGCTCTCTCTGGAGGCTGAACAATACCCCGCTGCGGCCGCTCCCCAAAGTGCGGGCGCGGTGGGTGCGGACGGAGACTGGCGGGGGGCGCCTTTGTTTTGGGGCGGCGGAGGCGGCCGGTAAGTTTGGGGAAGCGCTCGGTCGACCCCATCCCCGGTACCCCTTTGTCTGCCGATTCTGGGGCTCGCTGGGCAAACCTGCGGCCCCGCGGGCTGGGGGGCCGAGGCGGGATTCCCCCCTGGGGGAGGGGAGCCCCGGTCTTCCGGGGTGCGGGCCGGCCGGGAACCGGGTGGCGGCTCCGCCGCGCGGAGAGGAGTGAGAGGCGGGCGAGGCGGCGCGGGCCCCGTGTCTGCTCAGTTTCGGAGGCGCGGAAACTGTCAAGGAAGTCGGAAACCCCCTCCCCCCGCCACTCCCGGCCCAAGCGCGGGGACCGGGCTGGGGGCGCCCCTGGTCTTCGGGCATCTGCAGAGCGCACCGTGCAGACCTGTTGCTCCTGGACTCTGGCGGCGGTGGGTTGGGGGTATCCCCCAGATCCGCGGCCCTGGCCCTGGGGGGACCTTGCCTCACGGAGGGGCCGGTGCTCAGAATAGGGGGTGCGCCTTCAGGAGTCAATAGTCGCTGGGTTGGTGACAACTTTGAGTCGCTGGAGACCTGCTACTCTGGGATAGGGCCTGGAGCTCACGTGCGTCGCTTGTGCGCGATCAGGCCGAGGGCTCGGGCTTGCTCAGGGCTTGGACTCGTGTTCTCCGACCAGCTGTGTCGGACATTGCACAAACGACACAAAGTTAGGGTACAAGGGGTTTCTGTTTGAGTCGGTGATGTTCTGGAGCAAAACCTAAAAGGAAACAAAAACCCACCACCCCCTATTGTATCTGCAACTGTTTCTGCTTTGCACTGTCATGTGTGGCTTGACCTGCCTTCTGGGTGTTTTCCCCTCTGACATGCCGCGCGAGTCCCGGGTTTAAGCTGGAAGGGGAGGGCCGGGACTCTAGAGGGGGAGGGGGAGGGGACGGGAGGTGAGCTCCGGTTAAGGTTCCAGGTGGTGGCTTAGCTGTAGGAAATAGCTCTTGACGATTTTATGAAAAGTTTACAAGAAGTCATTTCTAGAAAAGACACAATTAGGGAAAAAAATGTTGAGTATGACGCTTTTATTTTAAAAGTCAGTCGTGTCTCAAATGTGCTGCAGATTTTTGTGGAAAACCACCAAGCTGTGTTGCTAATACAGGGATAAAAGGTGAAGTTCATCCCTTGATCCAATTACTAAAATGGCCCCTTAAGGCGATTGCAGGCTTTAAAGGAACACACACCTGAGGGATGAAAGTGTAGATTTTTGGTGTAGTGCTGTGGTCCTCACTCCCTCACCCCCTGCATTTTACCCCCTTACTGGACTCTAGAAGTCTACACTGCCAGGAAAGAATAGAAAGCAGTTTACAAAAAATTGTTGTAGGCATACTTAGAAGTTAATGTTTCAAGATCTGGGGTTTTTTCATTAATTATAACTGTAACACTGGTTCTATACAGGAGCATCTTGGTTAGAAGATACGTTTCCCCTTTATGGTCATGGACAAATATTTATTCAAAAATGCACAGAGCTGCTGCGAGAGGCCAGGTCCTCTGCTAGGCCCAGGGGACCCAAGAGCAAGGCGGAGGCCCCTTGCTGGACATAGGGAGTGGGGGGGTGGTCGGGGGGTGGCCCACTCACCTACAGCAGGGTGGTGTGCTACTAGGATACTTGGGTGTTGGCTGTTCTTATTCTTTTATCCAAGGCTTGGTTGGTCCAGAAATTGTGAATATCTCCCTTCAATTTTCACACATTGATCCTTATATCTCCCAGATCTTTTCACCGCTCCTGAAAGTTTGGGCTTTTTCACGAACTGTATAGGGATATTTTGTGATGTCGGACTTTGGAGTTGCATTTGGTTTTGAATTCCACTTTTATCTAGCAGAGCCTTGGTTTTCTCATCTATATGATGGCATCATGAAACTGCCTTGCTGGGCTGGTAGGAGGGTTTAAATGGGCTTAAGAGCTGATGGTGGTGAATAGAGCTCCCTGAGTTCATCTCCACAGTGGCAGGTAGCATCATGTTCATTGAGAAGAGCTGCCTTCATTCCCATTTGGCCTGACCTTGTGAAAGGACCACCGTGTTTATGCTCAACTGTTGACCGGTTATGTAACCTTGAACTCCTGCACCTTTTCTGAGCACCATTTCCTATGTGTAAAAATAAAAAGGAGAACTAAAATCGTCCTACTGGATAGTTGAAGGAGCTAAAGAGAATGCATGTGGAAGTTTTTTAAAAATATAAAGCCTCTTGCAAATTTTAGTTGTTGCTTTTTGTGCAAATAGAATAATTGCATGTATATTACTCAGATGCCATACACTGAGGATTTTACAGGCATTTAATGCCCTATGGATGTCAATTATTGTTTTTCTTTTGCAGTGGAGGACACCAACACTCATAGATATCAAGTAACTTGCTAATACTGTACCTAGTGGAGGGAGTATTGTCTGATTCCCAAAGCCCAGCACTTAACCTTGGTGTTATTTTGCCTTTCTGTCCATCTAGTGTGGATTTTCTCACTTGGAGACAAAAGATCTATAAATTATACGCACATACATATACAGGAGAATCTACATTGGTTATGTTCATAGAGATCCATGTATTATGTGTAGACATATCTCAACAGAATCACAGAAGGTTAACCACAGTGGAGTGATTGTTTTCTTTTATAGGTTTGTCATTGCATATGGCAGCCACTTGCCACATATGCATATTTAGACTTAACTGAAAATAACAGTTCTGTTCCATCAGTTCCACCAGCCACCAGCCATATTTCATGTACTCGGTAGCTGCATGTGGCTAAGTGGCCACCATATTGGACAGCACAAAACGTGCAGGAAGTTCTGTTGGAGAGCGCTACTCTCGGTACGGCAGAGAAGCCTTGCTAAAGAAGACAGTCAAGAGAATTGGTGTGCTTTTTGTGGGAGTGGGGGGTGGTAAGGGAGAGGTTGATAAAATTTGGAATAACTCACAGATAGACCTATTTGTTTTTTTGAAAGAGTCATTTCAGCCAGTGATTTGCCCGGGAAAGTGGTTTCAGCAGATGGATTCTTAACCTGAAATTGACAACTGTGAATGATAGATTGAGGTGCTTTGGGCCGATTTAGAGTTAGAAAACCAGAGCGCCAAGCTTGAGTTCCCCGACTGGGTGTTGTACTTTGGGCAAGGCATTCAGCTGCTCTGTGTCTTGGTTTCCCCAGCTGAAAAATGGCACTGCCAGTTTCCCTGCCTGCCGGAGTCCTTGGGATGGTGTAGGCGGAGGCTCATGCCAGGCTGAAGGTTCCCCTGTCAGTGAGTGTCCTGTGCCGGGGACCTGTAGTGCTAAACCGCGTCTGATATTTTCAAGCCCTTGCTTGTCCTGTGGGTGCCTCGGGCTCCCTCATCCCCTCCTTGCAGTTTAAGCCCTAAGTATTAAGGTTGAATCTCTTGAGGTCAAAATCTTCCCTATTAAAAGGCTGATAAGGAATCCTTCCAACAAGGTAGATTTCACAATAGTCAAAGTATTAAAAAAACAAAACGTGGCTGAGTATTAGCTGTTTCCCTGCACACGAGACCCCTGAGTCAGGGTGTTATTTTTATTTCTTTAGTGGATGTGACGTTTGCATAGTTCTTTGTAGAAATTTTATTTGCTAGTGAGTCTGGGGGAGAAACCCGCCTCTGTGGGAGAGGTGACTTCCCAGACGTGTCCTGCTATGAGCCTCTCTCTCACTTTGGCTTCTTGTCAGGACTCTGGTGCATCCTGCCAGCTGTTGGCTGAAAGGACACACACACCTGGGTTCTCCAGTGGCAGGACAAGGATCCTTCCAAGGGGAGGCCGTCTGCAGTGGGCCCCGAATGTCAGGAGTGCAGATTCTTGGCCCCGTTAACCTGCAGGGTGGGCGAACACCTCAGCTAAAACTTGGGGCTGTCTCTTTCCTGGTTTCCTGCCAGGCTGTGTACACAGCTGCACTGTGCCCTCGGCATGGCCCTGTGGTCCTCCGGCCTAGCCGGTGATCACAGTTCCTCTGCCCAGCAGGACGACACCATCCTTGCCCTGCTTTCCTGATACCTTGCATTGGCCTTTCCTTTCCCCCGCTTAAAAACAAAAAGTAGTACGCTCCATCCAGTGCGCTGTTAATCTTTCACCACCAGATACATTTGAAAAATAGTTTCAATCAGGAAGCAAAACCAAGGGCATTTTGTAAGCACTTTTTTTTAAGTTGGAAAGATAAACTTTTTTTCCTCCCATAACTATTTTCAATGTGAAGGAAGTAGCTGACCTCTTGAGCCGGAGACTGGGGCGAGTTTTTCCCTGGGGTTTAGGCCCCCTCTGCCTCCGGCCCACCCTTTCTGTGGCCGCCAGATGGACCGTGCTGGCCAGACTGGTGAACCTGAAACCCACCAGAACCAACATAAAAGCTGGATGTTGGGAGGGATGGAAAAAGCCAACATGTTTGTAAAGGGCAAGGAGAGAGAGCCTAGCCTGAGAAAAGGACCTTGAAATCTAGAGGGAGAAATGCAGTCATTAAGGAGTCACTCTGCGGCTGCTGCGTGGCGGCCAGCGGGGACTTGACTTCAGAGGACCCGCGCTGGCACCCTCCCTCGGTGCCCTTCTGTGCCTTATCTTTGCCATCAAATATTTATGGAGAATCCCCAGCGTGCCCGAAGGTTATGAAATGGAATTGGAGCACATGTAAAGTTAAGACAGGAGAGAATATGTTTATTGTACAAAGGAAGTTGGGTACCATTTCCTTTGCTTGCTTAGGTTTGTTCTTGCCAGTGGGATCAGAGAGGTCGAGATGGTTTAAGAGAAAACGAAGTCTTAGAATTAAAGATAGAGAAGAAGGTTGTTTATGGAAATGGTGTCTTCAACATGGAGCTCCGAATGTTGCAGCCAACTAATGGTTCTCAATCCGGGTAATTTTGTCCGCTTTGTCAAGGGGCATCTGCCAATGTCTGGAGGCATTTTGAATTGTCACAGCTGGGGATAGGGATGCTCCTGGTGTCTAGTGGGCAGAGGCCAGGGACCGCACAACGTCCTGTGCGGTGCACGGGACAGCCCCACCACAGGGCCCCAAGTGCCAGGGTGGAGAACCCTGAATTACATGGTCAGCTGTGCAGTTATATGTATCAAGTTCTATAGTTGTCAAGACACACATGTTTTAGGGAAACTTTATATTAGGGAATAAGTTACAAAAGCTGCTGATGGATTCACTAAGAGTTTCAGGTGCTCCTAGGAGAAAGGGGAGAAGTGGACTTTCAAGATTGATTATGAATAAGGCCTGTGAGTGTTGGCAGGATGGGCTGGGCTGCCCAACGCTGGTGTCTTAGAGCCCCGGGTGCAAGTACACCCTGAGTGCATGTTTCTCAGTTTCTTCCTTTTGGTTTTACTGATGTCATCACAGACTTACTAGGTCTTACTTGGGTCGGCTTCTTGGTGCTCTTGGAAGTGTCAGTGGGAGAAGGACGTCCAGGCTGTGGTCCTGCTGCGGCCCGGGTTGTCCCGAGCCAGCCCCTGGCCCCCACATCCACAGGAGCCCCAGAAGAGCTCCAGGCCCTACCTGGTCGGGGGGATTCTGGGCTGCTGGGCCCAGGGGCTGGGGGCAGCTGTGAGGGAAACCCGGTGTGCAGCTAGCTCGCCATGCACGGACTGCATCTCTGGGCAAATCGGTGAACTCTAGCCTTAGCTTTCTCATTGAGAGAAGAGAAAGAAGAGAATGAGAGAATAAAATCTATTTCTCAGGCTTGTCGTATTAAAAGAGAGAGAGAATTGTTATAATGCTTGGAGTACCATGTGCTTAGATTTTCCCCTTTTTCAGAAAAAGTTGAGTACTGGGTCTGGCAATGTCTGTCAGTGAGGATGGTCTCTAGTAGTTTGTTGCTTTCTTATCTTTTCCTTCTTGAATTTCAGGGCTAGTTATCTATGTGAAATCCATATAATTACATCTGTATAATTTTATTTTAAGTCGCCATATGGTAAAGTTGGCTGTTTTTCTCCTTGGGTGTTCAGTTCTGTGTGTAGATTGGTGTGAGCACCACCGTAGTCGGGATGGAGAACGGGTCCCTCTCTGGGGAGGTGTTGGTGCTCAGCCACCCGCCCCGGCCCCTACCCTGGGGCGCCGGCCCGTCTCCTCTGCTGCCTAGGTCTCCGGGATCCTGTTTTATTTTACACATGATGAAATGCCTAATGTGAGTCCCTCTACTCTTCCAGAACCTTCCTAGACCCTTCCCTCTGGTGACAGGTGAACTTCATGCCTTTGCGCACTTGGCCACCCAGCTTTCCTCAGGACAGCAGGTTTTGCACCGTGGATGTTATCAAAAGCAAGGAAAAGAAGAGCTTGTTGCTGCTTACTGTGTGTGAGAAAGTATGAGGGGGTTTGCTGAGGCCGCTAAAAATCTGGTGTTTCTTCTGTGCCAGGGAGTTACTGCAGCCATTGTGGTTGAGAAAGGACAGTTTGGGGTGCCCTTTCAAGCGGGTGTCCCCTCACCTTGACTACCGAAAGACACTTTGTAGGTAAAATGTATCAGGAGTTTAAAGACCTGGCTTTAGTTTCACACACAGGACTCATGTTCATTAAGAGCCTTTGCAGTTTTCCCATGGGTTAATCACATGAATACAAAATAGGCTGAAAGTGTTAGATGAATTCCTGCATTCGTGCTTCGGTGTAGCTGCTCATCTACGTTTTGCATTGGGCCATCATTTCGCTTTTTGTGATCTCAAAGGAAGTGGCATGTTTTCTAGAAGAATCCTTGTGGCGGCCTTCCTCCGGTGGCTTGCCTGGCTGTGTGAAGTCGCAGAATTTGCTTGTGTCCTCCCGGGAGGGCGAAAGGGCGGGACGGGCGGCTTCAAGGCTTGTCCAGGTGTGAAGATTTCAACGTGGGAGCGTGACCCTACTTCAAGGTCGGGAGGCCACTGTTTTTCTAGACTGGTTAAGGATGGTGGTGGTTTTATGTTAGCAAAATGTTAGGGTCCACTGACGGTTATTTATGTCTTCTGCCTAGACCATCGCTTTTCCCACGACTAAAATAAGAAATGTTTTGGTAAACATTGATAAGTTAGTTGTGTATTTTTGTTAAAAAAAAAAAAAAAACAATTGAGAAGACAGTTTGGTTGGGTGCCTCTGGATCATTCTTGGGAGTACTGGAGTTTTCAGTCTCGGGAGACACTGTCACATAAGCACAAACCATGCCCACGGCAAAACTCACAGTGTTTATTCTTGACCAGGGTGTCTGCCTTGAATTCCTGTCATTTTTTCCTATCGTGGTGGATGTAGCTGGAATGTTTAAAAGAAAACATGAGAGTTTTCTTTGCTTGTTTCCCTTAAGGCCAGAACCTAGAATGTGACCCGAGGGACCCCGCGCCCACTCACCGGTGCAGACGCGGAGGCCTCGTGCCCTTCCCAGCTCTCCAAGAACTCAGGTCCGTTGGGGACTGGATCCCAGCCCCATGCCTGTTAGTGACAGGGCACTTCCCCCCTTCCGGATAGCGTGACTTTTCCCGCTACGGACTTAACCTGTTGTCATGAGGCTTAGGTTTGCGTGAGCGTGTGGCGTTGTTCAGTTGTGTTTGAATGTCCTGGTGGATGGGAGTTTGGACAAAAGGAAGCTTACTGTCTGCGGTGCCATTTTTATTTCTTAAATCAGTAATAACAAACGCCTGTAATCCTAGCACTCTGGGAGGCCGAGGCGGGTGGATTGCTCAAGGTCAGGAGTTCGAAACCAGCCTGAGCAAGAGCAAGACCCCGTCTCTACTAAAAATAGAAAGAAATTAATTGGACGACTAAAAATATATTGAAAAAAATTAGCCGGGCCTGGTGGCGCATGCCTGTAGTCCCAGCTACTCGGGAGGCTGAGGCAGAAGGATTGCCTGAGCCCAGGAGTTTGAGGTTGCTGTGAGCTAGGCTGGCGCCATGGCACTCTAGCCTGGGCAACAGAGTGAGATTATGTCTCAAAAAAAAAAAACAAACGCTTTACTATGGCTAGGCCATTATAATGTCATTTTAAGAACTGGAGAAAAATGGAGTACAACTGAGCCGTGATTTCCATGTTTAGTGTGTTGTGGGTGATTCTCAGTCCTGACCTGGACAACTCTGCTCTTGTAGCCGTCCTTACTGTCTTGACATCCACATGAAGATGAGAAATGAAGTTGAATGGAGGTCTGTCACCAAAAATATCGGCAGTGCCAATATGCAAACGTATTCCCAGCATCCATGAACATCCATGTGTGTTCAGAGTTTCAGACTGTACTTCAGAAAAGCAGTTGAGTAGGGAATTGATGTCCCTACCATTTGGTTCATCGGGGAATGGAATAAATTTGGGCTCTTGCCTTAAGTTCTTTTTTCAACCGAGTATCGTCAGACATTTTAATCCTACTAAACTTTAATGCCAACTCTATGTCGGTAAAAACTCAAGAATTCAAAATTATAAACTTGAAAATGGCAATTGCCAATTTCTGACAGTTGCAGGTCAGTCTGAGACATGGTTTAACTCCCAATTTGATTATGAAAGAAATGTCACATTCGGTTTGCATTCCTAAGCACTGCTGATTCTATGCCAGTTCCAACCATTTCCAGTGATCTGTATCATGATGTTTCAAAAAGGCTAAGCCAGAAGAAGCAGCGTTTGAGGTGTACCCAAAATAAAATGAAATTGATGAAAATAAGAAAGAATGATCTCATATGTGTCCAGTTCTTGACAGAAATTATTGTAGACCACATGGGAAGAAGCTTGTGGAAACTAGAGTTACTTTTACATTTCATGGGACACTCATAAATTTTATGGGACCCTGAGTATGTTTTTTTTTTTTTTTTTTTTGAGACAGAGTCTCACTACTCTGTTGCCTTGGCTAGAGTGCTGTGGCGTCAGCCTAGCTCACAGCAACCTCAAACTCCTGGGCTCAAGCAATCCTCCTGCCTCAGCCTCCCAAGTAGCTGGGACTATAGGCATGCGCCACCATGCCCGGCTAATTTTTTCTATATATTTTTAGTTGGCTAATTAATTTGTTTCTATTTTTAGTAGAGACAGGGTCTTGCTCTTGCTCAGGCTTGTTTTGAACTCCTGACCTTGAGTGATCCACCCGCCTTGGCCTCCCAGAGTGCTAGGATTATAGGCGTGAGCCACCGCGCCCGGCCCTGAGTATGTTTTCTTTAAACTAGTAGTTTCCAGATTTGGGGGTGGGGGGCAGAAATGATGGGTCTTAGGTTTACTTCCCAAAAGGGCCTCCCAAGTGAGTTTTATGCCCTCTGGCAGGTGCACAACGAGAGTTATAGGAGTGCAGGAAGAAACTATGAAAATGTCTATTAAAAATTAATACTTATATCTATTTTTTGTCTGAAAATACAATGTTTTGTATATATTTAATAAATAAATCTTATGAGTTGGGGGCACATGCTCAATACTTTTTCACTGATAGGAATATGCAATGAAAAACATTTTGAGATCACTGATTTAGGTCTGCAAAGGCTAGAAGAAGGCGTAATTAAAGGCCCTGGATGTAGGCGGGACACAGTTGTAGCCCACTTTTCTTCCAGCTTCAGCTGCCAAGGTGTGTGTGCATGGAGTAACTTTGAGATCCACCAGCTTGAAGGTTGGACATCACTCCAGAGATACAGATATTGGTGATTTGATTTAGGGACAGGGAAGAAGGAACATGCAACAGGAGGGTATTGTGCGCATTTTGGATCTAGTGGATTTTGTATGTTGTCTTTAAAGTTGAAAAATATTTATGGTTTAGAACTAGGTGACAGTATCCCAGTTGCAGGTGCATGAGGAAACCTTGGAACAATGCTGTGCTTTTTAAGCATTTTATGATTCTGCACTGTTTTCATGATCACTTAATTCTGTTTATAAATCAGCTGCTTTCATTGAGGATGCCCTCGGGCTCTGGAGAATTTGGTGTTTTTGTTGAAGAAGTGGTTCGGATTTGGGTTGTGATAAAAGTTGGTGTGGGTGCCTTAAATCTGGCTGTTTGTTGTTTTGTTTTCAGAGACATATTTTATTCATCATGGTTGTTATTAAATCCCTTTTTGTTTTTTGCATTTCATATTACAGGGTTTTCTTTTTAAGAGAAAACTCAGTTGATGCCGCATTACTGGTATAGCAGTAATGTATGTGTGAATAAATGTAAAAGCTATATACATGACTCAGACCACAATGTGGAGATGAGAAGTAGGGCTCACCTCCAAAGGTAAGGTCTTTTGTCTGAGCTTATTTGCTGAGAATAGCTGAAGGTTTGGTTTTCATGAGACTCTAAATGCCAATCTCAAGTAGTGTCAGGTTTCCAGACCAGGTTTTTTGTTTGTTTAACTTGAGGGGATTGACATGTCAGCTTTTTTTTTTTTTTTCTGTGTGTGTGTGTGTGTGTGTGTATGATTGTTGGTGGTTGCATCTGTTTTCCCCTTTGTGAATATTGAATTTACAGTATAACTTTGTATATGAAATGATGATCAGATACTTGCCTAGTGCATTAAAAAGCCCGTGGGGAACAATACTTGTAGATTTGTAGATTTCTATATACCGACAGGACACCTTACGCCAAACGTCATTAACACTTGGCAGGATCTACGTAGACATTTCATGTGAACTTTGGTAACTGAAATTTTTATGTCTACTTAAAAAACCCTGTTGCTTCTCTTTATAGTGATATTCACAAGGCACTCACTGGAAAGAGAAGAGAAACAGGAAGTAGAGTTTTTTACGCTCTAGATTTATGCACCTGTCTCTACTCCCTAGAGGTCAATATATTGATGCTCCAGTGAGAACTTGAGTTATAATGAAGTGGAAAGCAGAGGAAAAGGTATATTTGGGAATGTGCCATATCTGCCCCCATTGTCCAGCCCCTGTAAGAGGAGAGAGAAATGACACAGTATTTTGCTTTTAGCCAGACGCCTTGCCCCTTAGACAGGTGGTCTTGACTTCATGTTGGAAGCAGGTCAACTGGTCGCCACTGAATTGCTACAGCTCTGCACTGGAGTCCTCTGTGTCTTTGTTGTTGAGTGATGATGTTAATAATTATTTGTTTGATTATTTGCCAGCCAAATCATCTGACATTATGTTTCAGAATGTATCTCTGAAAATGGCCCTGAACACGCCGTTCCGAAGCCTGCACCAGAGTTGTCTTTGTTTCCTAAGTGCACGGGCACGCACCTGTCCAGTGGGTCCATCTAGGTATAGGAGTGTTCTGGGAGTGTGAGGTAGAGGTGGATGGAGTTGGAGTGTAGGGGACTGGTAAGGACAAATGGTTAAACCCCAGGGAAATGAAATCTATGTGTACACTAACCTTCCAGAGAGACTATAAAAAGAAATTAGTTTATAGCGTTGTTGAAGTACCGTTTACATAATTTACAGCAAGGAAAGCAGTTACTTCTTGTTAGGAAGAATGGGGCTATTAAAATTAGCTCTTTTATCTTTCCACAGAAATAAAAATCAAATGAATTTTCGTTCAAATAATTATATGCGAAGCTTTATAATTGGAAATTTGAAGTTAGTGAAATTATATAACCTTTGTTAATTACATTAGTGTACTCAAACTAAATATAGAATAAGATTAGCTCATGGAAACATTTCATTTTTATCTCAGTCAGTACAGCTCACATCCACCCAGTAGTTAGTTTCTAGTTACATTTCGTAATTTTTTGAACATCCTGGACATGTTTTCAGAAAAGATAGTTGAAACAAGGGACTGTGTGTTTTAATTATTTCCCAATTCATCTTTAAGTGTAAAAAACACAGGGTAAATTGTCCTTTTTGAATTTTCTTCCCTCTGTTACATGCTTGGCACAGCAGAGAAGCAAGCTGGGGTCATTAATCCCATTTTCCTTCGTGGCGTTTGTTTTAAGGGAGACTTGGGTTCAATTCATAGCTTGCTATCTAAAAGTAAATGTTCAAGCTTCTCTCATTTCCTGTTGTGTTTGCTTTTCCATTCAGTGTTCCATGTTTGGACAACAAATGTATTTTTCTGTATGGGTTTCTGGTAACCCAGATGTTCACTGGAGTGGATTTCTCTCCGTGCACACCTCTGGGTTGGGCAGTTGCGAGTGTTTGGCTTTCCGTACCTCGTAGAGTGGGGTTAGATACAGACGTTGTGCATTCCAGTTGGTACAATTCAGTGGTACAATTCAGTGATTTTTCGTAAACTTACTGAGTTGTGTAAACATCACCATGGTCCAGTTTTAGAACATTTCATTCTGCAGTGAGGTCAGGACAGGAGGTCGCGGTGTCGTCAGCCTCTGCTCCCACCTTCCAGCCACGGGCAACAACTGATCTCCTTTCTGTCTCTCTACAGTCCCCTTCTGTGGATATCTTAGAGTTGTATTTCCAAGACTGAGTGTCTCTGTGCTTGGTTGGACGTTCTGGGTGGTGAGACCCGACTCCCACGCCCCCCCTGGGGAGGGATGGGAGGGAGAGGGCGATGGGGATGAGTATGATAGTGTTCAGGGTAGCAATGGATTTGTGGCAGGCTCTAAATGTGAAATCCGGAATCCGGCACACAGGCGGAGCTCGTTGTTTGTGTTTGTGTGAGCAGTGGGGAGAAGTGCATACGGGGCCCTGTTTGACAGGTAGGGGACCAGGCAATGGTGGGCTGAGGATGCGACCACAGGGCAAACACCCCTTTGTGCATCCACCTTGAAAGCACCTGCATGTGTCGTTCAGGTTTGCAGGGAACTTGGACACTGGCCCTGGGTTACCGCAGCTTGGTCCTCAACCCAGGGGCGTTTTGCTCCCGGGGGACATTTGTGGCTGTTATACACGAGGAGGGGCTGAACTGGCATCTAGTGTGTAGAGGCCAGGGAGGCCGCTGCAAGGCAGAGGGTGGTCCCCCTCTGCCAGCAAACGCCTGTCCAGCCCAAAAGGTCAGCAGTGCCAAGGTGAGAAACGCTGCCTTTGGTAGTGTCGCACCTGGTGGTAGTTTTAAGTGAGGTACTTAGATCCTCCAAAAAGACTTAATGGAGTTGAAGGAATAAAAAGCCCATTGGGCTTACGAAAGAAATGTAAGCTTCTTAATCAGTCTTACACATATATTTAGGAAAAAAATAGGGATTTTTTTCCTAAAGCAAAAAGGATAAACAAGACTTTGGAGCTCAGTTTAGAAGGAGAAAAAAATGACTTGCAAATCCTTTGGAAGTATTCGTTTACAAGTGAACGATGAAATGACGGTGTAGACAGAGACACCGGGGCACTTCTTGGCTTTGATCTGGTGGTCACATCTAACCTGTGTCTGTTCCTGAAGAACTGGGTTCCTACACCTGCCTTCCTCCTCTACCTTAGCACCCCTTCCGGTGCTGACCCTCCTCCTCTATTCTTGCCTAGTGGGGCCTTTTCCTCCCCACCCCCACCCCTACCTGCCTCTGCTTCCCACCTCTTAAGAAACTCCTTTTCCTGATTCTTTGGTTTCTTTTGGCCTGTCTCTAACCTCATTTCCACCCCACCCCAAGGTAATCTGTGATTATATGCTAATTGCGAAGAATCCAAGCAGTGTGGGGGTTCTTTCTCCCCCACTGGCGGAATCACCAGTCTTCGCAGCTTAGAGCGCAGCATTGTGGATCTTTTCCTAGCAGTTTCATTTGTCCAGACACAAGTATGCAATCTTGTGTTTTCATCTAAATGGGCTCATATTATAGTTGTTCCGCTCCATCTGCTTTCCTTATTTTTACAACCTTATTGAGGTATAGTGAAGTACAGTAAACGAGGCATGTAAAAAGTGTGCGGTTTAATCACTTTTTCACATGCACACACATACTTGCAGAACCAGTGCCACAATCAAAATAATAAAGCGTGTTTCTACCACTCCCCAAAGTCTCCTTGTGCCTTTTTGTGATCTCTTTCTGCCACCGCGGATGTGCTTTCTATTCCCATAGGGTAGTTTGCGTGCGTTTCCTAGCGTTTTATCTCAGGGAGGTTGTACAGCATGTGCTCACCATTTGTGCGACTTCCACTGGCACTGTGATTTCGAGGCTTCCTCCCTGTTGTTGCGCGTGTCATTCATTCATTCCTCTCTACTGCCGGGTAGGATTCCATCCTGTGTGGACACACTGAGTTCATTTATCCATTTGCTAGTGGTTGGGCGTTTGGGTGGTTTCCATTCTTTTGGACTATTATGAATAACGCTACTATAAGTATTTATGTGGTCCTACCAGGTTCTCACACTTCATCATGCGTCAGAACTCCCTGGAGAGCTTGTTAGAACACAGCGCCCGGCCTCATCCCCAGAATTTCTGAAACAGTGGCTCTGGGTGGGAACTAGGACTTGGCCCTTCTGACAGGTTTCCAGTGATGATGGTCTGAGGACCGCTGCCTTAAAAAGGAAGTCTTCATACATTGTGATAGTTCTTTGTTAGTTCCAAATATTTCTCCTGGACCGTTTGTTGTCTTGTAATGTTGATTGTAGTTTGAATCATCGGCCACCCTCCCCCCCGCCGCCCCTTTTGTTGGAGACGGGGTCTTGCTCTGTTGTCCAGGCTGGAGTACAGTGATGTGATCATAGCTCACTGCAGCCTCAGACTCCTGGGACTCAAGTGACCCTCCTGTCTCAGCCTCCTGAGTAGCTGGGAATACAGGTGTGCACCACCACACCCAAATAATTTTTTATTTTTTGGAGTGGCAGGGTCTTGCCATGTTGCCCAGGCTGGTCTGGAACTCCTGGTCTCAAGTGATCCTCCTGCCTTGGCCTCACAAAGTGCTGGCGTGAGACACTGGGCCTGGCCCAGGCTCCTGCTTTTTGTGTGGTTGAGTGTCAGTCTTGCCTTTGGGCTTCTGGGCTTGGCTTTCTTATGGCAAGGGGCTGACACCAAGAACTGCTCAGGGCGTGGCGGTCGATGTTGATGTTGCTGTGATTTCCCCCAAAAGGGGAGTTGGCCTTCACTGGGGACCTACCTTGGGCCCTCACTCTGTCTCTCTCTCTCTCTGCTGCCAATCGCTGGAGTCCCTTCTGATGGCATGGCCTGGCCATGCTGTCAGCACCCGCCTGTGTGGGGCAGGCTTGGAGCCATCCTGTGCTAGGGGCTCCATGGTGCTGCTGTGCCCCTGGGACTTTAGGGTGAAGTGGGTCACACAAAAATCTATCCTTTGTCCATCCACTCCCAGCCCCCTAAAACAGCTGGTCCCAAACTAGTCAGTGAAAGGGGCTTGTTGGCCTTTCGGGAGTCTGATCTAGCAAGCCAGCCACCGGGCAGCAGCTAGAAGTTATCTCTCTCTCTCCCCAGCCCCCTTTTCTCTTCTCTTCTCTTTCTTTTTTCTTTTTTGTTTTAGACAGAATCTCATACTGTTGCCAGGCTGGAGTGCACAGTGTAGTAATAGCTCACTGAAGCTTCAAACTCCTGGGCCCAAGTGATCCTCCTGCCTCGGCCTCCTGAGTAGCTGGGACTACAGCTGCACGCCGCCACACCCAGCTCCTTTTTTTGTTTTTTATTTTTGTAGAGATGGGGTCTCGCTATGTTGCCCAGGGTGGTCCCAGACTCCTGGCCTCAAGTGATCCTCCCACCTCGGCTTCCCAAAGAGCTGGAATTCCAGCCCGGAGCCACCGTGCCTGACCTTTATTTTTTAATGGCAGCTTTCTTGAGCATACATGTAGCTCATTTTTCTAAAGTCTGTATAACTCAGGAATTTCCTACTATGTGTATCAAGTTGTGCAGCCATAAAACCATCACCACTATCTAATTCTAGAATGTCTTCATCACCCCGAAACAGACCCTGTACCCATTAAGACATCACTGCCCATCCCCCCTCCCCAGCCCCCTGGCACCCTGAGTCTGCCTTCTGGCTCTGGACTTGCAGTAGGTACTTCAGAGAAACTGAATCGTGCGATACGTGGCCTTTTGTGTCTGGCTTCTTTCACTTTGTATTTTTGAGTTTCGTCCATGTCGTGGCACGTGTTGTTCTGGTTCCTTGGCAGCGTCCTTTGCCAGAGCCGCGGTGATCACGGAAGGGCCGTGCTGCAGGGCTGGGCATTTAGGTGAGGAATGTTACGGGGTGAGTCGGCCGGGGACGCAGGCTGCTGCTCTCTCCGATTACATTTAAAATGTGAAATCGTTCACAAATGGAACATTGTTCATAAGATCGTTTGCAGTTCAGCCTCCAGTCTAGCACAGACTGTCATTATCTCCCTTCCCTTCCTCTCCAGTTCCTCCACACGTCTCCCACTTTCCCGTACCTAAAGGTCAACACAGAAAACCACTTCGGGCCATCGAAGCTGTGCGCGTGTGTGCTC
Source organism: Cheirogaleus medius (assembly GCA_008086735.1). NCBI lineage: Eukaryota > Metazoa > Chordata > Mammalia > Primates > Cheirogaleidae > Cheirogaleus > Cheirogaleus medius. The sequence goes on along the minus strand of VBSM01000631.1, from coordinate 375,005 downwards.
ATGTCTCTCTCCTGCTGTGTGGCTTCGGTGGCATTTTAGGAAGTCCTTTCTTGGGGACAGTTAAGAAGCTCGACTCTCCCAGGGGGGCTGTGGGATGTTCCTCCTGGCGCTGAGGTCGTGGGCTTCCTAGCAGCAAGAGTTTGGCTGCTTTCTGGGGCGTCCCCGAAGCTGCAACCATGACTGACTCAGTAATGGAATCAGAATTGTTTACTTTTCTGAATTTACCAACCTTCTGTCTGTGTATGACCAAAATGGCTGCTCCTGGCGTGGGTTGGAGAATATGGAGGCTGACTTTCTCAGACCAGTGGCCATGGGACGTGACTGGGCCATCCGTGCTTGCAACAGAGGGCTTATTGGTAAGGCTGAAGGCCATGGGTATTTTCCTGGTTGATGTTGTAATTGACTGTATTAGTTTCCTGTCGCTGCTGGGGCCCATGACCCCAACTTACTGGCTTACACAACACCTATTTAGTATCTTACAGTTTTAGAGGTCAGAAGTCTGAAAGGGGTCTCACTGTGCTAAAATCAAGGTTTCAGCAGGGCCACTTCTTTTCTGGAGGCTCTAGGGGTCCTTGCCTATCCAGAGCATATTCTAGAGGCTGTCCCATTGCTGGGCCGCGGTCCCTTCCCCCATCTTCAGAGGAGCAGGTGGCATCTCTCTGACTGTTCTGTAGGCACACCTCCCTCCGACCATAGCCTGCAAAGGTTCTCCACTTCTGAAGGCTCCTGTGTTGACGCTGGGCCCACCTGGATAATGCAGAATAATCTCCCCGTTTTAAGATCCTTAATTTAATCACATCTGCAAACTCCCTTTTGCCATAGAAAGAAACGTATCCACAGGTCCCAGGAATGTGGGCGTGGACATCTTTGGGGGCCAGTATTCTGCCTACTACATGGTCAGTCTTCAAAAAGAGACTTGTCATCTTTGTTTCTGTCTCTTAATTTGCTCCCCAGAAGCCTGCAGGACTTGTGTATTTATTTATTATTCATTTTTTGTCTCTGGAATAGTTCAGACATCCGGGGCTGTTGGACCATTATGTTGGTGTGTCTGTTCACTCACTGAGTCTTGATTTGTCTCTAAGCAGAGCCAGGGTTTCACATTCCATCTTGGAAAGCCCTGAGATTGCTGGTGTAGCTTGGGGACACACTGTCCCTAAGCGTGCCTGGGCCCTCTTTCCCTCCCAAGAGCCCCATGCTCAGGGCCCTGCTGCCCTTGGCTTGGGGTTTTATCAGGGACTGTGCCAGAGCCGCTTCCCTGGACTGTGAGTCTCAGAGTCTGTATCAGCTGTGGATAAGGAACCAGACTGCCACCATGCTTGCGAGCAGAGGTAGCAGGTGGCGCCCAGCTTCCAGGACTTTGTAGATGCTGTGTGTGCATTTCTGGGTTCTAAATCAATAGCCTCTGGGCTTGTATCTCCACAAAATGGTGGAGGGGGACAAGTGGCATAAGGGACATAAGACTTGTAATAGTATGGGCTCGTTAATCAACATTTTGGCTCAAATATATTTTGGGAGTATATTGGTCAGCTTTCTACCATGCTAATGTTGTGTAACAAACAGCCCCCAAAGTCAGAGCCTTAAACCATTTCTCTCTCGCTCCCTAGTCAGTGATTAGCTGTGGCTCTCCTGGGCTCAGCTGGGAACAGGAAGGCCTAGTCAGGTTCTGGGCTGGGTTTAGGGCTGCGGTGATGTATCTTCCTCATTCTGGGGCTTGGGGACCCTGGGGCATGTCTTCATGTTTCTCCTGGTAGGTATAAGAAGGCAAGCTAAACCAGGCAGGCACATTTAAGATCTCTGCCCATCACTGTCACTAACATCCCATTGATGGAAACAAGTCACGTGATGAGGTCCAGCGTCCATGGGGTGGGGAGGGGGGCTCTTCCTGCAGAGACACACGAAGGAGCGATGTGGACTTCCGTTACGCGGAGGGAGCAGTGAGCTGGGGTTGTGATGCCTTCTGCCCCTGCTGTGGGTGGGGGGCAGTCTGTGGACACACCCAGTCGTAGGCTGGAAAATCAGCTCTGCAGGTGGATGGTAGAAGCCCTCGGTGCTTGTTAAGTATGTAGCTTCCTCGGTTCCATCTTAGAGCTGTGTTCTTAACCGGGAAAGAGGGGCGGCCATTGTGCCCCCCATGGACTCTCTGCAGTGCCTGGAAACATTTTTGTCTGTCACAACCGGGTGGAGTGCTGCTGGCATCTTTTAGAGCCCGGGGGTTGGGGGCTGCACAGGACGCCCCCACAACAAGGAATTATCTGGCCCAAATGTCAGTACCGGTAGTGCTGAGGCCAAAAAACCCTGCAGACACAGGCAATTTCCAGGTGATCCTCGCACACTCTGTAGTGTGAGAACCGTGCCTTGCAAGATTGTCCCAGTGGGGAAGAGGAATTAGTGATCCTTTCCATATAGAGACCTACTGAGCAGGAAGAGTGTACTTTCTCACTGACAGCTGTGGCGAGAGACAAATTAAAACTCTAGGGCTTGGCCAGGTCTCTATTATTTCTGTGATTTTTAAAATCTTTTGCTGTATACTCTTATTCCTTAAGTTTTATTAATTGCATACTATTGTTTAGCTTAATACATGGACCATCTATTTTGTGTGGAAAAATCTATGTTGCTTTAGGAGATTTTCATTATGAGCTTAATTTTTTTCTAAGTGGCTATTTGCCAACTGCTTCTTTCATGCATATGTTTCTTTTTTCCTCACCAGCAAGATTGTAAATTCAGTTTTTTTTTTTTTTTTTGAGACTTGCTGTGTCACCCAGGCTAGAGTACAGTGGCGTCATCATAGCTCACAGCAACCTCCAACTCCTGGGCTCAAGCCATCCTCCTGCCTCAGCCTCCCAAGTAGCTGGGACTACAGGTGCACACCTGACCATGCCTGGCCAATTTTTTCTATTTTTGGTAGAGTGGGGGGTCTCACTCTTACTCAGGCTGGTCTTGAACTCCTGACCTCAAGTGATCCTCCTGCCTTGGCCTCCCAGAAGTGCTAGAATTACAGGCGTGAGCCACTGTGCCAGGTGTAAATTCTTGATAGCAATGATCATGCCTTAGGTTTTGTTTCTGCTCTGCACAGCAGTCAGCATATAGAAATGATCGGCGGGTTGCTAAGGGTCTTAGCTGCAATGTGAGTGGCACTCCGGTTAAGATGTGTTGGTCAGGTGTCCGTGGACCAGCCTTTTCTATCATCCCTTGCTGGACATCCTGTCTCCAGGCCTTAGGAGCTGACGGTTGTGAGTGGATGCTCGGTTGCTGTGTGGCAATTAGGGGAAGAAGGACAGCCTCCTCCCTCCCCCTGCTCCCAGCTTGTTTTATTTTGGTGATTGAAATGTTTCAGGCATGAAAAAAAAAATCAGAGGAATTACTTGCTGATGGGATAACCGAAGCACAACACGGCGAGTTAAAGCCGCTCTGTCCCCCACCTCCATTGCTCATGGCAAACGAAAACAGACTTCCTTTTAGAAAGCCAGTCAGGGAAGCGTTTCTGTAGAGGACGCCGTGTCGCCTAGAGTTTGCTATGATTGGATCATCCAGGTATTGCCTCTGCAGGTACCCGCAAGTTATAAAAATAACTCTTCTATGAAATACTTTTTCTTTTTCTCTTGGTTTAGTCATGATGCATTGAAATGGTTGTCCTGGCGTATGTCCGTAGTACAGCAGTTGTGAGAGCAAGGCTGCTGTCCCTGCTGGTCCCCCTGTGGGGAAGACACTCAGCGGTTCGTGGAATGCAGGGGAGGATCGGGTCCATGCAGGTGGCTCCATCCTTTCAGTTGCTCCGTGGTTTTTTTTTTGTTTTTTTTTTCCCACCATTCTCCTTTTATCTCCTTGGCCATCAAGACACTAAGTCAGTGTTCCTGACAAGCAGATGACCTAGAAATTCCCATGTAGCAAAAGAGAAGATGAAAACAGACGTATGTGAACTACATTAGAAGGAGGACTTGGCTTCATTAAAAAACTAGAAAGGCCCGTTGTGCACATTGTAACTGCCACTCTTCTGAGTGCGGGGCTAGCGATTTCAGGTGTTATTATGCTACCCATCTTGGAAGTTTCCAGTTGTTGTTTTGTCTAGAAGAAAATACATTAAAATAAACCAGCCTCTTTAACGTCATAATTTAGCTGTTGGAAAACTAATGTCAGCTTTTGGAAAAGGAACCCTGACCTCAGTTGACGTGACCTTCTCAAAGGGGCCTGGAATGTTTGTGGCTTGTGCCAAAGGACTTGAGCCACAAGAGACATAGGAGGGAACCTAACTTCTCTTTCTGTTTTGCCTGTCTGTGTCAAGATATTCGGAGGATTAATTCATGGCACAGTGATAGAGGTCCATGGTATCAGATGCAGAGGGTGGAATGTTGTTGAGATTGGGACGAGGGGTGTGTGTGTGTGTGTGAGTGTGAAGGGGAGGAAGGAATGGAAGGAGAAACCATTTGGTAATGTGTTGGAAGGCATGCTTTTAGGACAAGCAATACTATTTCGGCATCAGGCTGGGTTCCTGAGCCAGTGATGAATGTAAACGTGGCGTTTTTCTGCAACTCAGTGTGATGGAGCGAGATTGTGCTGGTCAGTTACCTCCACGCCTTATCAGTGCCGTGGGGCAGTGTCTCAGTGTGGCTTGCCAGAGTGCTTTCCAGGAACTCCCAATGCTTGACAGAGATGATATTTTCCCGCTTGCTTCACTCTGCTTTAAGGAAGTAGGAACTGGCATTATCGGATAAGCCATCTCTAAGTCCCTTTGAAGAGTGCATCATTTATCAAGGGGGAGATGGCCATGGTTTTCCTGCCCGACTTCTCCAGTAAGTCTAACTTCTTGCAGGGCACCTGCCGTCAAACTGCACCTGGTAGCACGAATGAGAGCAAACGAAGATTTCTGGTGATTAGTTGATTCCTTCTGTTTGGAATTTGGTGTTAAATGAGCCCAATTTGAGTTCCTGGTCCGAATAAAAGAAGACCCATGTTATCGTAGGTTTTTTTTCCTTCCATTATGCAGACTGATGTTTCTCTGGAAAGAGTCCTCGAACATGGACAGAATTATTGAATTTAGTTCTGATGCTGTCCCTAACCACCCATGTGACACTGGCCCCAAGAGAATATAGGAATTGTCCCGCTTCTTCTGTCAGCTCAGGGCTTGGGCCACACACCTCTGAGGTCATTCCAGCACCGCAGTGTGATCCACCTTCGAGACTGTGCAGGTTCACTCTGCCACTCACAGTGGTGACCGTTGCGTAGAGTGCAACCCAGAGGCCAGAAAGCTGTTTGGGGTCTTCACTTTGGCACTGTAGGGGACATCATATAATTATTATGTTCACTGGAATTTATAGTGACTAAATTGCCTTGAACATGAACCAAGAAGGAAAAGGACCAAATTCCAGAAGGGAATTTGCTGGAACCTTCCAGCAAATTCCATTCTCTAGGGTTGTTTTATAGAGAGGTCCAAGAGCATTTCCTGATTATTTGGCCTTGTGGGTCTGACATAGTTAAAAGCCGATTTGGACCCTATCAGAGAAAATCAGGTTCAGACACTTAGTCTAAATAGAAGTAAGGAATAGGATTACCTTTATCTTGTTATCTTAGTTCTCTTTGGAAGATATACAGGCTTGTGCCATGGTGACAAGTGTCACATATAGAGGGTTTTTTTCTTCTTTTCCTGTGAAGTCCTTGGAGAATCAACTCATAGTCTTCAACTTTAAAAAAAAGTATTTTTTGTATTATTGGAATATTTATCCTGAGAATCGTCATTGAAAATTGGTAATCTTTTGTGAGTTTAACACATTGATTGCCATACTAGAAAAGAATTTTTTTCCTTGGGGCCACAGTGTTTTACTACGAAAATAGAATAAAAACTTCAAAAACAAAATGATCCTTTCTAGTTTAATGAAAGATTTGTTTTTTTTTATTTTCTGTGTGTGAGTTATATGCAATTTAATTGTCGATATTAATTGTAACAATAAGAACAACAAGTAAGGTTCACCAACCAATATGCTTACATACGCTTCTTGAGGCCCTGGGCTCAAAACTAGTATGAGTTAAATACAACTCACACAGCAGTTAATGCGCTAAGCAGGCTTTGGTACTTTTTAAATTAAAAAGATTCTTTCCTGCTTGGCATATTTGATCCTTTTAGAATTTGGGCTAGAACAATTCTCCATGAAAGCAGGCAGACGTGTTAAACTATTTGGCTCGCCGTTAGGGTCACTCATATTACAAAAGAAATGTCTGTCTCGAGCTCTAGTTTTTGCTCGTTTGCTTTCTTGGAAACGTTGTCACATCTTGTCTTAGAGGAGTTGTAAAACAGGACGGAGGAGTTGACATACTGTGTTTCGTAACCAGCGTTTACTTCTTGCCCTGGATACCACATTTTTTCCATCCGTTTCCCACTTAAGAATGGAGACAAATGGCAGAGCTGCTCCCGAGAGATGCTGAGTCATAGGCAGGGACCAGCCAGTGGGGCCTCGAGCCATCAGTCCACGGAGGGACAGGGCCTGGCTCTGCCCCCGGCCCTGCAGTTTCTCTTCCTTGGCTTTGGCCTTTTCCACTCAACAGCTGCCCTCGACGTTCATTTTAACCAAGTTGCAACATATACAAGGACTGTGGGCAGGGAGGCTGTGTGGGGTGTCTTGTAGCTGGTCACTGTGCAGCCCTGATTTAGTGGAAAAGAGGCCAGAATGATCTAGGACCGGAATGATCTAGGACCGGAATTGATCTAGGACCGGAGAACAGGGGGAGATGGGCGGAAGGGAGGGGCATGGGGACATGCCATTCAGGGACGGCTGTGGAATATTGAAAACATGCTGGGATGGTTTTAGATTTCTTTCTTTCCTTTCTTCTTTCTTTCGAATATGAAAACATGCCAGGATGGTTGTAGATTTTTTTTCTTTTTCTGTTTCCTTTTCTTTTTCTCTTCTCTTTTCTTTCTTTCCTTCTTTCTGTTTCTTTCCTTCTGCAATTAAACTAAACCTAGTACTTTTATCTGTAGAGTTCTCAAATCAAAGTAACAAATAATTATATATCAGGATTGTTAGGAATATCAAATATTATTTCACAACTGCCACTGTGTGTTTCTTCTTCTCTGACTCTTTCTTTTTAGAGACGCAGTCTCACTCTGTCGCCCCAACTAGAGTGCAGTGGCGTCCTCATAGCTCACTGCAACCTTCAACTCCTGGGTTCGAGCAATCCTTCTGCCTCAGCTGCTTGAGTAGCTGGGACTACAGGTGCCTGCCACCACATCTGGCTAACTTTTAAAAATTTTTTTGTTGAGATGGGGTCTCACTGTGTTGCCCAGGCTAGTCTTGAGCTCCTGGCCTCAAGTGATCCTCCCGCCTTGACTTTCCCAAGTGCTAGGATTACAAGCGTGAGCTACTGTGCCCAGCCAAGATTTATTTTTTTAGCTCCAGTGGGGATTACTGGGATGGCTTCATCTTCTTATTGTGCTTGTGGATTCCATTATTCTTGGGAGCGTTGACCCAGGGCAAATAGAGGGCGAGACTCTGCAAGCCTCTGGCCACAGGTTTGTTGGCAACCAGTCAGTTCATGACTTAGTTTTATGTGTTTCTGTTTAATGTGTGCGTGTTTCTGTTGATTCCTGCACAATGAATTCACGGCCAACAGCAGTGTGACTCTTACCTGGGTGCACCTCATCAACTCACGTGTTTTCCCCATAAGATGGATCCCGGCCTTCTTGTGCTTGGGGACACTAAGCAGCACTTCCGCACTACGTTTGGGGGCTGTTTTAAACAGCAAAACCACCCACTAAGAAAGCACAAAAATTCAAAAAACTGGCACTGCATAGCCCGAGAAAAAGACACTTGTTGACAGAGTGAGAGCTTTGTTTGACCTCAGCTGGGAACGTGTATGCTGGGTGACATTTTTAGCTGCTCTGTGTGTGTTCTCAAATGACTATGAAAGTGCCTCAGGTACTGATTTGAGGGCTATAAATAAATTTTAGCCAATAGGCAAATTCATAAATGTGAAGTCCAGGAATAATGAGGCCCAGATGTGTGTATATATGCAGGGCAGTGGTGGTGCATCTGTATACACACATACACATTTATATCTTGAGGATGATTTTTAAGAGCTGGAAAGAAAAGTCACCGTTAAAGCTGTCGTGTGTGTTTGGCCCTCCGGAATGCACATGGTGGAGGGCGCCCTGGTGCGAGTGTTGGGATTGGGGAGACGGCTGAGAGGATGAAAGGGAAGTGGAAGTCTGGGTACCGCATATCTGATGAGGTCCTGGGCAACCAGCCCTGAGCTCTGGAGCTAAGATTGCCCCGCAGGTGGAGATGGCCTTGCTCAGTCCTTGCCTGGGGCGGCTCGGGCAGGGCAGGGGGGATTTCGCCTTTAGCCGGCCTGGCTTGGCAAGTCAGTTCTTTCTTGAAAGGAGATGAGAGTCCTTGCCTGTGGGGGGGCACTCTCCCCCAGGGCTGCCACACTTGTAAACCAGACTTTTGATTTCAGTTTTGTGTATAGATTGTTTTGCACCCACATTAGGTTGAACCTAAATTGCCGGGGGTTTTTTGGTTTTGATCAAAGCTGTCAAATACTGTCAGCCTCTTGTGGTTCAGCTCTGTAGAGTCTTTTAAAGGTATGATAATGCTGTTTGAAATGAAGATAAGCCTGTGTCTTATTTGCTTGTTGAGAAAAATCCACTCTCCCGCATCTGAAACGTGGTTTAGCACATAATCGTGATCGCCATGATTCTGGGCTGGTCGATTTGATCAGGACACTTCCCTGTACACATAGGATGGAAAGGGACTAAGTGATTAAACAGAGTACTGGGCTTATGAGTAGGCGTTGGTCCTGTGCATGTGTTTAAGGTTGTTTTAATCCACGAGAATGAGCTTTTCCTAGACAACTCCTTTCTTTTCCTTCCGATTTGTGAGTGCTGAAAACCCAAGTCCTGTATTTTAAGATACTATCTTTTGAAAAGAAGTTTCTAGGATAGACAACAAACTTAAGATTATAGTTTCTGAAGTGATGAGAATATTAAATAACATTTGGGTAACGTGTGACCCCCAGTGCTACAAAGTAAATAACTCCTCAACTTGGTCCTAAAAGCAAACAAAGGCAGTTCATGTCATTAAAAGTATCCAATTGGCCGGCTGCAGTGGCTCACGCCTGTAATGCTAGCACTCTGGGAGGCCGAGGCGGGCGGATTGCT
>VBSM01000631.1:351633-365757 GCA_008086735.1 Cheirogaleus medius | reverse complement strand
AAAAAAAAAAAAAAAGTCCAGGTGAAACACATTTTGTCACGCACTTGTGTTTATCTGCTGCCGTTGGCATGGCCAGTGCCCTTCAGCTGGTGACCACCAGGAACACGTGCACCTGCGGTTGGACAAGGCTGGGTTTGCTGACTTGCTGCACCGAGAGAGAACGAATGTCCTGGGGGGGGCTGGAAGAGAGTGCTAGAAAGGGATCAAGGATTAGGGCTTGTGTGCAATGATTTGGGGAGGGCTTAAGGAATCGGGGCCTTGCCTGGGGTTGGCAGTCTGTGGAGTTGTTCATATTCAACACGAGATCGGCACAGCCTGTCTGTGAGTGCTCGCCATGCCCGGGACACTCCGAGCGAGGCCTGGCTGATCGGGCCAGACCGACACCCACCTGACACTGGCTGCTTTATTGTTTCAGTGGCTGTGTTTTTGATTGACAGAAGAGGTGGGTGATCGATTGAATGGATGAGGGTTTAAACTTCAGAAATGAGCAAATCAGAGAATCCTTCTAAAAGGACTTAATGATCACCCGTTTAAAAGGTAACACTTTGGAACAGCTGTGTGGGCCCTTGTGTCCTCTACTGGTCCCTGTGATGCAAAAGGAAGGCCACCTTGTCCCCTACAGACCCCCACTTATACCGAGGTGGAGTGAGATTCAGGATCATGGGAGCTTGAGGTATAATGACGCCACTTCTTTGTGGCTCATGTTTACAACATTGGATGTATTCTTACTGATGTTCTCGAGAACGGGTTATTTTCTTATTTTCATTTTCAGATCGTTCGTTGCTAGTAGACAGAGATACAGTTTTTTTCTCATTTTGAATAGAGTTTATTTTTTAGAGCAATGTTAGGCTCACAGCAACATTGAGCAGAAAGGACAGGGAGTTCCCGTGTACCCCTGTCCCCACACACGCACGGCCTCCCCCACTGCCGACACCCCCCACCGGAGTGGGGCATTCGTGACGGTCGGTAAACCTGCATTGACACATCGCTGTCTCCCAGAGTCCGTGATTCACACGAGGGCGCACTCTTGGTGGTGTATGTACATTGTGTGGGTTTGGACAAATGCATGGTGGCGTGTATCCGCCAGTGTAGTGTCGTGCAGAGGAGCTTCACTGCCCTGGAGGTCCTCCGTGTTCCTCTCCTTGGATCTGTACGTCGCTGCTAGAAATAGGACATTTCCGTTATGTCACTAGTGAGAAAATGGGGGCCGGGCTGGGTCCAGCACTTCTCAGGAGGTTTCCCGGCTTGCGTCCCCAGGAAGTGACAGCCTGGCCTGTTTCCACATCCAGGCTTCGTGCACGCGGCTGCTGCTGATTTTCTTTCCCTTCCCTCCTCCTCCTCCTCCCTGGATAATGCGCTTCTGAAACTTGGCTAAAATTAATTTTTCTGTTTTCATCTTTCATTCAAAGGATGATTTGATTTCTAGTCTGTTGGGGTCATTTCAACAACTTGGGCACTGACAAAAGTTGTGTCAGTAGTGCTCATTGACATATAGTCAGTGTGTTTGGGAACAAAGGGGTAAGGTCCTCTTTTAAGCTTATGTGTTATTCCTCTTCTGATTAGGTAAAGAGGAGAAAGGGTGGCGTCCTGTGTTTAGGTCGGTGTTCAGTGAGTCCAAGTGAGTGCTGTGGTGTGCACTGAATTCCAGGCGGAAAGAGGGTTTGTAGATCCCGCTCCCCCCCCACCCCCCTCCCCGAGCGACACTGTTGAGAGAGAAGGAGGCTACTATGTACCCAGTAGCCCGGTGGGGCGGCCTGGCCCCTGCAGCCAGGCGCTGTTCACTTCCTGGTGGCCAGTGCCTTCCCGTCTTCTCAGAGTGCTCCCTGATGCTCCTGCTGGGACTCAAAGGACACGCTGTACGTGCAGACCCCACAGCCCTAAGCAAGGCAGCATCTACTCCGTGGCTACCTGGCCCAGGAGGCTGAGCGTGCCAGAGCCCCTGGGCATTTCCATCCGGGAGTGAGTGCTGCAGTGGGCGCTCGTGGAGCCCGTGTCTTCCTCCTGGGCTCCTCACGAGTCCGCAGAGGTGGCAGGAGCCTGGTTGCCCCTTTAGCCCACCCCTCTCTGAGCAGTCACTGGGGAATTGACATGCCCACTGACTCTAGTGCCGACAGGGGATTTGTAATTAGAGTTTGCACGCCATCCGACTGCTGAGTTGCTCCTTTGGGCTACACATCTCTGCAGTTCAAGTGAAAGGCAGTTGGAAAGTAAGATTAGAGATGGTTTTGCTGTATTCGAATTGTGTCAGCACTGCTTTGCCCGGCGAGATGCCCCCGTCTTTTTTGGGGAGATTGCGCTTGGGTTGGGGCTCCGGAATGGCTACAAGTTTTAAAAGTCTTTTGAAACCCAGTTGCCTAGTCCTCCCCTGCCCCCATCCTCCCTTGCCCTCCTTCCAGGAGAAGGTGGGCTTTTCTTTCATTTTGGAATTTCTATTAAAGTGACCTAGCCCCTTTTATTTGAAAAAACTGGTGCGGCCTTCACTTTTTCCTCCAGCTGAGTGCCTGTTCACGTGCTCCTGGGACCTCGTGCGACTCCTTAGCCCGTTTGAGAAGCTAGTCCTGAGACTCTGTGGTTTGGGTACAAATGAAGGCGCTTGGAAGAGGCCCCCAGAGTGTCGGCTGCACACGTGAGGAAACAAAGCGTGCACGTGTGCGGGAAGATCCCTTATTAGTTCCTAAGGTGACAGGTGACTCCACTTTGCTGGGTTTTTTTGTTTGTTTGTTTTTTAAACTTAAAAGGAGTCAGCCCTTTGGGTTTTGTTAGACTGGACAAGGTAGCAAGTCATAGTAAGTTGACCCAGGTTGTTGCCTGAGTTTTCCTCGCCCTTCAGCTCCACTGATAAGTGAAATCAAGCGGGCATTCCCCCAAGAGGTTGGGGGTTCTAGTGGGCAGCGGAAAGTTTGGACCCGCTCTGCGGCTGGGACCAGTTACCTCCTTCTTCCCAACCCTGCCTCTTTGGGAAGGTGCACATCCTGAGAGCTCCCACCCGTCGGGTCTTTGGGGGATTGTCTGAATTAATCCACTTGTGAACCACATGGACGGCTGCCTGGCATGTAGGAGGTGCCCAGGACATTTTAGGCCCCTGTTCTTTTTGCCTGTTTGATTCAAGAGATCTTTGTCCCCTGGACTAGTGGTTCTCAGCTGGGGTTAATTTTGTGCCCAGGGGACATTTGGAATGTCTGGAGACATTCTGGGTTGTCACGGCTGGGCAGGGGTGATGCTGGCATGTAGTGGCTAGAAGCCAGGGATGTCGCCCACCGTCAGTGTTGAGGTTTTGCCTCCCTGTTGCTCACTCTGCTTACTGTGTGTGGGAAGACCAGAGGCCAGGTAAGAAAGCGAGAAACAAAACCCAAAAAAAAAACCAGAAAAACCCCACGCACCACTGTGGCATTTTTCAGATTTGCAGGGTGTTAAATCTTAATGCAATAGAAGACTTTTATTTCCTTGCTTGTTACAGGAAGAGATTTTCCTGGTTCACTGCCTGTGTTTGTTGCGATTAGTTTTTATTGACTGGGACGACCTTTCTCGGGTTCATGTATGTCCCTTGGGTGTGCCATTTTTCGTTCCCCAAAGTGCTAGGAGGGCGTCCCAGCAACAGAAATTGTTACATTTTAAAAACTTTATTTAGTTTCTTGTTTTGTTTTGAATAATTTATTTTTATTAATTATAGACTCACACTCACTTGCAAAAGTAGTGCCTTCAGTTCCCATGTGCCCATCCCCCGGCGTCCCTGTTGTCCCTGGATGGTAGAACCCTACAGGATCAGAGAATAGAAAAACCTAGAAAAAGGACGTTGCTGTGACCCAGGTATCGCGCCCACAGGCCTTGCTGGGATCTCACCCGTTTTTGCATGGATTTGTTGGTGAGTTGCATTTTAAAGATCAGCGTCAGTAATACCTTCTCTTTCGGAATGTGAATGTAACGTAAATTGTGCAGGAGAATACACAGTGAGGTAGGGCTGACCACCTGGTGGGAGCACCTTGACTTTCTTGGAGGCCCAGGTAGGGGTGGGAGGCAGGTAACAGCAACTGGGAAGGCAGAAAGTGTTACTGAGGGTTAGAGCTGGATGTGCGCGTGCTGCGTGCCTAGGGTGTGCACATTTGGTTTTTGGTGCTGAAATAAGACAAACCATTTCCCCTGTAAGCTCCAGGCAGATTGACGGAGAGGAAGAAAAGAAACCAACTAATAGCAACCTGAAATCATTTGCCCTTGATTCACTTACTTAAATAAGTTCAGATATTACTTATTTTGTAAACAGATGACATAACTTTTCTTTCCCTTTATGTGGTGGTCATATTGTGTTTGGTCTTAATTAACCCTGTATAGCCCTCCCTTGGGCATGCCTTCTTCGGGTCTGCTTGGCCTCTGGGCCTGTGTGCTAGGTAGCTGCCTCACTGGGAGAGTCAGAGTGTAAACTCCCCTTGTGTATGCACGAATCCCCATCACCACAGAACGTGGCGGAATGAGTTTTCTTTGCTACCTCTGGCCGTGCAGAGCATGAGACTGCAAGTGATTCGCACTCCAGAGTTTTGTAACTCTAGGTGTGGGGGCAGGAGACGGCAGCCCTTGGTCTTGATGTGATGAGACTGGGAGGTTGTTTGTGGACATCATGGACGCCAGGGAGCTTGTCAAACATTTATGGAGCCTTTGAGCTAAATAAGAAAGGGTTTGCTCGATCCGTAGGGACAGAAAGTAATAATAGATTAGTGGTTGCCTAGAACTGGGGGCTTGGGGGGATGAGGGGCAATGGCCATGAGCTGTGAAGCTGTGGTCGATGTCACAGGAAGTGGGGCAGTGTCACCTCTTTATAGTTTTCCCTTTTCTCTCCCTCCCTTTCACCACTGCCTTCCTGCTCCCAAACAAAACAAAACAAAACAAGACAGGAAGCAAGAGATAAAGAAGTGACAGCTCCCGGCCTTTGGAAGAAGGGAGGGAGAGCGAAGCAGAAGCGCAGCCTTTCTCGGGGCAGCGTGGGGAGCAGGCAGGACGGCGGGCACACCTGCTAAGCATTGGTCTGACTGTTGGGGACTGGGGAAAAATCTGGTACCTCCAGTCACCCTTTATCGCTGTGGTCGCTAGTGGGACTGACAAAGGCGAGTCCCTTATGGGCGCTGAGGGAGAGTGCAAGGGAAGTCTGCCCCGCACGCATGCTGTGCAAATGGCTAAGGGACTTTGTGCCGCTCTCCGTGGCTCTTGCTGGGAGACGGTGGACAGCCCGTGGTGCTCAGTAACGTGAACGTCCTCTCCACTCACAAAGCTTGACTTAGTAACATGAAAAGCATACTTCTGGTCAAAAGTGTTTTTCAGAAAAGCCTGTGACGTGAAAGAGGTCATTTCGTATTTCGTAATAACTCAGCAGTTTCGCTGTGAGCTTGGTAGACTCGGCCCAGTGCTCAGTTCACTTAAGAAGGGAATTCCTGCAAGTGCACATCAGGTTAAAAACCATCAGTCTTGTGCTGTTTTGTTGCCGTGTGGTGCGGGGCTCCTGAGGCATCTTTGTGATCAGCTGCAAGTGCCACACAGTCCAAAGGGGCGGCAGACGGAACATGCTGGGGAGGAGCCCCCAGGGTGGGCAGAAACAGAGTAGAGATAGTCAGATAAGGCGGGAGAGGAGACCTAGAGGGCAGTTGGAAGACCCCTGTCTCCCCCCCCGACCCCTACCTGAGAGCGGGACCTGCCGGGACCGGGCAGTGGCATCTGTGCGCTCTGTGTGGGAACCGAGCGGCCTGTCCTGCCTTCACCCTCTGCTCCTACGACTGTGGATTCTTTCCGTGCCCCTGGTGCACTCTCCATGCCACAGTCGGATCCCTGGGTTAAGGCAGAACCTGACCTTGGAGGCATGGGCAGGAATGTAGCTGAGCCTCAGGGGGAGGTAAAGACAGAAATAATTAGTATTATAGCTGGTACCTTTTCCAGCAATAAATCTGCTCTGTGCAGCGCAGTGCCCTAGATGCTTTCTGTAGCTCCTTCTGAGCCGGCACAGTGGATCACTAGAAAGAGACTGTTCCCATTTTACAGGTGGGGACACTGCGGCCGGGCCAGCGCATCCTGGTGCTTCTCCAAAGGTCAGAAGAGTTTTCTTTTCTAATTCATGGCATGTTCAGTCTTAGGACAGCGCCCTGGGGAGTCCACGGCCTGACCTTCACATGGGTAGGAGCCCGGGGACATGTACACAGGGACCCTGAAAAAACGGTAGTGTCCGATTCCAAAAGCATTTCTACATCAAAGTGTGAGACAGGCTTCCTGTAAGGCAGGTGCCACGTTGGCCCGCCACCTGTCTTTGTGCCGCCCTTGAGCTGAAGATGGTTTTATAATTTTAAAGCGTCGAAAAAAGAATAGTACTATGTTGCCATGTGAAAATGCTGTGAAATGCAGGTACGATTTTATTGTAACGCAGCCACGCGGTGTCGTTCTTGGCCGCATCCTTCCTGGCCACGTCGTCTGTGGTTGCTGTCTCTCTCCAAAGGCTGCTGCGGCCTTCGGGGCAGAGACCGTTTGCCTACCGATCCCTGAGACGCTGCTGTCTGGGCCTGTGCAGAGCAAGCCTGTAGTCGTGCCCACTGGAAGGCACGTCCGGCCTCCGTGATGTGACTTGGACTTCCCTCTCCTGATCACTTCTTCATTTCCACCTTTTCCTATCCTGCTGCGCTTGCTGAAGCCCTGTGTCTCGCAATTAGAGACTCATTTATTTGATGTGCAGTCTTGCCCCAGTTAAGGTGCCAATAGTCTCGGGAGAGGTGATACGTCCAACTGTATCAGTTATTTATACCGCAAAATTGGACGGGATCATTGCTGGCCCGTGTCAGACAGGAGCTGGGACCAGAGGTCAGAGCCCGAGGGCCGGAGCACAGAGTGAGGGCGGTGCGGGCTGTTCTGCGCCTGGTGAGGGAGAGAGGAGGCTCAGCCTTCGCTCATTGCCTCCCTTTTCTGCATCCTCCCTCCGTCACCCAGAAGCTGGGATTGTTGGAGACAAAGGCCACAGTTTGTGAACTGGTGTTGGCTTCAGAGAGCCACTGAAGACGCCCATGGCAGAGAATGGGGTGCGGCCAGGTGCATGGGCTGGTGCATGTGGTGGCAGGAGGCAGGGCGGGTGGGGAGTGGCGGAGCTGGGCCCTGCCTGGACGGTTCCCGGTCAGCGCAGCCTGGTGCGCTCTCTGTGCAGTGCCAGTGGGACACGTGCTAAGGTGATGGCCCTTTTCCTGCTCCGTATTCGTTGTCTTTGATGGTTGCCTGTCCTTGCGCCTGGACTGCGGAGCCCACAGGTGAGAGAGAAGCCCTCAAGCTCTGCCTTGTCTGTGGTGCGCAGAGCACACGACCCCCAGACACAGCATCGTCTGGGGTTGAGACGCACAACGCCACGCCACGTGCTTGCCTCCGTGTGATGTGCTACTGCTGTATTTTCATGGCCACTTTGCAGTTCAGGTATGTTGTAGGCTTTAAAAGGCCTTTTCTAGGCTAGCTGTGTTTTTACCAGCAATGTTTCTAGGAGAAGAACATTTCCGAGGGAGAAACAAATGAAGACTTGGCCTCGTGTCCCATTGGTAGTTTAGAGACTGTCTCATTTCCAGATTTCTTCTTTCAACTTGTTTCCATTCTGATGTGCATAGTAGGGAGACGAGGTGTCTTTGTACATCAGCCGTGGTGTCTTCGGTAAGAGGCTTCCTTCCTTTGCGTTTCTTCCATTTCTATTTTTTTTTTCCTTCTTTGCAAAGGATCTAGCCTCCCTCCCACACGCTTCTGGTGGGGGAGTGCAAAGGGGGGCCTGGAAGAGAAGGAACAGGGATAAAATTATTGAGTATTCAAAAGCCACAGTGACAGCCCAGATAATTTTTCATGCTAACCTACTTTAAAAGCTGCCAGAACAATTGTATAGTGGGAAATCTCTCCTTTCTGCTGCCCTGCTCTGACAAGAGCTAAAAATAACTGGGCGAGGAGATGGGCCGTGGCCCTTTGATCTCCTGGCCTGGAGTATTTCTTGGTGGGAGCAGAGCTCTCGGGAACGCGATGTTCTTCAATGAGCGGCTGGCTGCCGGGCGTGGGCGGGGCCGGTTACTGTAATCGCCCTTCACCGTCCAGCCGCTCCGCCGTCCCTGGTCTCCGTTACTGCTTCCCCAAATACCCTCTCTCCACACCTTCCTTTTATGGGACACAAACTGGAACACGCGTGCGGAAGACCCGAGCGAGACAGATCACACTTCATAGAGAGCCGCCGGGCTGGCTTCAGCAGCTTTTTCTTGAGCGCCTCCCGTTCCAGGATAAGTAGAGCCAATCTCTGAGCCCCAGAGGGACTGTGGTCTACTTGGATAGCACATCTACCTGATAGCAGAGGTGCGAAAGGGCCAGGCAGAGGCCGGGGAGGTCCGGGGAGCAGAAGTCCCCTGGGAAGGGAGCCTTAAAGGGGTGTGTCCTTAAGAGATCCTGAAGGGGGACCAGAGAGTGACGAGAGAGCCAAGAGAGCCGGAGGGGAATGTAGCCTTACCGGAGCCGCAGAGCAGCTTGGCACATAGAGGCCCTCAAAGACTTTAGAGAATCCACGTTGGTTTTCGGGGTAGGGCAGTGTGTCTGCAGCGGGCTGAGGATGGAGCAAATGGGCTGATTTGTGAAAAGGTGGGGTGGTGGGTGCACACTTCTCGGAGAGGGCCGGCCTTGCAGGTGTGGGGAGACCTGGTGGGGGAAGGATGTTTGAGTAGGGGAGACTTGCGGTGGAGTAAAAGAGATTTGCGAGATAAGATAAAGGATGGGGGCAGGGGGTGCATTTTTTGCAGGAGGAAAATTTTTCGGGAAAAGGTGCAGCAGTGACAGAAGGTGACAAACACGAGGACTCTCTGGAAGCAGAAGGAAGATGATTCCTCTTAAGGCTTTGCCAAGAGATGTCCTGTTGCAAAGGTCTTGTTTTTCTAAGGAGAAAGGAGTCCTGACTCAAAGAAAGCCAGAGGTGGCGCGACCAGCTGGTGCGGGAGACAACGGGGCTTTCAGATCGTGCTTGGGGAGCAGAGGGCGCGTGCTTGCGAGTGGGGCGGCTGGTGGCCAGGACTGACTTCCCTCCTCCCCGTCACCACCAGTGCTTACGGTCGGCGCAGCCCTCCTGTCGTCTGCTTCAGACCAGTGCCCTGGTCAGGAGCTTATGTGCACTCATCACAGTTGTCCCTTGGTCTCCTGGGGGATGGCCGCAGGACTGAGTGGGGATGCCAGCATCCACGCACACTCGAGCCCTGCGGTCTGTCGCACGGAGTCCATGGATACGGAAAGTTGGCCCTCTGTACACGCAGGTTTTGCATCCTTTGGAAAATACTATATTTTCCATCCGATTTGGTTGTGAATACTGAACCTGCCAATATGGAGGGGCAACTGTATTTATTGGAAAAAATCACGTATAAGTGGACCCACATGGTTCAAACCCGTGTTGTTTAAGGGCCGACTGTAAATTGAACTACAAAAAATCCCCATGATATCCCAAATGTTTAAAAATCCGATGGACTGGGGCATAAAGCCGCTGGACTCAGGAAGGACTGCGTGGAGACGGTGTAACTTGGCACAGCGCAGAAGAACTTTCTACCGCTGTGCGTATGCTGTGCCTGCACTGCATAGTCTGGTAGCCACATCTGGCAGTGAAGTATTCTAGTTGTGGCTTGTTCAACAGAGGAACTGAATTTGTAATTTCACTGCATTTTAGTACAAGTTTGTACAGCTCCATGTGGTTGGAGGCTGGTGTGCCGGCCCGGGCAGGCTAGCCCCTGAGGTTGTCTGGGCTCCTGGTGAGAGGGAGAGATGAGGCCTTGCAGATGATCTGAGCAGGGTGGTTCTGGCAGTGAAGCCTGCAGGTGTGTGGCTTGGGGAAGGCTGACCATGGCGGGGGAAGAGCCCTCTCTGCGCTGGGGTGGAGGACTCATGTCTCCCAGCCCCAGAGCCTTGTGTGCTAGACTCCATCCACTTCTGCTTCTCTAAAGACTGTAAACCGCAGGAGGTTTGGGATGGTGTGATTTTTCTTCTTGTTCCTGTACTAAGCCTGGAAGGAAATGATTGAGACCTGCAGCTGCTGGATCACTCTTTGTTAATTGATCTGGGAAGACCATCTCTTGTGGGAAGCAGTGGGAAGCTGAAGTTGAGCCCATTGGGTTTAGGGAGAGGCGCCCCAACTTTCCACAGCAAAAATGCCTCCTCCTTCCCTCCTCGGTTGAATTCACTTTCTCAGGCTCTCACCTTTGCATAACGACTCTTATCAAGCTCCCCATCGGCTCTGTTGACATTTCGCCTTGAGAAAGGAAAAGACGATCTGAAAGTTTCAAAGTTTCCATCTGCGAGCAAGTTTTTCTGAGCACGTTGAGGACGTGGGCTTAACTCTGAGCTCAGCAAGAATTCACGTGGTTTGGGATTTAGTAAAAGCTGTAGGCTTCGTAAGGGCAGAAAATCTCTCACCTCTCTCTTCTGTTCATTCTTCACAGACTCTTTACTTGCCTTTAGCACAAAAAACACAAAGTGGTTTGTAAAAAAAAGAAAACCCAAACCCCAAACTCTGTCTTGATCCGGTAGCTTATTGCCCTATTCCGGTTTTCTCCCCTTCATCATGCTTTAGAGAAAGGTTCCACTTCCTGCTGTCACCCACACAAGGCAGCACCCACCCTGGGCCACGTCACCCGTGCAGGGCCCTGTCACCTGTGCAGGGCGGCCCCCAGCCTTTCCCCATTCAGTGCCCCCTTCATCTTTCCACCCAAGGGACTCTCCGAAGCTGGAGTCGGGGCAGGAGCATCGGCAAGTCCCCGTCCTGCGACAGGAACCTCAGACTCCTCGCCCTGAGGCTCGGAAGGGTCAGGCTTCCTCATTCGCCCCCTTGTCTCTGATCCGTGCCCTTCCCCTTCGTGTGTGTGTGTGTGTGTGCTTGAGCGCGTGCGCTCGTGGACGTGGACTACCTTTAGTCCGTCAGCAAAGCTCCAGAGGCCTCAGAGTCATGTTTTAAAATGTGTTAAAAATAGAATCACAAAGGAAGCAATTGAAAATACAGTTACCAAAATATAAAAAGATTTATTTGTTGAATAGTAACATGTGTTTTTCCCCCTTTTTTCTTTTTTTGTTATGGTAAAATAAATATTACATAGGATTTATTTATTTATTTAGAGACAGAGTCTCACTCTGTCTCCCAGACTAGAGTGCTGTGGCGTCAGCCTAGCTCACAGCAACCTCCAACTCCTGGGCTCAAGCGATCCTCCTGCCTCAGCCTCCCGAGTAGCTGGGACTACAGGTGCTCACCATGATGCCCGGCTAATTTTTTGTTTCTATTTTTGGTTGCCTGGCTAATTTTTTTTCCTATTTTTAGTAGAGACGGGGGTCTCGCTTTTTGCTCAGCCTGGTCTCGAACTCATGAGCTCAAGTGATCCTCCTGCCTTGGCCTCCCAGAGTGCTAGGGTTACAGGCGTGAGCCACCGCACCGGACCAAAATTTATTGTTTTAACCATTTTTAACCATCTCGAAGTGTGTAGTGTAGTGACATCAAGTACATTCACATGTTGCGCCATCTCCAGAAGTCTTATCTTGCAAATCTGAAACTCCGTACTTACTAAAAACTCATTTTCCCATTCCCCTTCTGCTAGCCTCGGCCAACCACCTTTCTACTTTCTGTGTCTATGGATTTGATGACTCCAGGGACCTCATATAAGTGGAATCCTACAGTATTCGTCTTTTCTGTGACTGACGTATTTCATTCAGCGTAATGTCTCAAGTTCATGCGTGTTGTAGCATGGGCCAGAATTTCTTCCCTTTTCGAGGCTGAATAATATTCCATTGTACGGGCAGGTCACATTCTGTTTATCCACTGCTCCATTGATGAACACTTGGGTCGCTTCCACCTTTTGACTATCATGAATAATGCTGCTATGAAACTCAGTGCACAAACACCCCTTCCACATCCTGCTTTCAGTTTTCAAGGGTGCTTTTTAAACATTTGCAATGGCACGCATTGGCTGTAACTGCTACCGTCATTTCCAAGTAGTGATGCATGTTCGCGACAATTTAAAGTACCTGAAACCTCTGTAGGATGATATGAAAAGGTCTGTGATTTCTATTGCTGAAAATCTCAGGGGGCTGCTAATTCATGGAGGAGTTTGCCTTGGTTTGTAATGGAATTGGTGAACAGCTAGTGAAAATAAAACTGCTGCCATCTCCCCCATCTGAGTTTGAGAACATGGGCCTGCACGTACCCCTTGGCCAAGTTGGAAGACTGACTTTGCCCGACCGCGCAGAGAGTTTCCTCCTCTCCCTTACCTTCAGCTGAAATCCCGCCCTCGGAAAATGCTCGGTCGGTCAGCGGCTGCCCCCCTTCATCCACTCAGCAGGTGTTTGATCGGCACAGTGTGCTTAGCTCTGCCCTGGTACCAGCGATAGGGCAGTGAGCAGGATGGAGTGGCGCGTGTCACCAAGGTGGGCGCACCCCCAGCAGGGGGAAGGAGCAGCACGTATGTTCACACACACGGTATTGATTACACGTATGTTCACACACAATGTTGGTTACATGTGTGCTCACACACGGTATTGGTTACATGTATGCTCACACGCATGGTATTGGTTACACATATGCTCACACACACGGTATCGGTTACAGCGGTGCAGAGGATCGCCGGGAAATCCAGGCGGCTTGATTGTCTCTGGGAAGAGCATCTTCATCAGTCACTGAGGTGCGACACTCAAGGTGGGGACCGAGGGGTGAGCAGATGGGAAGGGAGGGCCCCGGCATGCGTGCGCAAAGGCTGGAAGTGGGAAGAGGAGCAGACTCGGCGGAGCGAGGTGCCCTGGGCCTGTTCCCAGGAGTTCCGTGGGGAGGGGGGCTCACACCGCGGGGTATTGGGCAGCGCTGCTGGAGGTGGCCCTGGCCGCTCGGTGCAGAATGACTGGGAGGGTGTCGGCAGGGGAAGTGGGTTGACCCCTGGAGCCCACTGGAATATTCCGCAGGGATAGTTCCTTGGACCAGGGGGTGGCCCAGGAGCTGGAGAGAAGGGCATCACTTGCAGACAGGATGTTGGGATTTATTGGGGTTCTTGGTTTCCCTCTGTTGTGGGAAATTCCTCTTTCCTCCCTCAAAACCCAGAACAGCACGGGTCCCTCGTAGGCATGTGTGCTGCAGTCTTGGGGGCAGTGGCACTGGCCCTTTCTACTTTCCTGTGAGGCTCGAGGTCAGAGCCTCACTTTACTTGTTTTGAATATTTAAAGTATTTTACCTAATGGCTGAATTAAAATGTATGTCGTTTTGTTTTTCGACATTGCTAGGTATTTGGACAAATTTCTCAGCAGGAGGAATGCAAGCATAACTCTAACTCGACAGCGCAATGACTGCGGGGAGCACTGTGAGCCACTTACGCTCGCGTTCAGATATTATTAGGTCTTCCCTGGAGGATCCAAATGGTCTGTCATTGCTTAATAAGGAGACGTTTATGCCGAGATTTACATTATAGAGGTTTGCTTTTTACAAAGAAATTATCCAGATTTGAATGGAGTGATCGTATAGTCTCCCGAGTGTTGTTTCGCCTTTGATTCTGTGCTGTTGGAGAACTGATTGTGAACAGGAGGAAATAACTCACTTGAGCTGCAATGTAAATGTGCAAGTTGCTGTTTAAGTTATATGTGACACATAAAACAATACCAATTTGGCCAGCGTTTAAATCGTTATGTAAATCAAGTCTTTGGACACGCACACTGCTCTCTGTAGTTTTCCCAATTTGTTTGCATAGAGAAAATAATTTTTCCCAAAGAGATTTTGTGTTAAAGCAATCCCCGATAGCTGTTGGAAGTGTGAGATAGCTTAGATTTGGTTTTTCTTTTTTTGGCCTAGGAGAGTTGAATGCTTAAGCATCTACTGATGTTCGCGTGTGGGGGGACATTCCTGCCTCATTTTCCCTCTAGTCCTGTTTCCTGGGTCAGAAATAAGACAAATGGGTGCTCCTGCACCCACAGTTCAAAATGAAGAGGTGTGCGTGAGAGAGAGAATGGGGGGAGAGAGATAATGTGTGTGAGAGAGAAGAGAGAGTGTGTGAGAGAGAGACAGAATTGTGTGTGTGTGTGTGTGAGAGAGAATGTGTGTGTGTGAGAGAATTGTGTGTGTGAGAGAGAGAGAATGTGTGTGTGTGAGAGAATGTGTGT
>VBSM01000631.1:288470-342240 GCA_008086735.1 Cheirogaleus medius | reverse complement strand
TTCTTGAGGAAAAATAAATATAAGACCCTGTCTTATTTTCAGGGAAACACAATAGGTAAAATCTTGGTGCGTGGGCACTTGGTAAATATTAGTCTCAGTTATAAATTTGGTGTATTCTGTGATGGTTCCTACTCCCCCTTTCTCCTTGTGGCTTTTGCTTTTTTTAAAGACTTGGCTCAGGTATTATTTTCTCCAGGAAGCCCCTGTCTCCTGCCCAGGTGGCTATGTGCCACTCACCAGTGTTTGATAATATGCTGACAGTATTTTGTTACAGCACTTCTATGTTGTTTTGTGATAGTGTTTTGACATATCTGTCTCCTCACCAAACTGTCCTTGGTGCCATGGCTGGGGCCATGTCATCTTCATCTTTGTAGTTGTGCACCTGGCACATAGTATTCGCTCAGCAAAACAGGTGAAGACTGGGTTATTGAGTCTTCACGCCCCACCCGCTTCGCTGTCAAATCATGGGCAGGGCATACCCCATCAATTGCAGGTCATCCTCTTAGACTGTAGACTGAGACGTGGAACCAGACTGATCAGTGGGCTCCTGGTTGGCTCTGGATAGGGTCTTAGGAGACATCAAGTTTCAGGCAGAACGGAACGTGCAGAGACTGTCCAGACGTGCAGGGTAACCTGTGAGAACACAGCAGGTGGTAGTTACATAGCGCAGGGAGAATTTGACACAAGAAGTGGGATCATTTAAGATGAAGTCATAGACCCTTTCCACACTGTGGACAGAGACCATAATAACCAATCGTCATCACTGTCACTGTCCCAGTGTCAGAGGTGACACTTATTGGGCTCTTACTATGTGCCAGCCAGCATCCTGGAGAGTCTGGCGTGCTAGGTGGGTTACCAGGACAAAGAAGCAGGCGTAGGTGCAGCTGCCGCATGGGGATGAGCCGCAGGAGCCCGGTCGTGACAGGGGACGTGGGCAGAGCAAGACAGACCGCGGCCTTTCCGATGCCCTCCGCCGTGCTGGAATTTGTTGTTGTGCCGGAGAGGCCAAGTCAGCTGGGGAGGGTCAAGGCAGGCCAGAAACCGAACGGGAAAGGCCGACCTCTGGCATTAGGAATGACGTCTCCCCGCCCTATTCTGCTTTTTGTATAGTGAACCATTTTACAAGGGAGGTTAGAGGGAAAACTTCGGGCTTGTTAGCACAAGCTAAGAAAGTCACTGAGGGAAGTGACGCCAACGGCAATTGTTGGTCTTTCCTTCAAATATGCGCTGACTTAGGAATAGCAAAATGTTTCATATTAACAGTTGACAAAAGGCTGAGTCTTTCATCACAAACAAGTCTCAATTCGGTGGTTTGGTTAGGATTATATTTTCCCATGTTTTTAAATAAGATGCTTATGTATTCACTAATGCTTTGGGTGTTCTTTGGAAAACCCTCGCTCGCATTCAGTGACAACCCCAGGGAATATTACTGTTAGTTGGTCCAACATCCTATGTTGTTTGTGGATGCTTCTTTTATTGTCTTTTAAAGGGCATAAAAATGCTTTTTCTGTCACCGTAATCAAGTAAGGAGGCAGCGTGAATTTCCCCCGGTTTCTAACTCAGCCTCTCCTTTCTAGTTGAAGACGAAGTCAGAATGTATTTTTGTATGAGGCATTAAGTAGTGAACAATTAAAGAGAACTTCACTCACCAGGGGAAGGACAGAGCCTGAGAATCAAACAGTGTAAAAGCACAACCAAACAAAAACGTGCGAGTGTTGTTGGGTAGAATTTAACTATAATTAATGGTGCTAATTTAACACTGTAGAAACAAACGATCACCAAGCCATGATGGTGTAATCTGTGTGTTCACACATGTTTCATTCATTCAGCGTTAGGCACTTGATGTGGGAAAAACCAGTGTGTTGGGCTTCACGCTACCAGGTCGAGGTTTGGCCAGTTGGCGTCTGTTTGTGCAGGGAAAGGAGGGGCTTTCTGCCTTGCTCATGGAACCACTGCATAGTTAGACTGGATTTAGCCCGCAGGTGGAGACTGGCCCGAGGACGGCTATTGTCAGAGGCATTGCCATAGAAGGAGGGGAAAAAAGATTAGAATGATGGAAGTGTTTTTCATGAGTGAGAGCTTATTCTCTGGGCGTGGCCCTCCTTTTGGTTTGCATATATTTATTTTTATTATGCATACTGTTTATTTAGTTGAAATTTAAAAATTGAAACGGTACTGAAGGGTGAGTGTAAGAAGTAAAAGCCTTTTTCTCCCTGTTAATCCCCCTTCCAGAGTAACCACTGTCGGTAGTATTTTGTGCATTTTTCCAGCGGTTTTCCATGAATTATGGGGGGGTGGTGAGTGTATTTTACAGCTTGGTTTTGTTTCCCTTACTGTGTCTTGGACGTACTGGTCTGCGAGGAGACATCATATCCCCGTGTAGACCCAGCCAGTGCCTGTCAGCCTTCTCGGTGTTGAACAGCAGAAACCGTTTCTGGCTAACTTAGGCCGACAGGGTTTATTAGAATTGTTGGAACCCTTGGGAGTGGATGGGGGACAGGGAGCTAGGTTGGGGTGCAGCAGGAGTCAAGGGGCTTTGCAGAGCTGAGAAGCAGGAAGCAAGGAACACAGCGCCTTTGGCTGTGGCAGGCACAGTGTGGCCTGGACACCATGGCAAGCAAACACATCTCTGT
Organism: Cheirogaleus medius; assembly: GCA_008086735.1. NCBI lineage: Eukaryota > Metazoa > Chordata > Mammalia > Primates > Cheirogaleidae > Cheirogaleus > Cheirogaleus medius. The sequence continues at coordinate 339,607 of VBSM01000631.1, read as the reverse complement.
CCTGGTGTTGTTACCTCGCGGTTCAAGGTGTGTGAGTGTGAGTGTCCAGTAGCTAGCTGGTTGAGCTGGGGTTCACGTGCCCATCTCTAGGCTGGGCCGGAAGGCAGGTTGTCCAAGGATTTGGTCGTCCCTCATGGGCCGTATTTCCACTAGGAATTGCCCTCTCTGGGATTTGAGGGGCCCAAAGCAGCCAATCACAAATTTTAAAAAGTTGGCAGCTATGACAAAAATAGTCTGGGAAGCTGTTTGTGAACTGATTGCGTGGTACACCTCTGTATCTTTTTCCCCTCTTGTGTGTGTGAGTGTGAGAGTGTGTGTGTGAGTGAGTGAAGCTGTGTATTTTTAGATCACCGTGTCAGTGGTTTTGCAATAGCATTTTCAGTAGAGAAAGTAGAAAGATCTGTGCAAAGTTTTCTTAGAGGAAAAGGAAAAAAAAGAGGAAGTAGAAAGATATCCAGGGCTTCCTGTAGTGGGGTGACCAGTTTCGTCATTGCTGTTCTTATGGGGGTTCACACCCTGTTCCTGGTAACGGCATGTGGGCTTTTGGCTTGCTCAGTTTTGGGAGCTCGCCTGTAATTTTCAGTTGATGCATGATGAACACTGATGATGCCATGACGCTGTGGGAGAATTTTCCATCAGCCTCTTGGCTGTGATTCTTCCCAGCCTCACCTCTCCTGCTCCCCTCCTGCCAGTCACACCGTGACATGCTGTCTGGCCCTGCTCACTCGTATCCTGACACCGGGTACTTTACTTTCAAATGCAGTGTTCCCAGAAGCCGTCCTGCACCCCTGCAGCCGGCAGTAGCACGGGGTCTCGGGGGGTCCTCGCAGACACATCACGGTAAACCAGAACGGAACGTCTCCGTAGCTCACTCCCCCGTCATTTTCTTCAGAGTTGTGGAGCCAGAGTAGAAGGAGAAGGGGTCTCAGCTCCTGACTGTGGTGAAATGTGTCTTTCTTTTGTAAATTTTCATCATCATATGAGCTTGTGAGTGCTCTGCTTTGACCCCTCCAGACGCCTTGGAAGAGACTGGACCAAGAGCGGGCAGGACTTCTTTAGCTCCGTGGTAAACTCCCCTCCGTCCTCAGCAGCATCTGTACGGCAGGACAGGACAGAGGACCCCCCAGAAGAAACTGGGTACTGTGGGAAGGGGTGGCACGGGCAGTTAGAACCGAATGAACATGCGGTGTGCTGGGCCGTCTCAGCCTGCGCTTGGACTGCAGTGCGGTCTCAGGACTGTTTTGCTGCCCAGAAGAGCCCTGAATTGTGATGCGTGGCGTTGCCCCAGCAGCTGCGGTGCCCTGAGAAGCGGTCACCTACCAGCCCCGGGAAAGCAGGGCCACTCGGTCCCGGGGTGCCCGCCTCGCAGGGGAGCGCAGCACCAGCCCGGCCGTGTCCCCACCGCTCGTATGTGCCCTGCAGTTCCCACGTGCCTTCGTCTCGCCCGACCTCCGCGGGTGCTGGTGAGATAGGCGGGACAGCACCGTCACCCGCTTGGCGAACAGGGAGAGAGCCGCTCGACACGCGCAGCCTGCCTGCCCCACGCCGTGCGGTTACAGAAGGCGGGACCCGAGACTAGAATCCAAGTGGTCCCTCTATGCAAACCTGGGCTCGATTTTGTGGCTTTTCTGGGTGCATGTGTGAATGTGTCATCTGTGAGTCTGTTGAGGGGTGTCCTTGTCTTGGCCAGATTTAAGCCCTATGTGAATCTCGCTTTTCAAGGCAGCAGAAATGCCAGGTGACTCTGAGATCAGATGTGTCTTTCCCTGATTCTAAGAGGCTTGGCTTCCTCCTCCTCCTCGTCTTCCTGCTGCTGCTTTCTTGCTGGCTCCCATAGTGAGTGGGCCTGCGAGCCCGCCAGGGGCTGGGGGCAGGCCTGGGAGGCCAGGAGCCAAGTGGAGGCAGAGCGCGTGGTGTCCTCATCCTGGGGTGTGCAGGTGACTGCCCCGCCCCGGGGCGGCTGCCCTGGTATCTCAGTGGTACAGAGAAGATCGTCTGTGCCACGCCTGGGGACTCCGTGTTAACTCTCGCTTTTAAACAACCTATTTGATTGAACTTGTCTGCAGCCTTTTTACGCCAAGTGTCGAGAGAAGTGATAGAGAAATAGAAAATTCACACACAAACGAAAATTCCAGTACCCAAAACAGTAGGGATGTACCGTCACCCTGTCACGCAGCCAGGAAACGGCTTTTGGTGTGATGGTGCGTGCAGGAAGGGTCTGGGGTGGCGCCTGGCAGGGAAGGATCCAGCCTCGTGAAGACAAAGCATGGAAAAGAAAATGTAGTCTGGAAAATGTGGGCATTTAATCAGCACAGGTGACCTGCGAGGGTGAAGACGTGAAGAGGAAGCTGTAAGAACGCAAAGCCCGAGTGAGAGTCACTGTTTGTGCCACAGATGGAAGCCCTCACCCAGCATGTGCATTGACGGGAGACTTAAAATTGCCTTTGCAATAATTCAGAGGCTTGGCACGTGCGCCCGCCCACGTGAAGGCAGTGGGTCTGCAAGGTGTGTTCTGGGCAGCGTTTAGCAAGAAAGTCCTGCTATGTTGAGTTTACGGGTCTTGTAAAACTTCAAGGCATTAATGTGGGTTTCTCTTGAGGAAGTTGTGCTTTTCTTAAAAAGATTAAAATTGTGCGTACTCATACATTTGCCTCCAGGAAACAGAGGTGAAGGTTTATCATCTACCTACCGAGCAGGTCACCAACCTTGAGTAGCTAAATATGGAAAATTCTGTACAGACTTCGTAAGGGTTTAAACTCATTAAAAGGATAATCCGCCGTCCTTTAAAAAACAAACAACAATCACAAATCTACCCCCATCCCCACCCCTGGCTGCACGTACATCCTGGCAGGGAGAGTTTTTGCAAGGAGTTTTGGGTTATTTTATTCCAATAGATACCCTCACCCAGCATGCCAAGAAATGTATGTAAATGGATTATTTAAAAATATTCCAAAATGCTACTGATTATTGGGTATTGGTCAGTCAGGAGCAGCAGAAAGGCACCATGACTACCTACCCGAGGCACATGTGGAACTGGCATGTCCTATGGGAGAGCTCGGGATGGCGTGGTGGCCAGAAAGCAGGGCCGACCACCAGGCCTGCCTGAGTCTGCAAGGTGAGGGGCCTCGAGTCTGCAAAGGTGAGGGCCTGAGTCTGCCCCGCTCCTGTCCAGGAGACTGCAGAGAGAGGTGTGAAAGCGTGCTGTTACCTAGACAGCGAGACAGAAATGCAAAGTGAGTGGGGTTGTTTAGAATGACCGTGAACATTTAATTATTGCAATATTTTATTCAATATTTATTTCAATATTAAGACTGACGTAGCTAAGTATTTTGTTGAAGGAATTAGTAGCTAAGTGGACCTGGTATGAAGGAGCAGAGTAACTCTGTTAAATCCAAGGTTCATGCAATTCTTTTCCCCCCAACTTTTTTTTTTTCTGCTTGAGATGGGGTTTGGTCTTGCTGTGTTGCTCAGGCTGGTCTCGAACACCTGGGCTCAAGTGATCCTCCCGCCTTGGCCTTGGCCTCCCAAAGTGCTGGGACTACAGGCTTGTGCCACTGTACCTGACATCTCCCTCAACTTTATATTTTTAAAAATTTCAAACCCTCAGAAAAGCTTGAAGAATGGATTCATCGATTATTGACAGTTTGTCGAATTCGTTTTCTCTCTCACTACTGAAATTCTTCTCTCCTCTCCCTTCCTTTCGCTCCATGAGTGTGTAGGACCTTCTCCTACAAAACCACTGTACTTAAATTCTTGGGGTTGCCACCCCTCAAAAATTAAACCCATGATAGCATTATTTAATATTCTGTTCTATTTTAACTGCTCCAGTTGTTTGGCCCACGTCGTATTCACGGATCGTGCGTGACATTTGGTTTTATGTCTCTTTAGTCTCCTGTGTTTTAGAGAAGTCCCCCAGCTCTTCTTCATTTTCATTGGTTTTATCTTTACTGTGTTCCTTTTTGAATCTAGCTGGTGCTTTTAAATCCCCCCTTTAACTATCTACTGGTAAGTCTTATGAATATGGCAGCAAGAATGTCACCACCTTAAGTAGGCTTTTGGGACCAAAATGCCGATTATTATTGAAGCAGGAAAATTGTGAAAGTTGGTTGAGACCATCCAGGGAGTTTTCATCATGGTGGTCTTAGTATGTAGAATTGTAACTCAGGGCATTTGTACATGGGGACCAATTTTTTTTTTGAGACAGAGTCTCGCTCTGTTGCCCGGGCTAGAGTGCCGTGGCGTCAGCCTAGCTTACAACAACCTCAAACTCCTGGGCTCAAGCAATCCTTCTGCCTCAGCTTCCCGAGTAGCTGGGACTACAGGCATGCGCCACCATGCCCGGCTAATTTTTTCCATATATATTTTTAGTTGACCAATTAATTTCTTTCTATTTTTAGTAGAGACGGGGTCTCGCACTTACTCAGGCTGGTTTCGAACTCCTGGCCTTGAGCGATCCACCTGCCTCTGCCTCCCAGAGTGCTAGGATTATAGGCGTGAGCCGGGACCAATTTTGAGAATTGGTCAGAAACTATGACGGCTGCCAGTGAAATATACTTTATTTTATCAAATATCAGCTCAGGACACCCCATTTGTCTCCTGGAAGTCAATATCTAACACATGGATGCATCATGTTTCAGTGTCAAATGCTTTAAGATTTAGTAGGCTTGGGTTGTAGGATTTTGAGCACTCTTAGAATTAGAAGGGTTTCTCCAATAACATGGTAAGAAGAGGTACAACTGAGATCTTTCATGATTACATGATATGCGCATTCGTGCCCTGTGCAACTCAGGAATTGTCAGCAACCAGCCATGCTAATCTTGATTTATATACATGCAAACTGAGGAACAAAAAATATGGTGAAAAGTTAAATGGTAAGCATTGTCACTTATAGAAACAGTACACAATATAGACAGTATGCTTCTTCTCATGCTGGAAGGTATCAGCTGTCCCTTGACTTAAATGTCTCAGCGTAAAGAAAGTGCTCTGTGACTTTCCATCTTTTCTCTGTTGTCTTTGCCTGTTGCTGCCTGGACCCCATCCTGTCTCTCTCCGGCTGGACGCAGCTTCCGCTGCCAGGAGGTGGCGTCCACCTGTATACCTCAGTGGCTGCAGCTGCAGACTGCAGCCCTTGGACAGTGTCAGGCCCCAGCCCCATTTGATACAGTGTTTGAACTTGCTCACCTTGCTGCCCCTCTGCTGGGATCCTGACAGCAGCGTGAAGGACTGCTTTCCTGACGTTCAGCCTTCAGCCTGGAGGAGAAGCTAGGGAGGGAGGGGACCCAGGCCAAACCCTCTGAGGATGCGGGGACGATTGCAGGGTGTGCGGCAACATCACTCACTATATCTGCCCTGCAGTGTTGGTCTTGTTTCTGAGAGTCCCCCTGCCTCTGATCTTAGCTGTTTGTTTGTTCATTTATTTATTTGTTTGTTTGTTTATTTTTGAGACAGGGTTTCAGGCTGGAGTGCAGTGGCGCAATCATAGCTCACTGCGGCCTCAAACTCCTGGGCTCAAGCGATCTTCCTGCCTCAGCCTCCCGAGTAGCTGAGACTATAGGCGTGCGCCACGATGCCTGGCTGATTTTTTTATTTTTTGCAGAGATGGGGTCTCACTCTTGCTCAGGCTGGTCTTGAACTCCTGGCCTCAAGTGATCCATCCTCTCAGCTCAGTCTCCCAAAGTGCTGGGATTACAGGCATGAGCCACCGTGCTACGCAATTTAGCCGTTTCAAAAGGGAGATTGGTCCTGGGATCCCAGAAATAGTCTTCTGTGGTTCTGCAACAGACCTTCTACCAGAATTGGGGGTGAGGGGGTGGGGAGAAGGAGGCAGACAACAGAAACATGGAAATCCTTCTTGGAGTCGTAATTAAAAGGATAAAATAAGAGCTTCAATGTAGACTCTATTTCCAGCAATCCATTTTATTTTTTGTCCCCAAGCCGAATGAAAATAAACAGTCATTCAGAAGTAATATTTATGTAACCTACAGAAATCTCAGTCAACTGAGGAAAAGATGGAATGTGGGTTAATGCAGGACCATCTCTGGAGTTTTCTCCCTGATTGTGGGCTTCGGTATAAAGCTAATGAAAGAAAACAGTTTTTTGTGAGACTCTTCCAAATCATCTTGGTAAAATATTGATGTGTGTGTACATGGAAAAGTGACTTCTACAGATTTCCTTTATAAGAGCTTTACATTTTGGTCATTTTAATGGAATGTAGGACAAAAAAATGTAATGCAGAATTTATTGCATTTTTAAGACCTCTCCAAAAAGATAGCCCTGTAATTCATAATAATCCAGGAGAGTAGATTGTTCTAGTTGCAAGGACTGCGTGTACTTTAAGTAATCCCAGGCTGCTCTCAGACTTCAGAACTTGTGGTTGTTTAGAGCAGTGGTTCTCAGCCAGGGGCGGTTGTATCCCTCGGGGGATCTGGCAATGTACCTGAGGAAGGCGGGGTGCCCTGACATTATGGGTGGGGGCCTGGATGCTCTGCCGGTCAGCACCCTGCAGCACACAGGACAGCCCCGCCTCCAAGAGTGATTTAGCCCCAGAGGTTAAAAGTGCCAAGGTTGAGAAATTTATGGGAGGGTGTCTTGGAGCCTCATTTATGGATTTTTTTATTGGAAATGTTATGTATGTATAGATACATACATACACACACATGTACACACGCACAAGTGTAGATGATTCTGCTGCACACACGGAGCATACAATGCGATGCCACCCGGGATCTGGTTATAAAATGCATGTCCAGCCTCTGCCCAGGGGGTCCTGGTTTCCTTCGTGCCACTGCACTGACCGAGTCTGTACAGATGGACGTCGGTTATGGCGAGCTTGTTCAGGCAGGCTGGGGGAAATCCTGCTGCCTGGCCAGGATCCTGTGTCCAGTCATTCATGGTCTTTGTAGCGTGCTGGTTGAGGTGGTGAGCACGTACCCTTGCAGTTTGGGTGATGGCGGTGACACCGATGTTAAGATCAAAGGGCCTCTTTTGTTCTTTTGCTCAAGGCTCCAAGGTGGAGTAGATTTTGTATTTTCAAAATGTAGTTTCACAATGTCCCAATTTTTAGTGCAGCTTATTTCAACAAAATGTTCTTTTGAACATATAAATTGCTCATGCCACCTGGCTCCCCTGCGGCTTCCGGATATAAGCAGTGATGGGCAAAGCTGGAGGGGGCTGTCGTGCAGCTATAATCCCTGGAAACATGGGGAAGAATTGTGTTGGCCTGGCGTTGTTGTTTTGGAAACGTTTGCACTCAAAAGTACGTGTGCAAAAGATACAGGATATTTCTCCGTGTTTAGCTTCAAATACGACATTTAGGAAAAGGAGAATGAAGTCATGGTGCAACATTCCATACGCACATGCGACGTGGGGCGCTCAGCTGGCTCCGTGGCTGGGAGAGCAACAAGCTAGTTTCTCCCTGGAGACCCTCCGGTCTGGCCGGAGAGGCAGGCGGGGGAGTCTGGCCCCCACTGCCAGGCAGAGCTGGTGTGGGTGGTGCCTGCCGGACCTGGGTGGGCACAGAGCCCTTAGGAAGGGAGGAGGCGAGAGGTGTGGTGTCCAGAATGGGTGGGCCTCCGAGAGGGCAGGGCCACGTTGCACAAAGCCCGGCCTAGCGCGCCCAGGTGTCTGGCGGCAGCCCAGGCGGTGAGGCGGCAGTGAAGGCAGAGGAGGGTCTTCGGGTGGGCCTCCCATTGGGGCTGTAAGTCTTGTAATTGTTTGTCTCTTGACTTCAAAATAATGCATTTCTGGTTTAGGTGTTTTGGGGAAAGTGGATTGGGGCTTTTGGGGATTGAGCTGCCCCATAGACATTGAGGAACAGCTGGCGTTTGGTGCAGTTCCAGGAAGTGGCGTGGAATTCAGGTCCCAGCTCCGGCACGGCATGATCCTGGGAAAATCATTGGCAGGCTGGCACGTCACTCTGACCACAGGTGTTACATGTCCGAGGCGGAGTCTATATGTGCCTGTCTTCCCACACTTTCCTACAATGGTGAGGTGGGGGCCGTGGACCTTGTGGGCACAAAGTCCAAAAGCAGGCGGCAATGTGCGAATTCACCAAAAGCAAAGAAAGGAGGTCAAAGTGGTAAGAAGAATGCTGCCACCTACAGTCATTGTTTCCACTGCCATCACCTTGTGTCATGTTTCATGGATGCCAGATTATTTTCTCATTTCTCAAAACGGTCCCTGGTAGCTGTGGTAGGTGGAGCAATGGCCCCCAGAATATGTCCCTGTCCTACGCCCGAAACCTATTAATAGGTAACCCCACATATTCTAGCAGGTTTCATCTTCCCCCAATTCTGTTGTGACTGTAGCAAGACACATTTTAGGCATTTCAGTTTTCATCACAAACCAGCTAAAAATCACGTTAAAAAAATATGACTTGATTCAATAAAGTTTATTGTTTGGGTATAATTTGAATCAGAAAGCCATGCTCTGTGCCTCTTACCAATTTATATGACGCTGTTGTGCTTTTCACATGGCAAAAGGGACTTTGCAGATGTGGTTTAAGGATCTTGAGATGGGGAGACTGTCTGATTGGGCCCCAAAAAATCACTGAGGTGCTTCTAAGTGGACTAGGGAAGCAGGAGGAACAGAATCCCCAAGGAGGGCCCAGTGTGGTGGCTCTCTCCTGTAATCCCAGACTTTGGGAGCCAAGGCAGGGAGCTCACTTGAGGCCACAAGTTTGAGATCAGCCTGGGCAACATAGCTAGACCCCGTCTCTACAAAAAATAAGAAAAATTAGCCAAGCATAGTGACATGTGCCTGTAGTCCCAGCTATTCAGGAAGCTGAGGCGGGAGGATCACATGGGCCCATGAGTTTGAGGCTGCAGTGAGCTATGATAAGCACCATACTCCAGCCTGGGCAATAGAGCAAGACCCTGTCTCAGAAAACAACAACAAAAATCCCAGAGGAGATGTGAGGGCATATGCAGAGGTTGGAAGGAATGTGAGTGGCCTCTAGGAGCTGGACAACGTAAGGAAATGGATTATCCCCAGATCCTCCAGAAGGGGACACAGCCTGTGACCCACGTAGACCCCTCCTGTCCAGAACTGTACGAGAATGAATCTGTGTTGTTTAAGGCAGCTGAGCTTGAGGTTGTTTGTTACAGCAGCGGTAGCAAACTAACACGGTGGGTCAACAGGCCAGATGTTAGAGTCAAGAGTTTAATACACTGGGACAGGGAGGGACAGCTGATCGCGGGCAGGAGATCAGGGCCTGGGACTTCTGAAGCTGGCTTTGTGTGTGGCTTCCTGCTCCCTCTTGCAGTGGGAAATGCCAGCTCGTGGTGAGGTCTGTTAGCTGTGAATTGCCGATTTCATCGATCCCATCCTCCCAGTGCGATTGATGTTGCTAAGCATAAATGACCGAATTTGACCCCACCTTTTTTTTTTGAAAAACATAGGAAAATAAACCTACAAACTTCTGATTGTATAATGATGGTTCAGTCCAAGATAGAGGAATTCACAGCAGTTAGCTGAAATTAAAGTGCATGAGTTATATATATTTTCTTTTTAGCAGTGCTGGTCCTAACACAGTCTGGAAAAAGCTATACAACTTGGCAGTTTAAAAAATATATTTAAATAATATATTTACCTTCATTATTCAAGCTGTTTTCATGTGCAAAAATAGAAAATTGAATTTCTTAATCCACTTACATCAAATTATAAATCCACTTAGGAAACCGGGCTTCAGGTATTAGAATTCTTAACTTGTAATAAGCTAATATTCTAGCGCGTTTCATCTTCCCCGGATTCTGTTGTGACTGTAACAAGACACATTTTATGCATTTCAGTTTTCATCACAAACCAGCTGAAAATCATGTTATGTACAAATATGACATGATTCAATAAAGTTTATTGTTTGGGTATAATTTGAATTAGAAAGCCATTCTCTGTGCCTCTTACCAACTTATGTGACGCTATTATGCTTTTGACATTAGAGGAAATGCACTTATTTAAAATCCCCTTGTATCCCAGAGCAAATGAAGCGTTTTCATGCTTTTAAAAATTAGAAGTAGTGCCTAGATTTTTATTGTACAATGGCAATGTAACTATATATTGCATTTAACATTTATATACAAGTGCATAGATACTGTCTTTGCTTCAAGGATCTCAGAGAACTGTTTATAAAACCAGCTTTATTGAGGTCTTATTTACATACCACAAATTTCACTTCTTATAAGCATATAATTCAGTGATTTTTAGATTTACAGAGTTGTACAGCCATTTGACATGGGTACAATTTTAGAACATTGTTGTCACCCCAGCAGGAATCCCTGTAACCATTAGCAATCACCCCTAGCCCCTGGCAACCACTAATCTATTTTGTGTCTCCATGGATTTGTGTATTCTGGGCATTTTATACAAATGGGATCATACAATATGTGGTCTTTAGTGTTCGGCCTCTTTCATTTAGTTTTCAAGGTTCATCCATGTGGTAGCATGAATTGATACTTCACTCTTTTTTATTGAATAATATTCCAGTGTTCTATACCACATTTTATTTACTTATTCATCAGTTGATGGACATTTGGTTGTTTGTATATTTTGAGTATTATGAATAAACCTGTGGATAGGCGCGGTGGCTCATGTCTGTAATCCTAGCACTCTGGGAGGCCGAGGCACGAGGATCTCCTGAGGTCAGGAGTTCGAGACCAGCCTGAGGAGCAAGAGTGAGACCCCGTCTCTACTAAAAATAGAAAAAATTAGCCAGGTGTCATGGCGCATGCCTGTAGTCCCAGCTACTCACAGACTGAGGCAGGAGGATCACTTGAGCCCAGGAGTTGGAGGCTGCAGTGAGCTAGGCTGACTGCACTGCACTCTAGCCTAGGCTGGGCCCTTCTCCTGTTTATGTGAGTTAATGGCCTCGTAAAGATTGGCCTGGATGGACAGAGAATAAAGGAACCGATGAATGATTTCCAGTGTAGAGAAATTGTGAGGTACTGATTTGCCCAAGGCCCTACGGAGCCTCGGGGCTTGGGCCTGAAGGGTAAGCAAGCACTTTCCCATCCTAGTCCCGTGCGGTTCAGCTCCAGGACTCCAGCTCCCGGATAGAGTGCAGTTCTTTCCCCAGGCCTTGCTCTCCATTCCACTTGCGTGGCCCTGACTGGAATGAAGACTGACTGATTTTCAAGGCCCAGGCTGAAGTTTGCAGAATCAGGAGTGAGGACAGAGGCTTTCAGAGCAGGCGCTCTAGGGAAGGAGGAAGAGGACACTGCGGCAGGACACAAAGTATGAAGAGGTAGGTGCCCCAAGGGGAGCTAGAGCAAAATTCTAAGGAAAAGGAGCGCAGAGCCCAGCTAAGGTGAGCTGAGTGAGGACTGAGGGGTGCTCACGCACCCTCTTCCCCCTCTGGCCCCGAGCGACAGATCTCATTCATTCATTCCAGTAACGGAAGACAATTTTGCAGCTTCTCGTTGGAGGTGCTATCAGAGAGTACATGTGGGTTGTATCATAAGCTCCTCGAAGCTCAGAACTGTATCCTAGGAGTAGTTATAAGGTGTTCATAATGCAAAGTGGTGTTTGGTGCTGTAGAGTGGATGAAGAGAGTACAACGGAAGCTCAGTGGTAAGAGAGAAGATGTATAATATTAGTTTCCTACGCCTGCTGTGACCAACTACCACAAACTTAGTTGCTTAGACAACACAGATTGGAGGTCATGAGTTCAAAATGGGTGTCCTCGGGCTAACATCGAGGCGTCTGCAGGGCCGAGGGGGAAATGTGTGTCTTTCTGTTCTAGAGGTGTCCCTTAGCTACTGACCCCTCCTCCAGCAGTGGTGGCCGAGTGAGTCCCACACCGCACTGGTCTCATGCTCCATCCCTCTTCCTCATTCATAGGACTCTCTTGATGCATTGAAACCAGTTCTATTATCCAGGATAATTTCTCTTTTTTTGAGGCCAGCTGATTAACAACCTGAATTCCGTCTACAGCCATCGCTGCCCCTTGCCATGTAACCTCACGTATTCACGGTTTTCGGGGATTAGGATGTGGACAGCCGGGGGGGGGGGGGGGGGGGGGGGCGGTGGTGTGGCATTATTCCACCTACCGCAGGTGGCGCCTGGGCAAAGTGTTATGCATAATTTGTTTTTGGAAATAGCCTGTAGCATTCCAAGACAGCAGGTGTAGGAAGCTTCCTCTGACGATTCTCATGCTTCTAACCTAGTGCTGTTTTGACCTTCTTTGCCATGTCAGGACCACCAGGTTGAAAAGCTCCCAGCTTCTTTATGTAGGAACCTACGTCTTCTGGGACCTTGACATTCCTAGTTTCTCATTCTGGAGCCTACACCACCTTGGTTGTTGACCAGGATGTCAGTGGTCTTACCACGGGTGCTGACCAAGATGTCAGTCTACCGACAGTGTCTTATAATCCGTTGTCCAAATTGGAACACTTCTGAAAGAGAACGGGGCACTGTTAATGACCCTGAGACAACGGTTTCGAGATACAGCCCTACTAAGACCTTAGCACCACCGGGCTTTGGATTAGTCACCAGTCTGATAAACCAGCGTTTTCTTGTTTTCTTGTTTTGGGGTCTCCAAGGCTAACTTCCCAGCAGAGTAAAGAGAAGATGATTTTTAGTTCTAAGAGTAGCCACTCTTTAAACCTGTAGAATACTAAGTATTTGTGTTTTGTAACTAAACTTCGTGGATGACATTGCAGACAAGTCCACACGTGCTGACGGACTGCTCCTTGTGTGCCACACACTTGAGGTACATTGGGAAGCTAAACAGACCTGCACCTACCATCGTAGGTCTTACTGTTTAGGAAAAAAGCAAGATAGTAAATCAATTCTTAGTTAAAAATTTATTAATAAATAACTGATTTTAGATTTCTGAACTCCAAAACTGTAAGAGAGTAAATGTGTTTTGTTTTTCTCCAAAAGAAAGATTAGTTAAATGAATTTAATTCTGCACAGGGGAGCCATGGAGACATGTGTGTGCTAGTTATTGCTGTGTAGCAAACTTGGCAGCTTAGAACAATACATATTTATTAACGTTTTTGTGGGCAAGGAATTCAGACATGCCATAGCTGGTGATCTCTCACCAGGCTGCAGTCAGACTGTCTGATCAGTCTCATCCGAAGACTCAGCTGGGGAAGAAGATGCTTCCCAGCTTACTCATGCGGTTGTGGCAGGACGCCGTTCCCCCGAGGCTGCAGGCCTGGAGACCACCCTCCGTTCCTGGCCACGTGGGCCTCTCCAGCCCGGAAGCGTGCTTTGTCAAAATTCACAAGCCAAGAAGGTGGAAATGGAGAACAAATTTGCTAGCAAGAAAGAAGTCACATAACCTTTGCCGTACTCTGTTAGCTAAAAACAAGTCACTAAGATCACACCCAAGGGGAGGGGATGTTGGATTAGGTACGGCGGGAAGGGCCAGAGCTGCAAGGGCTCAGGGAAGGCGTCTCTGAGGCAGCGGGGTTCAACTCAGACCTGAGGAGCTTGGGGGCGAGGGCTCGTGTGGTGCCCTGATACGTGGGCATCCCTGGTGGGCTGACCGGGACACTGGGACACAGTAGCAGTGCCGTGCCTCTGGTCTTTGGGTTTCACTGAATATGTTGCTGGACTGATTTAAACGTCCTGATTAGCTCTTAAGTTTTTCCTGAAATTCTCACGCAGATTTGTGAAAAAATTTTAATGCTGTATGTTTTATAATTATTTCCCAGGAAATCTGGAAATTTGTCCACACACACGTGCACACGCGTGTACACACACACACACCAGGCATTGTTTATGGACTTAAAGTCAGTTGTTGCGTGTGTACTACTATTTTGCAAATACCTGTAGCCGCTAGTGGGACTAAAAGAAACACAGATTATTTTAAAGGCATCGCTGAACTAACCAGCATTATGTAGTCTTGCCGCCATTAGTTATTTTTTTCTGAAACATTAGGTAATAAAAGTACAGCTTTCTTTTTTTATGGAGATGACCTGTGAAATTTTTTGACACTCAAGAAGTGATGTTTGCTGTTTGCTCTAGTATTGCTTCCAGTGGCATGGAGTTGAACGAAGTGGTGAAAGATTAGATAATGAGGCAGGATCTAGCCATATGATGGGTTACTAGGCAACCACTAAAAATAGTACCATAGAAGTGGTATATTTATTGGCACCAAAATGTGTTTACAATATAATGCAGCAGTGTTTCTGTAACCCTGAGGGAGTGGGGACTCAGAGTGCTTCTATAATGTTTCCTTGGAGTACGCCAGGCTGCAGGGAGGTCTGCACACTTCTGCGGCATCGTTTATCCACTCATAAGTTTGATTTACTTAGCTGTGCTTTGTGCCGTGCAGTTATCCTGCACTGAGGGGTATTTTAAGCAGTGTGCCAATGAACTGTCTCCCACGTTTACTGAGGATGGTTAAGTATTGTACATAGTCCACTACTTCCTCTTTCTGGGACCCATGGGAGAAATTTTGTGCATGTCTCAGAATTATAGAAGCTGTGTTTCTGATACACGTGTCTTTATTTTTTATGTACTGTGAATCAACATCTCATCATGTTTCCTTCTTTGAGATGTCTAGGAAACTCAGAATCAGATGCATGGTTCCTTCCCACTGATGGAAGGTCCCATGCCATGGCAAACTCTGGGTGACGCCTTCCCCCGGACTCTGTCCCATTTCCCCTGCCATGATCTTCTCTGTGTGCCCTGGTTCACCCAGTTCATTATTTTACTTTTGCTATTTTGTATGTGCTTTTGGAAGCCACACCAAGGTTTTTCTCTTCTTTTCTTTTCCCGGGTGGGGAATTAGAAGTATTTCAGTGAATGAGAACACTGTGGCTTCTTGGAGGTTGTTGGCTCGCAGTAGCTTTTGAATTCTGATGTGTTAGCGGCATCTTATTTTAATCTAGCCGCTTCCTGTTGAAGTATAATACCTCGGGACAGAGTATATGTCTAAATTTAGTGTGGTGAATACGGTATCAAAAGCAGCTGGTGCTCAGACCCTAGGTAAACTTTCGAGGTCATTCAGGTCTGAATGTTAAAGATAAAGTTCTTTAAAATCAGTGTAGAACAGAAAGGTTCATAATGATTAACAGAGCTCCTATATCACTGAATTTTACTGGAATAAAAGAAAATAAATTCTTGGACTTAAAGATACATTGGAGTGGAAATTCTTTTTCTGTCCCTGCAACCGTTGTGTAGTAATTTCCTCTAAACTCCATTGCAAACTGGGCCTCATAGCCTTGAGTATACTTCATAACATTTGTTGAAAAGCAGGAAATGAAAATGAGGTATTGGAAGTGAAAATTCTTAAATGTCTCCCACGAAATGAGTCTAAGGGAGATCACTGCAGAAAGAACAGCTAATTTGTTTATCGAATGATAAGGAAAGGTTTGGAACCACTTTGTGCCATCATTTCAGCGCCTTTGTTCTCTGTTGATCACAGCTAATAATAATGCCCTCCAGTTGATAGTTTTGATGAGCCAGGAGCTATGCCATGTGTTTGACGTTATAATATCTGTGTCCCTCCCAGCAGCCACGTGACCTAGGTGTCCTTCATCCCATTTTAACAAGGCTCACAAGTTCCCATCTGGAGCCACACAGCTGATAATTGACAAGGCTGCAAGCCAGTTCCGTCATCGCGGAGTTCACTGACAGAGCAACTGTAGGCAGTATTTATATGGTGTTCCCTGTGCGCCAGGGAGGGTTCTATACTCCTTTCATGTGCGAGTGGTAGCATGTACCCCGAACGTTGTTGGAGGTTCAGTTAGTGATCCCCTTTGTGCAGATGAGGACCAGGAGCCTCCAAGGACACCTAGCCCAAGGATACTACGGCTGGCAAGGGCTGGAGGGTGGTTCTGTCCCAGCCCTTCTGGCCCTGGCATCTGTGCTGATAATTGCCAGACCAGCTGCATCCCAGATAAGGGTGTGGCGTCTGTCTGCGTCACAACCAGACAAGGCTCTGAGGCCAGGCTCCCTGCCTTGCATCTCACTTTCATTCTGGAATCAGAGGTGCAAGGACAGGCTGGGCCCGATGAGGGAGCTTGCAGAGAGGGTGAGGCCACTGAAGCAGAGAAGGGGGGTTAAGAGTTGGACAGCTGGGTTCTCTCAAAGGAGTGAAGCCAGGGAACAGGAAACCAGTTAGGAGACCTTGCGAATAGCCCGGAAGAAAGATGGGGGGTAGGTCCAGGCGTACTCCGTGGTGATCCTGAAGCAGGTGCAGACAGATTGCAGAGGTATTCGTGGAGCTGACTGGCCAGGGCCTGTTTGGCATGGATAACCCCTCGCCTGGGTCCATCCCGCCTCCTCTTGTCCTCAGATGACACCTGCACAACAGGGTCCTCTGAGTCCGGCACCCAGAATGACATGCACGCCTCCTGTAGCATTGAGTTGTTCTTGCTGAAGTGGCCATTGGAGGTTGCCAGGAGCGTTTCCCGCCCCCAGCTGTGGCAGCATGAAATGTCTCCGGGCACTGCTGAAATGTCTCTTGGTAAGGAGCACAGTCATTCCCCAGTTGAGGACGCTGGTCTGAAGGCTTGGAGCTGGGGCGACCCTCAATGTGAACTAGAACAGAATTCCCAATGGCTCCCACCTCCCCATCTGCCCCCCCCCACACCCTTTTAAACAGTTTCCACTTTTGGAAAAGACTGGAGCTTAAAAGTCATCTTGAAGGCAGTCATTTCCAAAGGGGTAAGAATCAGAAAGTTGGGTAGTTTGGGTCTCTGCCTTATAAGGGTGTGATAGTTTCTTCTAGTACAGTGAAACTCCAGGGTTGGTAGCAGTGTTGGGTGATGGTGGTTGTTTCGTTAAGGGGGTAACGAGGAAGGAGAGAATTGGGGAACTGTTTCCCACAGTCCAGCCATGTTGTAGGGAAGAATGTGAGGGGACTTTACTGTGACAAAGACACAGGCACCAAGGCCAGAGGAGCTGCCTCCGGATTGAACAGCAGAAA
Organism: Cheirogaleus medius; assembly: GCA_008086735.1. Taxonomy (NCBI): domain Eukaryota; kingdom Metazoa; phylum Chordata; class Mammalia; order Primates; family Cheirogaleidae; genus Cheirogaleus; species Cheirogaleus medius. The sequence goes on along the minus strand of VBSM01000631.1, from coordinate 322,728 downwards.
GCCCCGTGTGCCACTTTGAACAGGGCTCGTGATTAGTTGAGTTGTCCTTCCCTTTAGACGTCTGTTTTCAAAATGAATCCTCTTTACGTTCCAGTTCCCTCTGCTGTGATGAGCATAGAAACGTGTTCTTTGGGGTGAAAGAGAAACCTTGTGAAATTCGTGCATAGGAAGTGCCAGTAGCACCTCTTCCTGATGTCCTCGGTACGGTGGTGGTGACGGAAGCGGCAGTTTGGTTTGGAAATGGCAATGTGTGTGTGCATGTGTGTGCATGTGTGTGTGCATGTGTGTGCATGTGTGTGTGCACTTGAATGCCCAGTTCTTGAGTTGGCTGATACTTTTTTTCTTCCTGTAGAGATTGGTGTCCTAGGTTTCGAGGTAGTGAATACTTGAATTTGGTGACTGGCAGAGGGAAATTGTCATCGTATTTAATTGCTTTCCAAAAGAGATTTGCTGGCTGTTTTGTTAAATTAAACTGAAGACAGCACAGTTGACCTTTCCAGGTGAGGAGGGAGTCAGTTGTGTTTTGCAAATGATAGAAACTGAAACATGAATACCAGGACCATATGGTGTTGAGCAACTTTTATCATAATTCCAGTGAATAAATAAAGTGCTTGACAATTACATTTAAAATTGAGCATAATGCTCATTACAAAATGTGGAGACAGTGGTTTGGGACGTGAGGGAAAGATTAATTAGGATTCTCTTCTTTGTGATACACTGTGTCATCTCTAAACAAAAACCTGATTAGTTTATGTGATGATTACCTTTACAAAATTTGGAGTTGTATCTGTGGGAAGAGATTTGAATTGCTGTTGATTGACAGTTTGCTGAATTTGCAAGATCATATTATCCTAACACTTTTATGTATCATCTTTAAATGGGATTCTTTTTCTCTCACTAAAGATTAGTTTCAACCACTAAATAAAATTTAATCTATCATTGTAATTTAAATAATGATAAATACTTAGAAACAAATATTATGCAACTGATAGCTTATTAAAGTTTCCCATGGGTTTGTGTTTTGTTTCAAAGTATTGATTTTGCCAGTGGTGCAAGTATGAAATATTTGTTCTGAAGACTCACAGACATTAAAGAGGAAATCGTTGGCATGTGTTTTTCCCTCCTTACTTGAATAGCTCATAATTTTACACAGAACTTGTAAAACCTACACGCATAATAAAATTTCATATTTTGTGCAAACTAATGAATATTAAATGACTTATCTGGAGTAGACTAAGAAAATATGTTTCTCCATTGATCCTTGAAAAGAAAATGAACAATTTTCCCTGAACATTTTTTTCCCTGTACATACAGCACTAGTATGTCTTTCTTCAAAGTTAGTTAAAGAAACATTAGTGACCTTCTTTTGGTTTTAATGCTGCCCTGTGTTTGTTTTATATACATACCTATTACATGCCTCCTGTATGTTGTATTCTAGGCACTAAGCTTTAATGAAAACTGATTCCCAGGAATTCAGATGGAACACTAGGCTTATGTGCTTTGGAGCAGGTATATAGAACTTTTGCAGTTTGGTTTTGTTCTATTTTCTACCTAGGTCATTGTCACCAGAGTGCCTGGACAACGATTTATTACATTTGTGGCATTTAGGGAATGAATGAATGTATGCGTGCATGCATGGAGAATGCCCTGCTAGCTCACTGCAGCCTTGAACTCCTGGACCTGGCTAATTTTTCTTATTTTTTGTAGAGACAGGATCGCGCTGTGTTGCTCAGGCTGGTCTTGAACCCCTGGCCTCAAATGATCCTCCCGCCTTGAACTCCCAAAGTGCTGGGATTACAGGCTGGAGCCCCTGCGCTCAGCCTAGAATTAGCATTTCTTACCAAAGCATGCCATTAGTTGTCTTGTTTGCTTTAGGTGATTTTTTTGTTTTTAATGCTTGCTTCCATTATAATACGTTACTGTTTCGTGAGGTACTTTTATAGCTTCCCTCTTTATATTTTGAGGGCAATAATAAAACCCATCCATACACACAAAGGGATGTTTCTTGTGGATAACCATTCTGAAAGGTCCCTCTGTAAAATTATAGACATTTTAGCACAGTGTAGAGCAGGGGCTCTCTACCTTGGCTACACTGACATTTGGGTCAAATAATTCTTTGTTAGGAGGGCCTGTCCTGTGCGTTGTAGACGTTAAGCATGTCCCTCTACTGTCCAGATGCCAGTGCCACTCCGCCCCCATCCAGACAACTGAAAGTGTCTCCACACTTTGCCCCCAGTGTCCCGGGGGCAGAATCAGCTGTTTGAGAACCACCAGTTTGAAGGATTTTAAAATCTGTTTTTGAATAAATCTTCTTAATATATAAAAATGCTATTTGGTATTGGTGATACAGGAAATAAGAGCTTCATGACACAGAACTTGAACCCCATCGCTAATGGAGTGGTTCAGAATTCTCTGGCACTGTAGCGTCCCTGATGCTTGTGCCGGTAAACCCTTGGCCTGGGTACTCGCTAAGGAATAAAAGCAATCAGGAGGAAGCTGCAGATTCTCTGTCATGCTTAGTGGCTTCGAAAACATTTTTTAGACTTTTCACGTTGTTGTTATCATGGTACAACTTGAATTTCTCTGGAGTTGAAATGTTAATCATTATGGCCAAAATATTGCACTCCTTGCAGGTGTCCCAGTTTGCTGGCTGGGACAGACACACACACGCCCTCCTCCTCCCCCACCCTGTAATTCTTTTGTAAGTTCCTAGTTAAGTTCTTCATAAGTGTTTTCTCCTGGAGCTGACAAAGGAAGTCAATGGGAAAATGGCCCCTCACATTTTTTGATGTGGATGAAACCTTATAAATAATTTAAAACCCTCGTTTCGCAGCTGAGGAAACTCTGGTCCAGAGAGGGTTTCTTATAATTTATTAGGAGCAGAATGGAGCCTGTGCCTCTAGCCGCCGCCGCCGCCTCCTCCTCCTCCTCCTCCTCTTTCCTCCTCCTCTTCTTCTTCTTCCTCTTCCTCCTCCCTCCTCCTCCTCTTTCCTCCTTCCTCTTCCTCCCCCCCCTTTTCCTCTTTTCCTTTCTAATGCAACCTTGACGCCCAGTAATGCTGGAGAAGTCCCATGGAACAAACAGGGGACTGGCTCAGGCGCCTGGCAGTGGGAGTTAGTCAGGATTTTCTCACTGTTAGAAGTTCCAGGTGTCACCTGCCAGGGGTGTGCACCGTTGGTGAGCTTAGAGAAGACATACAAGAGGGGAGAGGCAGGAGGTGTAGTTCCTGTGGTCGTTCCATGAGGTGCTGCTTTACCCCAATTCCTGAAGACCCAGACTGGGTGGGGGCTGAGGGGGTGCAGGAGCTCCTCCGAGAGGAAAGGCTCTGGGCTGACTCTTGTCACCAGGGTGGCCGTGGAGCTTGCAGGTGCGGCTGCCGCAGCTGTTCTTAAACCAGTAGCCAAAAGAATGAAATCGGTCCCTACAGGTCACGTGTGGAGCTCCCTGTCTGTGGGTCCTTGCATCCTGACTGCCTGTCCCCTCCCCCATGGCTGGCTTCCACCCCCACGGGGTTCAGCAGATGAAGGGTTAATGAGTGACCCAGCCAGGGAGCCCCTGCTTCCCACCCAAGCGGGTTGTCAGTATTTTGGGGTTGAGCTATCTGCGGGCCATCTTGCCCAGGCAGCCTCTTCTTTCCTCAGCTGGACAGGGCACCGCTCACCCGTCTGGTACCCCACCATCTGCATCCTCTTCCCCGAGCACTGTGAGAGTATCGCCCCACATTTTCAGAAACCTCAATCCGCCTGGCTTGCCCCCTGCTATTGCCTTTTAACATCACTCAAATTATGGCCCCTCTTTCTCACCTGAGTTCTCGGGCCAACTCGAGCACCACCTCCTCCATGAAGCCCCTGTAGGTTTCTTCCACTCAGACAAGGACTCACAGAGAGGAAAACATGATTCTCGTCAGTGAGAACGTGCAGAGCAGACGCACATTTTGCTGCTGTTCCGTACGAGGCACTCAGGTCAGCGAGGGCTGAGCCTGCCCGCAGGAAGCCCACGCGGGGGACGCCCTGCGTGGCCCAGGAGCAGCTCTGCACCTCCGCTCCCTGCTGTGTCGTAAGCTGGGGTTTCTGTGGGGATCGCAGTCACTGTCGTCACTGGCACGTCTCTCTAGGCGGCCTTTGTCCTGCTCCAGGACACAAGCTCTCTCCATCTCGGCATGCTCCCGTGGTCAGTACACGGTCCTTTTTGGGTGACGTCTGTCTCCAGAAGCCAAGGACATGGCATCGTTGTGGGCTTCCTCCTGCCTCGCAGACACACCTTCTCTCTCCTCGGCAGGCTCCTCTTCCTCTCGGGGTTTGGTCGTCGGTTTATAGCTTTGGCCTGGTGGTTCCCAACAGGGGGCTGTGCCCGCCTGGGGACGTTCTCGGTTGTCACAGCTGGAGAGGCAAGGGCTACTGGCATTGAGTGGGCAGCGGCTAGGGGTGCTGCACGACATCGTAAGGGCACGGGACAGCCTCCCACCCCCAAGAATGGTGCGGTCAACAGCGCCAGGGGTGTGGAGGTGGGGAGGACTGCCGTAGGTGCTCCCACGCGGGCCGCAGCTTTGAAGATGGCGGGTACCCGAAGACCACCCTGGACATGCCTCCGCAAATGTGACCCACGCCTGCCTGTTTATCCAGATGGCACTCCCCTGTGAGGCCGAGTGGGCATTTCAGAGTTGACGCACACACAGCCATCTCTGCAGCCTTGCTGCCTCCCAGAGCATGGCGCCACTTCCCGAGTCGCTGCCCTCTCCCCACACTTGGGAGCCCTCCTTGGCTGTCCTCCACCCCGGCATCCTCCGCTCCCCTTGCTCTCACCGAGCGCCGCAGGGCCCTGTGCGCTTCTGTCCGTCTCTTCTCTGCTGTACACCATTGTGTCTCCACTGAGCACAAGCCTTGCTGCAAATGCAGTGGGAAGCCCCTGTAGGCTTTGTAAGTGGAAGGATGATCAGATTTTCTGTTTTAGTGCAGTGAGCTGACGGGGGTATGGTTTGGCATGCATAGGATCCAACCCCTTTGCATGGCTGCAAAGTCCTCTGGGACCTGCCACCCCTTTCTTCTGCTGGCCTGCCTGGGCCTCCCTCCCTCAGACCCGGTTCATTCCTGCCACAGGACATTTGCACCTGTCATGTCCGCAGCCTGGCCTCTTGCCCCATTCAAGGGCCCCTTCCTTAGACAACTCCACCTGGGCCCCCACGCAAAGTTAACTCCCCATCTCCGGGTCACCGTCTGTTCCGCCGCCCGGTGTGACTCCCGAGATGTCTGTCATCTCAGATTCTCTCGTGCATTTGTGTGCTAGCTGATCTCCCCTGCCCTCCCCTTGCTGAGTTCCACCGCACTTCCGTCTTCCACAAGGCCCAGCATGTGGTTGCGTCGGTAAAAATTTGCCGAGTCGCGTTGACGCTAGAAATACGTGTATTTTCATTTCGTGTGCTTTAGGACGGTAGAGAACACTGTGCTTGTCGTTAGAGTTGAGTAGATTTTTCAGCTGCTGAATTGCCTGGCGATGTTGTGATCACGATCAGTCCTGAGATAACAGTGAGTGGTGAGCAGGCTGGTGCGAAGCGTGTCGCCGTGTGCTGTGAGCAGAGCTTGTGCCTTGAATTCTCCGGGGGCGGTTATGTGCCTTCTGACGCTAATGCACTGGCAGTGCCGCTCGCTCATCCAACATCTGCCCTGCTGGGAGCGGTGGAAAGCTCGTCTCAGGATGTGTTCTTTGACGTTTTTGCCTTAACGTGCGGTGTTTTTCATTAACAGGTAATTGAAGGCAGAAGAGAGGCTGGAAAATAAACCCTCAAAAGAAGAAGGGATCTGCCTGCGTTTGGCTCTGAGTAAGTGAGATTGTGAATTGGATTTCTTATTACATGATGAATAAACTGTCCACCGCTTCATATTTTCTGTGCTTAAAAAATAAATAAGACTGTATTGGCTTTGTGTACCGGAAACAGTGATTTATCAAGATTTCTGGTAATAGGTGATTGTGCTACCAGAGGAAAATGCTGAGTACCGTTATTAGCACTTCATAGCAAACTTTCTTATGTAGCTTCTGAAAGTCAGATAAGAATTTTGAGAAAGAAAAATGGAAGCTGTTATTAAGATGTATGTGCTTTTGAGTTGAAACATAGTTTCTAATCTTTTTTCCGATACACATTTGAGGTGCTAATTTTATTTCACCCACGTTACAGTGGGCCCATGCTCACTGAATCAAGAGCATCCTTTTCAGAGCGTTTCGTATGACAGATCTGTTACTTCTGGAGCATTGTGGAGCGTTGTGGAGTCTACAGAGATAGGTTTGCCCTTTTTGTGCGTGTTTGGATAATACCTTATAGGGCATGCATGGGTGCTGTATGGGCCGTGGCGTGGGTGTCCCTGACGGGGCTGCACGGGCGTGGTGTGGGTGTGAGCTCTGTCTGACCTGTGTGTGTTGATAGCTGGTCCTTTTGATGGCTGCATAGTATTCCATGGCACAGATGCACCAGGGTTCATTCATCCATTCACTTGTTGAAGGGCGTTGGGGTGGTTTCCCTTGGGGGCTGTTACAGGTAGAGCTGATATAAACATCGGGCGTGGGTTTGGGTGCGAGCCTGCCGCTGCCCTGGTCCTGTTTCCGTCCCCCGTGGCCCGTGAGCTGGGGCCCGGCGGCTGCCCAGCTGTGCTTTCAGCCCCACCTGCACCCGCAGGAGAGTTCCGGCCCAGCAGGCTGCAGCCTGAGGTCCCAGTGGCCCATCTGCTGGGGTTCCATTCCTTTCTTGGACCTCACTGATGGGGGAGCAACAAGGGACACTCTGCAGAAGGAACAGAGCCACTGTCTTTTTGAGAGCCACTGTGCTTGCCGGGAAGAAGATGAGTTAAGGGGTGCCCCTGCCCCAGCAGGGATATCGGGAGCCCTGGCGATTTCAGAATGGTACAAGCCAAACCCCAGAAGCCTTCAGGCAGGTAGCTCTGCCTGGTGGTGCTCCCTAGAGGCGGGCTGTCCCCAGGAGCTGCCTGCGGGGAGCCCCCACAGGGTGGGGTCAGCTGCCCGTGAAGCGGTGCAGGTGGGAGCCCCCTTTGTTCCAGCACCCCTGTCACATGCATTCGCTCGGTGTGTGCTTGGAAGCACCAGGGCCGGCAACAGGCCGGACAGGTCTCCCTTCACATCCGCTCTGGTCACCCACGCCCTCTGGGGCTTCTGGGAAGTGGGTTAAATCCTCTGAGCCCCTGTCTCCTGTAGATGGGGCAGTGGAGCCCAACCTCACGGTGTATTCACGAGCACATTGCAGCTGCCGAGTCAGTGCGTGGTCCTTGTCGCCCTCCCGGTCCTCTTTCCCCTGCCCCTCCCTGCTAACAACCTGGAAGAGGGCGGGAGCTTTCGGGGGCTGGGGAGCGCCTTGAACCCCAGCGGCACCGCTCATCGCCTCTGGGCTGCGTCCTGCTTGTGGGCGTGTTGTGACGTGTTGCGTCTCCCGGGCGCTTGCCCTCTGCTGTTGCGTGTGACGCTGATGACTGTCCTTTCTGAGGTCGAAGTGATGGGGGTGGGTGGCCAATTCTCACCATTCCCTTTTATCCATAAAACCCAAGAGGGGCACAGATAATTCGGGTAGTTGTCATCACAGCGGGCCACGACCCAAAGAGAAGCAGCGCCCTGCGGCCTCGGGCTTTCCCAGTGGAGTGGCTTAGAGCAGAAACCCCTGGAAGGACCCGGCAGGGTCTCTGGGAGTCTTCCCTACTCAGTACACGCGGCGCCCCCGGGAGGTTACTGGGCAGGCCCCGCGTGGGGGGGTGCACTGCTGACCTATCTTGCCATTTTGTTTTCTTTATAAACAAGGACAGCGCCCAAATATATCTTTCTCAGTTGAGGGCAGTGGTTCTCTTCTGGGGGGCAGTTTTCCCCCCAGGGGACGTGTGGCCATGTCTGGAGACGTTTTTGCTTGTGGTGGCCTGGGGGTGTGCGTGCGAGATGCTGTAATCGCGTGGGTGGAGCCCAGGGACACTGCCAGCACCCTCCACCCCACCACAGGTGCGCTGGGCTCAGACGTCGCTGGCGACAGGGCTGGCCAGTGTGGGACACGGCGAAGAGCTTTGAGTTTACATAATACTGCCCGCCGTCTCCTTTCGCAGCCGTTTAGCGACTTCCGTATGAAGCACCGAGGCAAGGAGTTATACACCTTTGGATCCCCTAAAAGTGACTCTTGAACTGGCTGTGACTGTACATCTGGAAAACAATAAGGGTGCTGTATTAGGCTGCCCAGGCTGCCATAACAAAATAGCATAGGTGGGTGGCTTAAACAGTAGAAATTTGTTTTCTCACAATTCTGGAGGGTGGAAGTCCAAGATCAAGGTGCCAGGAAATTCAGTTTTTGGTGAGGCCTGTCTTCCTGGCGTGCAGACGCTTCCTGTCACTGTCCTCACATGGCCTTTCTTCTGTGCCCAGTGGGGAGGGAGGGAAATCACACAGGGCTCATGCTCTGTGTCCCTTCCTCTTCCAAGGCCACCAGTCTTATCAGATTAGGGCCCCACCTATGAGCTCATTTAGGTGTAATTACTTTCCTAAAGGCCCTGTATCCAAATAAAGTCACTTTGGGACTTAGGGCTTCAAATCTTAGGGGGTACACACTCCACTCCATAACAGATATAGACCTGACCGTATCCATCTAAGCTGTGTTTTTCTTTGTATTAAGAAATATATTTTTAGCAATGGATCATATATCATAGGAATCAGTTTAATTTAACTTTATTTGTAGTCTGTTAAAAAGGAAAATAATCTGCAAAATTTGATCTTTTTCCTAGCTAATTGTTCTGAATCTATTTAGAATGATTATAGAATTCTCCAATTTCCCATTTTAAGACATCCATATGCACAACTAATAATTTTTTAATGGAACCTCCTATGTGAAAATAGTTCCCCAAGGAAAGACTGTAACTGAAAGATCTTGGCCTTTACTTAAGTCAGGTATAAAAAGATTTATTATTTTTTTGTTGTGATAAAACATGCATAAAATTTACCGTCTTACACAGTTCGGTCGTACAGCCCAGTGGCATTAGGTACATTCACGCTGTTGTGCAGCCATCTCCACCACCCGTCCCCAGAACCGTTGTCATCTTCCCCAGCTGAAATTCTGTCCCCAGTGAACTCGAATTCCCCCCTCCCCTTCTCTCTTCAGCCCCTGGCGCCCACCGTTCTGCTTTCTGTCTCTGCGAATCTGACTACTCTGGACACCTCATGGAAGTGGAATGCTACAGACTTGTCCTTTTGTGACTGGCTTCTTTCACTTGGCGTAATGACCTCACGTTTTATCCGTGTTGTAGCATGGGACAGAATTTTCTTCCTTTTTAAGGCCGAATAATAATCCTTGTTTGTATAGGCCACAGTTTGTTTATCCAGCCATCCATCGATGGGCAGTTGGGCTGTTTACAAAAAATTACTTTGAAGTAGGGTTCATTATGTCTGGCTCATGACTGCACTTCAGACATAGAAAGTGATTCCAGGTGGTGCGTGGTGAAATCACGTTGTATCCACACAGAAAAGACCAGAGGTTTCCTTGTAAACGTCCTCCTGTGCCCTGTCCACAGCTCTCTGCCGTGTCAGGAGCTGCTCTTCTTCTGAGATGAGTGCAAGCACACACTCATCCCACCCGCCTTTCCGATGCCTTCAACTTCCAAAGGAAAGAGTAGAAGAGTTACAGCAACAGCCGCGGAAGCGTCCCAGCGGCATGCCAGCCCACTTCCCTCTGTGATCTCTCACGGGAGCTCGCTTTTCAGCCACGACCCTCTGTAACAAAGACCTGTGACAGTTCCCCACCAGCCTTCACTCTGTCCCGGAATTGGCTTTCCTCTTTTCCACTCCCTGTAACTTGACTTTCCTGCAAAAGCATAAACTTTCGCTCCATGTATATAAACTTTGGAGACGCTTTCGCAATCAGCATGATGAAGTTGGAGCTTTATGTGAAAGGATTCTTGATGATGATTCTGAAATGTGGTGTCTGTGACTTAAACATCGTCTACAAAAATCACTGCTCTGTATTTGGGTCTGAGTCTGTTCCAGCATGTTTTCACAGTACTTCATCCCAAAGCAACTGCTGTTTGCTTACCAAGGGGGTCTTTCAACTCAGATGAGTTTATACCTCTATTTACACGGAACGATCAAGGTGGAGTTCGCTGACATTTGGTGCAAAGTAGGACAACAGAAGTGATACTGAATTATCTGTTCATTTGTTCAGCAGATAATAAATGCCTTCTGGATGCAGGTGCTGCGGTTAGAGCAGGATATTAGTTTGCTAGGGTTGCTATAGCAAAGATGTGATTTGATTTTTAGCTGGGAATGGAAAATGTATAGGGGGCCAGTGTGGAGCTTGAAGTGAGCTTGTTGAAATAATTAAAATCGGTTACAGAATCTCCATTACCTTTAGCAGTGCATGTTGTCTCACAGTGCTCTGTTGGCAGTTTTGAGCCCTTTAAAATGCACATCTGCCTTCTGTTATTTCAGGCTAACTAAATGCTATCTTTACTTTCCATGTAAACTTAAGGAAAAATCTTTATTTGTAAGACAAATCCTCACAGCAGGAGGATTTTCTGGCACACTAGGGTGCATTTAATCTTTATTTTACATTGCTGATTAAGTATGATTCACATTTTAATTTTATAGTTTCTTTTTAAATTAATTGCATTATTGGGTGCTTTCATGTTTTTCTTTAAAACCTTCCTGTTAGATATATTGCATTTGACAGTGATGAAGGGCAGGTTATTTACTGACCTTTCATATTTTTTATATCCACCTTTAAGACCTTTTTTCCACTATGTGACCATACAGTGTTTGGTTTACAAAATCTACATTTCTCTGAAACACCAGATTTTAGTTTCAAATGTCACCTTTTCACATGGCTTCTTTTCATAGGATTTATTTACATGAAACGTTGTCATTCTGCACTCTGCAGCTATTTGTCTTGGTCAGCGAATGCAGGTAGAATATTAATGTTGTATGAAATTCACATAAGCAGGGAACAGACGGCTTTACGGCTCTTGAAATTGCTACACTCTGCAGCTGTGGCGAGTTGTTCAACTGTGAATAAAGACATTCTGGACAGTGGCAGGCAAGGGCTGGCACGACCCCATTTGCCACAAAATCCCTCACTGTGTCAGGGAGTGTTTCTTGCCATGAGTCTTCTCTGGTTTGGTTCTAGTGCCATGGGACCGCAGGGTCGCTCGGGGCGGGCTCCCTTTGAGAACCTCTTCATGGGGAGAGTCCGGGGCATGTGCGTGGACAGCCGCGTGTGCATGGCCAGGGGACTCTGCGTCCCAAGGACACCTTGGGGGTCCCAGTGGCAAAAGCAGGTGCTTGGCTCTGTTTAATCTCTGGAGGCTGAGGGTGGCCCCAACCCCTATGTCAGCCAGGTGGGGGGCCAGGGGAGAGGGGACTCCCGCCCTGCCGGGCATCTTATGAAATGCAGCCCACCACATTCAATACCGTCATCACGACTTGGGAGAAGGGGGCGTGGCGTGTGCACCAGGAAGTGGGCTGCATTGGGCCATGCAGGGACTTTTGAAATTATCAGTGCATTTTGAGTCACTGACGAATGCCCAGATTGTCTGGTGAGTTCATCCAGGAGGTCAGAGCACGCCACGGAGTTTCCCCGATGCATGTTTGATCCGGGCAGCTCTGGCTGCTGGGCTGCCTCCCAGAACCTTTGAAAATGTTCCCCAATCATGGCCCTTCCTGAAGGAGCTTCTGTCGGTCCTGGGAGACAGGTGATGCCCCCCACTCTCACCGCTTCTCTTCCCCAGAGCGCAGACTATCCTGCGCTTGATCGTGTCGAATAGCATGAAGTCATTGAGCCATTTTCTAAACAGCTTTATTGAGATATAATTCACGTACCATCAAAGTCCCCCACTGAAAGTTCAGGGGTTTTTAGTACATTCTCAGAGTTGTGCAACCATTACCACAATCTAAGCTTAGAACAATTTTAATACCCCAAAAAGAAGTCCTGTGCCCGCCGGCAGTCACTCCCACGCTTCCCTCCCAGCCCCAGCCCCGAGCGACCAGCAGTTGACATTGTACGTCTATAGATTTGCGTACTCTGGACATTTCATGTAAATGCATCGTACAACGTATGGGTCTTCTGTGTCCTAGTTCTTTCACTGAGCAGCACGATTTCAGGGTTCACGCGTGCTGTGGCCTGCGTCAGTGCCTCTTCCCTTCTCGTGGCCCAATGGTACCATTCCGTTGTGTGACTAGACCACGTTTTGTCTGTGCATTGCTCAGTCGGCGCACAGTTGGGTGGTTTCCACCCTTTGACTATTGTGAATAACGCCACTGTGAACATACGAGGACTAGTTTTTGTGTGGATGTATGCAAAGCCATTTTTTGAGATACACTTATTATAGGATTGACTAACTTCTGTCAGAGAAATGTTGTTTTGTGGAGTTAAAACCAGATTAGTTGTGTACTGTATTTAGTTGGGTGGAACGATGGAGTATGACTTTTTTTATGGAAATACTATAATACTACGTAGGAACTCTTAAGCTGTCATTCTTTTAGAAGATCAATATTTATGAGTTTGGTGCTTTTTTATTTTAACCAATCCCAGAAAAAGCCTACTGTCGATGTGGACATATTTTACCCTTACTAGGGAGGAGGAAGCAGATAATCTTTCAAAAGATCAATATAAGTAAAATTAATACTGATCAGTTAGGATGACCCCAGGAACTCTTGGCTATCAAAATAATATAGAAAGGATTTTTATTTTTTATTTATTTATTTATTTTTTGAGACAGAGTCTTACTTTGTTGCCCAGGCTAGAGTGTGCCATGGCGTCAGCCTAGCTCCTGGGCTCAAGCGAATCCTCCTGCCTCAGCCTCCCAAGTAGCTGGGACTACAGGCATGCGCCACCATGCCCAGCTAATTTTTTCTATATACTTTTAGTTGGCCAATTAATTTTTTAGAAAGGATTTTTAAACAAAAGCGTACGTTTTTTTATTTTTCTTCTTCTTTTCAGTTAAGGATTTTGAGTAAATTATAGTTTTAAGTGTGTTTTAATCTTTTCTTTTGTCCATTCCTTGTAAAATGTAGCCTGTCAGAGGTGCTCACGCTGGAGGTGGTGGGCTGGGTCAGAAGGTGTTCCGCTGTGGAGCAGGTGGGCATGTGGGCTGGAGGGACGGGCACGTGGACGTGCTCTGCAGAATCCCGGCTTCGGGCCGAGTCTGTGCGTTTATTTGGGCAGGTACCAGGACTGTTGTAGGTGGTGCGACGTCTGGGGACAGGTTTGCAGATAGACCCGGACAGGTCCAGAGTACACACTTGGCACCACACCCGTCAGAGGAGATTGAATTGTGTGACGAGATGAAGCAGATCATTGAGACGGCTCCAGATGTCCTTCTTGGATGCATAGTTGGAGTCTGCATCATCAGCCCTCTTCCTTTTCCCCCAAATCCATAATTTTAGGCTGATCTCAATGTTTTCCAGGTTTGTACTTTTTCATTAAATGCATGTAAATTTGGGGTGAGTGCCTTCTCTCTTGACTTCTTGTTTGTCGTTTTTTAAAATTATAAGCTTGTCCAAGATTGAGTGGTCAGTTTGTAGAAAATGCAGTTCTTTCAATCTTTGAAAAATACTCTATTTAAAAAAAAAGAGTTATCCTTATTTTCTCAAGCCTAGAATGTCAGATGTGCCTGGGATTCATTTAAATTTGCCCACCAGTTAGTTTTTTTGAGAGGGCGTAGAGAAGCGTTGGTGCTGTTAGAACAGTCTGGAACATCTTGGGTGACCTGGAGCAGCAGCCCCAGGGGGACACCTGTGGAGATGGAGCTGTTCGGATCTGCTTGGTCCAGGGCAGTGGCCGCCGGCCACACCCAGCTCGTGAGCACTTGACTCGTGGCCAGTGTGACCGAGGCCCTGAATTGTGAATTTTATTTCATTTTGCTGTAAGATGTGAACAGCGGCTGCCCATAGTGGACAGAGCAGAGAGCTCAGCAGCCGTGCTTGCTGGGTGAGTGCAGTGAGTTTTCCAGCGTGCTGGCGTGACATGCAGGGAACTTGTCAGAGAGCCAGGCTAACCCGGGACTATATTTTGGTGGACCCCAGGAAACCAGGGGAGACCTAATCCCTTGAGAAAAGAGTGGCTCTCAAAGGATGTGATTTTGCATCCTCTCTGCCCACGCCCTGGGGCATCTGATGATGTCTGGCAGTCACGGTGGGGGAGGGTGCTCTTGGCATCTGGTGGGCAGAGGCCAGGGATGCTGCCCAGCGTCCCATAGGGCACGGACGTCCCACATTACAAAGAGCTGTCCAGTCCCAAATGTGCTGTGGCTGAGAAGCCCTGCTTTGTATTCACGAGGCCAGCATGGCCCTGAGAGACGACATGGACAGCTGCAGACCCAGCTTTATAAATGAAGAGATGCAGCCTGAACATGGGACCGACCCCCGGGCAGTGCCAAGGCCAGGCTTCCGGCTTCCACGTGGCTTCTCAGGCTCCTCCTCCCCCTTGCCATCCTAACTTATATAAGGACAAGAATAGGGAGTTCGTGTTCATCATGAGTCAAAATGGTGACACAGCAGTGGTCTTTTGTGCCTCGGCCCAATAGCTTTATTGTTAAAGGAGAGAAACAGCTTGCATCTGCAGTTTTCTCTCAAATTGAATTTGGGTACACGTGACCCTAGATCATACATGTCCACCGGCACCGCTATGGGCTCAACTAATGGGAGGGGTGACAGGGAATAGGGGGAGGTGGCTAAGCTGCAAGGATGTCTCCTCGTCACTGTCAGGTTTATTTAACCCTCTGTGATGATTAGAAAGCATTTACAAAGTTCCTGTTTTGCAAACCAGTCTTGGCACTATCTGGCAAAACAGAAACACTTATTTAAATAACTGCAAAGGAACTTCCACTTCTTGTTAAGCACTGTGAGGAAATTCTTAAAAAAATCCTGGCCAAGAGTAGTGGCTCACGCCTGTAATCCTAGCACTCTGGGAGGCTGAGGCAGGAGGATTGCTTGAGGTCAGGAGTTTGAGACCAGCCTGAGCAAGAGCAAGATCCCATCTCTACTAAAAATAGAATAAATTAGCCAGGCATGGTGGCACACGCCTGTAGTCCCAGCTACTCGGGAGACTGAGGCAGAAGGATCGCTTGAGCCCAAGAATTTGAGGTTGCAGTGAGCTATGATGATGCCATTGCATTCCAGCCCAGGTGACAGAGTGAGACTCTGTCTCAAAAAAAAAAAAAAAGAAAGAAAGAAAGAAATTCTTTAAAAATGCTAACAGTAATCCCCCCACACACTGTCACTGATATTGAAGCATAAGTTGTGAGTGTCACAATTAGTAACGTGCTCGCACGCACACACATGCTTGGGCGTTGAAATTGCAAATCCAACTGCGCCAAGTGGAGCAGGCAGAAGGGAACACGGAGCTGGGAGCTGAAGTAGAGCTCTGTGGATGGCGCTGAGTAGAACTGGGCGCCGCAGGAAAACAAGCGTCCCCTGTGCTCCAGCACAAATGGGTCGCCTGTGGCAGGATGCAGGGGCGGCTTTGGCAGGGAGAGCGGACGCTCCTGGCATAATGGAATCGAATTGGCCGTTTCTTTTAAAGGTACTGCAAATTGTTGCAGCATTTATCATCTTAAGGAAGCCTGGACAGCTTGCCAAACAGGTAATATTGATGATGATAATAATAATAATAATAAGGAAACCATGATGCCTCTAGTAAATGGAAATCGTTTTTATCATATTTGCAAAAACCATAGAAATAAGTAGCACAGATGTGTCAGCAACTTAGTAAGACAAGTTATTCAAGGAGTTAAATTGAAATCATTCACAAAAAATAAGCTCCCTGGCAAGCCCCAAGGGGGATTTGGATCTTATTTAATTTAAAATTTCTTGAAGCAAAGACCTAATAGGCATTATGTTGCTTATGGTTGCAGGCAATTTTATTGTTATTTTTTTCCCTAAATATTTGTGAATGTGTGGATTACCCTGTGTGCCAAAGATGGAAAGTAAAACCACAGAAAGGGGGCGGGAGCTGTCAGATAAATTCCTTTTCAGCAGAGAATTGGAGCCTCTTGTTACAACAGTCTAGCTCCACAACAGCGTGATGCAAGACGCTGTAACAGAGCCGAAATGTGCGCACGTGTGTTCTCCATCGCTGCGTCAGGCAGCCCCCCCCCAAGGCGTCATCACGAGTGCTGATCTTACGTTTGGTGTGACAGGATCTTTAGGCCACCCTGCTGTGGGGTAGCACATGCACGGTGTCTAGGAGTTCTGTTTTTAGCACTTTTAGGCACTTATCTTCCCATTTCTTGCATCAGTGCCTTCCTGATAGAGTTGGAAATTGGAACCAAAATAATTAGATTGTCTGTCCAGATCCCTTACGTGAGCTGAGAAGGTATTTCAAAGCAGGCCCTGTTTTTTTCCCTGAAAGGCTGAGGAGGGGGCAGTGACCAGGAGGCGGATTGCTAGGATGTCGCTGTTGTTTTCCTCTGTACTGTACAGGGCGCCCTCAGCACTTGGGGACCTGGCTTCAGCGGGTTCGATGTCAGGGGCCCCGTGTGTCTACTCTAAGGAAAATTGTTTTCCCCGGGCCCCGTGGGAGACAGCACTGCCCGTTCTGTGGTTGGGGATGAATGAGTGCTCTTTTACAACTGCACTCCCTCAGGGGCCGGGCGCGGTGGCTCACGCCTGTAATCCTAGCACTCTGGGAGGCCGAGGCGGGTGGATAGCTCAAGGTCAGGAGTTCAAAACCAGCCTGACCAAGAGCGAGACCCCGTCTCTAAAAAAAAAAAAAAAAAAAACAACTGCACTCCCTCAGCACACCAGCCTTTTAATTTCAGCATGCAGTGTAAACCCCACTCCACCCCACCCCCACCCCTGCTGGATTTGGGGTGTTATTCAAACACTGTGACTGACAGCAAGTGGAAGAAGGAAGAGGGGAAGGTGGAAACAACTAAGGGAATCTTTAAATGGTGTCCTTGGCGTCGACAGGGACTAAAATCATCATACATGTCCCTAAACCACTGTTGTTATTAGTGCTGCTGTAACGGTTGTTGCTGCTCTCGGGAGACCAAGGACTGTAAGAAGGTGATGGCACCACCCATCCTGTGTCCCTAGAAATTGCACACAGTTACACTAAAACCTCACACACCCCTTTCTCATGGGGCCCACCGCTGTAATTATTCCTAGATGATTTATTTTGCCTTCCTGAAAGCCATCTGAGTGTGTCCTGTTAAACGTGCATGCGTGCGTATCCACACATTCTTTTTTTGGGGTCCCTTTGTTTTCCATTTTTTGCCCACCAGGCTGAATGAAAAGACGGAAGAATTTACACTTTGCCCCAGGTGTATCAGAACGTTCCAGAGTTTGGGCATGGCTCTCCAGTAAGGAGGTTTCTAAGGCTCTGATTCTCTTGATGGGGGGACACTTGGCAATGTCTGGAGACATTTTGGGTTGACAAAGTGCAGAGTGGGGGGTGCTCCTGGCGCCTAGTGTATGGAGCCCAGGGACACTGCTAAAGATCCTACTGTGCACAGGACGGCTGCCCTCAACCGAGAGTGGCCAACCCAAATGTCCACAGTGCTGACACAGGAAGCTGTGTTCTAGGGAAGTTTTCACTTGCTCAGTGCTTCTAGGAGGTTTCTCTGCCAAAAGATCGTTTCCTTGGAAAGAACCAAGAGCCTGCACTGGCCAGGCGGGCAGGCATCAGGAGTCTGACAGGACGTTGAAAATGTGGTCAGATGAAAGGACACTTCCGCACGCAGAGCGACCGAGAGACCCCGAAGAGCTGGCAGAGCCTGGCCATCCAGTCTGCTGAGCCCCGCCTGTGTCTCATTTCGTTTTTCATTTAGATTCTGCCGAGGGTTCTCCTGAAAGATGCTGACTCAAGGCTGCCGCCCCTCTTATTTCATTTCTTTCCAGGGCGATTTAGGTGAGGCTGGAGCAGAATGTTCCCCAAGGAGGCATTATGAGAATCAGGTCCAGCCTTTGCTAAATAAATGTCACAAGAAACTTCACCATCTTTCCAAGGAGGAGGAGAAGCATCTCGCCGAGTCTGGTGCTTTGTGGTAGGGTAGGGCAGGGCCGGCAGCGATGCACGTGGCTGCATTCTGGTGCACAGTTGCAAAGGTTCCCAGCTGGTACAGTCACACGCTGAATTATTGCCTCAAAGCTGCAAGTTAATGTTTGAAAGGTGTTTGCCTAGTAGCTTGAAGTGCAGTTCCCCAGACTATGATCCGGTCCATGGCCTGTGTCATATTAATTGGGTCTCTATCAGCAGAGCGCTCCCGCGTGGGCCACTGCTGATGCTGCCCCGCGTGGGAATTCCCAGGCTGGAGATCTGCTTCCAGCAGCAGGCACCTTAGGAAACGCTAATTTAAACATGTTGATTCTGTCACTTGCATTTCTAGTCACATGCTACTCGTGTAGTGCGTATAAGAAAGCCTCCCTTATTTTTATCCAAATGCAGGTATGTCTTTTCAGCTTGTGCTGTAATTTATTTGGCCAAGCATACAGGAAGATGAGGTTATGAGTTTAAGATTTATTTCGGGAACCTCAGCAAGATGGTTGCTCCCCATAAGTGAGCGTGTACATTGGCAGCTTTAATGAACTCGGTTCCAGTGTTGTGTTACTGTTTGGAAGAGGGCAGTGAACAAAATTGGATATTAAAGTTAATTGCATTGTGTAGAGATTGGGACAGCTGTCACCAATATAGTTTAGACGCTTGCCTGGGTAGACCCTGACTTATACACACTCAGCTTGTTGATACGGAGATTGCCAAACTTTCTCCAAAGTGCACAGAATCTCTCGGCGTATTTCCGGGTGCTCTTCCCCCACCCTCAGCCAGTCAGCATGTCACGAGCTTGTCTCACCGTCCCCTCACTGTGTGTTTTCGTTTGAGCAATTTAAAGCAAATCTCAGACATCACGTCATTTCACCCATAAATATTTCAGGTTGTGTCTCTAACATAGAAGGATTTTTAAAGTGCCGTGATACCGTTATCATTCTGTAATGGTTTCCTAGGGCTGCCACGACCAATTTCCACGAACTGGATGGCTTAAAAAAACAGACGTGTGTTCTCTCATTGATGAGGAGGTCAGAAGTCGGAAATCCAAGTGTCCGAGGATCTGCGGGGGAAGACCCCACCTCTCTTCCCGCTGCGCCCCAGTGGCTGCAGGTGTTTCGTGGCCCGTGGCTGTGTCACTCCAGTCTCTGCCTCCACCTTTACGTGGCCTTCCCTGTGTCTTGCCTTCTCTTCTGTCTCTCAGGAGGACACTTGTCATTGGGTTTAGGGCCACCGAGGCAATAATCTAGAACAGTCTCATCCCGGGATTCTTAATTTAATCACATCTGCAGTGTCCCTTTTTTAAAAAATGAGGTCACAGCCTTTTACCATATAAGGTAATATTCACCAATTATGGGGATAGGCTGTGGTCTTGTCCTTCTTCCTGTTTGTTTCTTTCATGCTCTTGGGAATGTGTGAGTTAGGGGAAGACAGATTACCTTTGTCTCCTGGGGTTTTCTTAAGGTTATGAGTTATTGAGGAAGAGCATTGATGGCATATAAAGGAAGGCGTCGTCGCTAAATGTGGGGGGAAAATGAATGCATGTGTTATAGGCCAAATAGATGCTTACACAAACCAGTGTCCTAGATTAAAATTATATGTGATCCTCCGGTCTCTTCATCTATAAAGTGAGGATAGCAATGAATTACCTCACAGATTGTTGTAAAGATTAAAGATAAAAATGGATATAGTAGGAACACAGTATGTAAATGCTAAGGATTTAATGTAGTTCATCTCTTTTCCCTTGAGGCTCAAAGTCAAACCAAGAAAGTAATACCAGCAATACAGAATGCTAAGGGCTGATTCCTATAATATATGAAGAATTCCTATAAAGCACTAAGAAAAATGACCAGCAGCCCATGAGAAAAATGGGCAAAAGAAATGAACAATCTTCCTTTCTTTATTTTTGAGACAAGGTCTTGCTCTGTTGCCTGGGGTGCAGTGCAGTGGTGCCATCATAGCTCACTGCAGCCTCGAACTTCTAGGCTCAAGTGATCCTCCTCCCTCAGCCTCCCAAGTAACTGGGACTACAGGTCTGTGCCATCACACCCAGTTAATTTTTTACTTTTTCCAGAGACAGGGTCTCGATATGTTGCCCAGGCTGGTGTCGAACTCCTGGCCTCAAGTGATCCTCCTGCCTCGACCTTCCAAAGTGCTGGGATTGCAGGCATGAGCCACTATGCTCGGCCAGAATGGTTTTCTTGGAGGGAAATAACAAATAGCTCTCAAACAAAATGTTTGGAAAGGTGCTCAGACTCACTCATTATGTGGGGAATGCAGGTGAAAAGTATAAGATACCATGTCACCTGTCCCGTTAGCAGAGGTCAACAGCTTGACCCCATGTCCTGTTGGCGGGGGCTCACAGTGCAACAGGCGCCTGTGCTGCCCGGCGTTGCTGGAGAAGCCACTGGAAGACAGGTTGGCAAAATACATCAAAATTTAAGAGACACTTACCCCGTGACCTAGAATCGGCACTCCTTGGGATCTATCTCACAGACATATAAATGTCCGAAAGGCAGTACTTACATGATATTAATCAGAGGCATTGTTTGTAAAAGCGCTGTTGACAGAAGCCACTGTCGATAATGAACTTGTCAAATTGTGATAAATATAGGCGTAGAATCTGTCAAACAACGGAAAAAAGCTTAATTCCATATGAGGAATGGACTCTGAATGACTCTTGCAGTGAGCAAAGCAAGGTCCCCAGCAGTGGGTGGAGTTTATCACACATTGCGTGTGGAAGCGCAAGGAGGTGTACATAGAATATGTCTTGAAGGAAATACCAAGAATCAGACTTTTTGGGAGGGGCGTGGGGTGAGGTAGGAGGGAGACCTTTGAGCACATGTGCATTTTGACCATCTGCATGTATTAGCTAATTCAAAATATACCATAGTAAGAAAAAACTCTGGGTCTTATTTTATCCCCATATCATATGAGGTCTTTTCTGTGCTCTAGCACAGAAGCCAGCATAATTTTTCTGTAAAAGGCAGGATAGGAAATATTTTTGGCTTTGTGGCCCTTGGGGCTCTCTGTCAGGACTCCCCAGCGCTGCCGTAGATAGTAAGTAGGAAAAGGATTGGGGGTGAGCTCCACTTGAACCTGATTTATACAAACAGCAGCCGATTCTGCCCAAGGGCCATCGTTTGCTAACTCCATCTGATCTAATGGATCTGATGAGTGTATGTCTCAACTTGAGATTAAAATGTACATTTTTCAATGCCCTTGATACCATAAGTTGGGGTTTTTCCTTATTGTTTCCTTATGTTCATCTTTCCTGATCCCACCTCTGCTCACACCACTGTTTTGTAAAGTTTCCCCATCAGTCCGTTTCTTTCTTTGGACTTTTGGCTTAAAATATGTCATCTCCAGGAATATATCCTAACTAATTTCATCTGCTCTAGTCATACTTATTATTTTCTTCTAGATGTTAGAGAAGACTTTAAGTGGGTTCCCTGGTTACCTGGCACATTGGGGACCCAGGTGTGGTAGTTAAATTCATTTTCTGGATGGCTGGGAGCAATCTAAAATTTGTGTTTTAACCCTTTTCACTTCTGTTCTAACCCTTTTTGTTGACTATCTTTTGAAAATATCTCTGCCGAAATTACTGTCTTTGTAATGTAGTTGAGTAGAGAGAAACCGGGGCTTTGGGATTTGGTGGATTCAGCCTCTGTGCAGGAAAGACTTAACACTGGGCCTGAGACCGCTCTCCTAAGGCGGGCCTGCTTGCCAGGTTGGGGACTTGGGTTTGGGGAGAGTTCCCACCCTTCCCTAAGCAATAAGAGCACGGCATGTTTGTGCTGAGCACCTGCTTTCCTTCTGGGAGCCTGGAGTCTTGGTCTGTGCTAGGCAGAGGGGGCCTACATGGCCAGCCCCTGGTAGAACCTGGGTGCTGAGTCTCTAAGGAGCTTCCCTGGTACAACATTGTTCATAAGTGTTGCCATTCGGGGCTGGAGGAGGTGAGCACATCTTTTGTGACTCCCCGGGAGGACTCCTGGAAGCTGTACTTGGTTTCCCACAGGAGGCCAATGCAGCTGATACAGGTTGAACAAGACAGAAATGGGTAGAAGAGGTTCCTTCCCACGGTTTTTACCAACGCATCCTACTCGCCGTGAAGGCCATTCCGACTCCATCCTCAGCAAGACCCGGAAGCACCTGTTTCCCCGTGTCCCTGTCCGCAGACGGTGTCAGCAGACTCGTTGATCTTGGCCAATCTTATTTAAAAACTGATATCTTGTAGTGTCCATTTGCATTTACTTTATCGTGAATGAGAATATCTTCATATTTTTATGAGCCATTTTATGTGAAATGACAGTCAGTCTTTCGCTCACCTTTCTACTTGGTTTCTGACCTTTTTTCCCTTGGCATTTAGAAGTTCTTTATTAAGAAAATTAGCCTTTGCTCTATGATAAAAGTTGCAAATATTTTTCCACTTTGTCATTAGTCTTTTGAGTTAGTTTGTGATACCTTTTCCAGGCAGAATTTTTTAAAAATGTGGTCAAAATGATCAATATTTTTCTCTTTAAATTAAAAAAAAAAGCCATTTACCGATTTAGCTTTGTATCCTTTCGCCGAGTAAATCTTAGCAGTGGATGCAGCTGTACACTGAGACCCGCAAATTCTTCTCGAAAAACTCTGAGATGGGGGTAAGGGGTGGTGGGACCACTGATAAAGGCTCAAATTTTAATTCTGCCATTGGCAAGTTTGTGACTCTGGCTGTGACCAGCCTCAGTTTTAAGGAAATAATAATACCTGCCTTGCAGGGCTGTTGTAAGGTAGGAGGAACCTAGAGGCCAAAAACCTGGTAGCAATCGCTCTCTTCACCTGCCATACTGCTAAGGCAGCTGTGGGCTGCCACCCTGGCTGTCACCACGTGTCCTGCTGGGGTACCTCAGTGCTCCTCGCGGCACGCACCCCAACCAGCAGTGTCAACAGAGCGTCCCTGGGAACTCACTAGAAATGTGAGCTCTCCAGCCCCACCCAGACCTACGTACGAATGGGAACCTGGGGGTCGGAGACAGGGACTGACCAGCCCTACAGGGGATTCTGATGCCTTCCTAAGTGGACACCTGCAGGCCAGCCTGGCACCTGGAGCCTTTGACTGAGTGTGGTGGTGGCCCGATGGAGCATGGCAGGACGGGGAGGAGGAAGTGCTGCTGCTGGTATTTTTAAAAAATTCATAATTAATGATGTTTCTGATGTGAGGGGGAAAAGCAAAGACTGGATCCTCCTCCTATCTGAAAGGGTGGTTCTTGGAGGGGGCGAAAAATACACAATAAACAAAATATCAGTAGGGTAGCAGGAGTTAGTGACACGTGCCAAGCCATACCAGCTCCCGAGGCAAAAGCAAAGCGCAGAAATACCCATCTCGTCTTTACTAAAAATTAGTATTTTGTTCTTCGTGGGATTTTTTGCATTCATTTTAATTTTTAAATATGGCATTAAAATAGTATTCATTTAGCCAAAAAGTAGATGGGTACAACCCAAATGTCCATTGACAGATGAATGCACAAACTGTGGTACAGTCATCCTTCTAATGCCTGTAAAATCCATGTCTACCTTAAGCTGCTCTTACAATATTGGTGTTTTTTTTTTTTTTTTTGGCCGAGTTTTCTGGCATCACCTTAAATTTTGCACCAGGGGTAAGTGACCTAGTCCTGGCCCTGACAGTTCCGCTGTGCTGTGCATACCCCAGAGTGAGAGGAGTGAGGTTTGATGTGAACATTTCAGTGAGCTGACTTAGATGGACAAAGCAGGGACCAGGTAACCCTACTGTTTGTACCTTATTTATGCCTTTTCTCAGTGCAGGGATTAAAGTCAGGTCCAGAAAAATTATTACCATACTGTATTATTTCCACAAACTGGGTGGTGTAAAATACCAGAATGTATTCTCTCACAGTTCAGGAGGCCAGAAGTCCAAGATCCAGGTGTGGCAGGGTTGTTTGCCTCCAGGGGACCTGGGGAGGATCCTTCCTGTCTCCTCCAGCTCCTGGGAGCTCCAGGTGTTCCTTGGCTTGTGGCAGCATCACTCTAGTCTCTGCCTCAGTCTCCACACAGACCTTGACATCTCCCCTCTGCATGCGTCTCCAGATCTCTCCTTTTCTCTTGTAAAGACACAGTCATTGGATTTAGCGCCCACCCTAATCCGGCATGACCTCATCTTAACTTGATTGCATCTACAGAGACCCTGTTTCCAAACAAGGTCATGTTCACAAGTACTGGGGGTTACCAGTGGAACACAGTTCGGCCCACTGCAGTGACTGGGGTCTTCCTCTCCTGAACCAGCTACGCCGGGTTGCTAACAGTTGGTTAATGGACAAGTTCCCCTAATCTTTGCTGCGCCATGGTGGGTTAATTACACAAATGATTACCCTACCCCGAAGTGCTTTCGTCCGTCTGTGGGAGGGAAGTGAGCGTGTTTGCTCAGGGGCACACTGCTTGTGAGCAGTGGGGCTGGAAATGAGCCAACGTGTCTGCCTGGATCCAGACCCAGGGAAACAGACCGTGGTTTACGGCTCAGGTTCACGAGAAATGTTTTCGTGCGTGAACTTTTGCAGCACAGATTGCACGTTAGATGCTCTTTATGTTTCTGTAAGGCTGTACATCATTCCCTTATATGAAGAAAATTTGGGGGGCTTAATAAATATACTATGGTCTCATTAGGGTGTTTTGCTGCATATATATTTAAGCTTTTACAGAACTATGTCTTTAATGTGTGTGTGTGTTTGTTTGTTTATTTATTTATTTATTTATTTATTTTGAGACAGAGTCTTACTCTGTTGCCCGGGCTAGAGTGCCGCGGCATCAGCCTAGCTCACAGCAACCTCAAACTCCTGGGCTCAAGAGATCCTCCTGCCTCAGCCTCCAGAGTAGCTGGGACTACAGGCATGTGCCACCATGCCCTGCTAATTTGTACTATTTTTAGTAGAGACGGGGTCTCACTCTTGCTCAGGCTGGTGTCGAACTCCTGAGCTCAAGCGATCCTCCCATCTCGGCCTCCTAGGGTCCTGGGATTACAGGCATGAGCCATCTTACCTGGCCTTTAGTGTGTTTATTTAAGCATGCTAAACTGAGGCCACTCTTCTCATTTCTATACCACGACCAAGAGCACCTGAAAGGAGCTTTCTGTGGAGTTGACCTTTATTTTCCCTCCATCAGATTTGGGCTAATTTTTGAAGATAAGTGAATCGCTGGGTTGGTGCTGCTAGGCCATAGTGATGATTCTAGAGTGTGTTTGTTCCTAATTTCTGGTCATGTTGATTTTTTTTTCTACAGCACTTTATTATAACTTATTTTTTTAATTAATAGACTTTATTATTTTAGAGTAGTTTTAGGCTTATAGGAATCTTTTTCTTTTTAATGTGTTTATTGGCAGTGAAATTAGCTATCCATTTACTGATGATGCTTTCAGTATTGTTTTGAAGCAGATACTACAGAACTTTCATTTGTAGTCAGGATAGAAATCACCCAAAATGCAGCGTTAATGAGGAACATCCTTGGTGTGGCGGTCAACTGCCGGCTGGACCGAGCCTTCTGATTGGGATTGGCGCTGGCGGTGACCTGCTGGGCTGGGCGCTTGCACACAAACCCCTGGACGTTTCCAGTGTGGTCCTCACTCTTGCTTAACTCTTCATTTGTGATTGAACTCAGGAGTTCTTTCTTAAAACGGCATTTAAAGAGATTTCTTCTTGAAAGCTTTCCTTCTGAAAAGGATATAAGTAAAACTAACCATTTAAATTTTACACTGTGAGACATCTCCATTTTTGTATCCATAACATTTAAGAATCATTACATAATATGCGCATAGGCTCAGAGTGCCTCCTCCGAGATATTTATTAATTACAAAAGGGACACAAGCAGGGACTCATGCCAGGAGACCCAGCGTACTGCCTGGGCCCGGTGACCAAGGTCAACATCGTTAGTAAGAAGGCACATCAACATCTGATGATAATCTGAGGACACGGCACCATTTCTGTGGCCTTCCTGCAAAAAATGCACAGCCTGAATCTAATCATTTTGCATTTGAAGCTTGAACATTTCAAAGTTTTTAAGGAAATACATGTGGTGGTATTCCTCTTCTTGAAAGGAAACCCACATGTGTTCAAAACACAGCATCTTTTAAATGCATTTGGGTTTTTAAAGTTTTGTGTTCTTTTTTTAATGAGTGGAACTGTCCGGGGGTATTAAGAATCTAGGTTTTAAACCACTGCTGCGTGCTGTTCCGTTTGATCTCCAGACTTGCGCTCATTCGCACTGGGAGCGGCCCCTTCTTCCTGTTCTTCAGGAATTGTAAAAGAAACCATTGAGGGGATGGAGCCGTGGAGTCTGCACTGGCATATCCCATGGCGACGGCGACTTCAGGGGCTGTACCTTCCTAAGAGACTCAAAGGCTAACCCCAAATCATGAGCCAGTGTGTTGGGGGTGGGGCGGGAAAAGCAACGGAAAAGTTGTGGCCAGGCATGAACCTGCCAGAGACAGCCCAGGGCAGGTCCCAGAGCCAGGGGCAAGCACTGAACCTTGGGCAGGGCTGTCCCTGCGGTGACTGCCAGTGACGGTTCCTGCCTACCTACAAGGTCACAACCTTGTGCAAAAGCTCCAAGTTTTAAGCCTCAGTTTTGTGCTGTGTCACAGAGTGCTACTATCTTACCCTTCACATGAGGATGGAGCGCAGATCGCCACGGAAGCATGTAGCGCCGTGCCTGGCCCTTGGGCAGACGGTATGCCAATTTGGTGGTGTCATCGTCTGTCATCATTGGTACAGCAAGAGCGATGGTTCCGTGCACAGCCTGCCTGCCTGCCTTTCTCAGATGCCAAGCTGTGTATCCCAGTATACCGCTTTTTCCTGTCTGGCTGATTTCAACTGTCTCTCATGCTTATTTTAACGCTGTTGATATATGAACACTTACTTTTCATAAATCCTTATTTACAACTGCTTGCTTTGTGCTGGTTATTGCAGTTGTGCGTGTGTGTGTGTGTTTGTGTGTGTGCGCTTGTGTGTGTGCGCACGCACATGTGCAGAGGATCAGCCGGCCATCAGGCATCTCGGTGTGCCAGTGTGAAGAAGAGCAGAGCCCATCCCCTCCTGGCTGGGGACAGAGGACCCCGATCACTCCTGCAGGGTGAAGGGAGGAAGGGCTGCTCTTGCCTTCAGGAGCTTAGGGAGGGGACATCTGAGCCAGGGCACACACGGTGAAGAGGAGGTTTCTGGGGTGCAAAGGAGGAAGGCGTCCTCAGCTATGGGTCTTCCCGTGAAGCCGGGGCATAGGAAAGTGCCCAGGGGACAGGGGATGAGGGCCGTCATGGCGCATGGGCTCGGAATCAGACCACTCATTTATTAATGATAAAGTAAAGCCATTTGTTCACCTAAAGAATGGCTTTGATTTTCTTTTTGCAGTCTAAACTGCTTGAATTGGAACATTACACTTCATGTTCCATGTGATAGGTGGGACTTTTCATTACTCATTCCCTTAAACATCTTTAGATTTTTGTGTCTGTTGATGTCATTTTTTTCCTGATTGCTGACTCCTGTTCCTGTCTTTTGTTTCTACTTTTTGCTTAATAATTTCCAGTGTCTTGATGTGTTCTATTGCTGACTGCCCCGTATCCTCATTCTTCCTCCGTTTATTTCCATTTGTCCACTCTCTTTACTGCCGGGTTGTTGACCATTTTTCTAAGCACTTACTGAATGGCGTTTGAGAGAAGCAATGCCACATCACAGCCCATGGTAGTGTAGCTGGGGCTCCTCACCGCCTTGGTTGTTGGTAGTTAGGAACATCCTAACCCTTCGGTCATTATTTCTATAGCAGTCAAAGAGATTATCAAATCTTTACTAAACTGTCATGTCTGGTTACATACTCTATTCTGCATATTCATTGTGGTAAAATATACATAACGTAATGCATTCATAAGTGTACAATTCAGTGCGTTAAATACATTCACGGTGTTACAACCATCACCTCTGCTGGGTGTCCCAAAGGTCACCATACGTAGGGAAAGTGGGAAATTGTAGCTATCTAGCTATAATTGTAGCTAAATGTACCTTTATTTAGAAAATATTTGTTATAAAGTTTTACAAAATTTTTCCTTTGTCGTCTCCATACCATTTTTCGTTTCCATAGAAAGGAAAAATTTTGTAAAACTTTATAACGAATATTTTCTAAATGTACATTTAGCTACAATTTCCCATTTTCCCTACATATGGTGACCTTTGGGACCCCCGTATTATATGTACAAATTTTTCATCATCCTTCCCCAAAACCCTATACCCATTTAACAATACTCCCCTCCGCACACTCAGTCCCTGGTGACTTCTGTTCTACTTTCTATCTCTATTTGCTCATATAAGTGGAATGTCTGGCTTATTTCCCTAAGCATAATGTTTTCAAGGTCCATCCATGTTGGAGTATATATCAAAATGTCATCTCTTTTTAGGGCTGAATAATACTCCTTTGTGTGGTCTTTAAAAAAAAAAAAAAAGAATAGTAGTAAGTACCTGCCCGGACTGGTGCCCGGGAGGTCACAATGCCCACACGTCTATCCATTTTATGTGTTGTACCATGAGCTTCATGGAAAAGATGTTTCTTCTGTGAGTTTTTGTGGATGCTGCTGGTTTTTATATCTAGCTTCTAAAGAGATGGTCACAGGGATATGGTTCTTTGTCTCTTTGATGCTGTGGTAATGGAATTGCTCCCCTCTGGCCGAATCAGACCCAAATACAGCCATCTACCCATCTACCCACCCATTATCCATTCATCTATCCACCCATCTACCCACCCATTATCCATCCATCCATCCATCCTTGCAGGCAACATTTACTGAGTATGTATTGAGTCAGGTACTGTTGTCAGTGATGGATAATAGACTAAAGTAACTGACTAGTACAGGGACCAGTACTTTGATGTGGATTTGTTGCTTCATGGTATTTAGTTCAACTGAATGGGATTCACATCTTTCCTGTATAAATCTTTGTCTTTCCTCCCTCAAGGAATTTTTAGACTTTTTATTTTCAGGTAAAGTGGTTTTATATTTGTCTCCACGTATGTTATCAAGTGCCTTTTTAAACCCATGTTTCCCATTTCATATTTGAAATGAGAATAGTCACAGCCGTGAAAAAGATCAATTTAGGAGTGATTCATTGCCACCATTTGTAGCTGGTTTCTAAGTAGGATGTTTCTGCTTCTCTGGTTTCCTTGTGATAATCGCAGTGAAATAACATAAATCCTCTTTCCTTGAGTGGAAAAATAAATGTTGTGGTGGGAGGTGGATATCATTTTGATTTCCGAGTCTGTAGCTGCCCCATTCTAGTGTTTGCAGATCACTAGGAAATGAAGGTACATCAGTAGGAAGGTCGTGAAGAATTGAGATGTGGTTTTCTACATTCTCTGTTGTAAAGAAATTGGGCATATTTTCATGCTTTAAATGGAGAGTGAGTAGAAAACATGACGGCAAATGAAGGCCAACGATTGACCAGTGAGAGCAGATTCTCCTTCCTGTGTTGATGCCGTCCTAGCCCCTGCCCACCAATTCTGTAAACCCAAACCACACCTCTGTGAGGTCTGTGGGTCTCTTCGTGGAAAATGGGGTGTACATGCATAGTTTAGCTAGTTTTCTACCCTGAATGCTCTGAAACCCTCTTGGATGAACATCAAAGAGTACATCCAAGTATATTCTGCTTATGAAATATCCATGTCTCTGAGAGCTAGTAGGGTGAGGCCTAAGGCCAGGTGGGGACCCCAGGAAAGGCATGCTCTTTGGTGGCCTTTGGGGGGCTGTTTCCCTCTCTTCCATCCACCCAGTGCCCTCTCACCTTTCCTTTCTGGCCCCATGCGATCCTCTGGGTGCTCCCAGCCCCCATCTGCCTACCTGCACCCCTCTGTCTCCACGCCCACTCCCCTCCCTCCCAAGCCCCACCCCCAGGCTTCCCCACCCTCCCCTCCTTCCCACAAGTGCATGCTCTGCCTGGAGCCCCTCTCTCCCCTACCACCAGCTCTTATCCCCCAAGCCCCTGGCCACACCCTCCACCCCAGGGGGCAGGAGGGCTGTGCTGCTGCTTGGAGGGTCCTCGCCCCACCTGGCCATGTCCCAGGAGATTCCTACCAGCTCTCTTGGCACACTGATGATGGAGCTGAAACCGCGCTGACCCGGGATCCCTGGCGCAGGCTGAGCATAGGAAGTAGGTTTAAAACCAGGTGCAGAGAGGGACGCCAGGGAGCACGGTCATCTGAGGAAATGCATCTCTTCGGATATAGCTTTCAAAAAGGTGCTGCTGTTGTGCATCACACAAAGGTCCAGCTGCACCAGAGCGAATTACAGTTATGTTTATAAAATGGGGCGCTCTGCCCGCATTAACTTATTTCAGATTCCCAGGAAAACACCTTAAACAATTTCTTATATCAGTGCATAAGATTGTAATACCTTTTCCAGTTCTAGGTATCCTTATTTTAAAAGGAAAATGTGTGCAAACACAGTGTTAGGTGGAGAATAATATGTTTTAGTCCCTAGGAATTTCCAGAAGGATAAGCAGGCAGTAACTTGACAGATTGGTATGAGTACTACGGGGTCTTGAGCACATTTCTCTGTGAATCTTTCCACATAGACGTTGCTCACTCCCATCCTGGTTTTATGCGCTTTCTTTATCCAAACTGTGACTTAGAAGAACTTATCCCCTGGCCGTCTCTGTTGGGGTCTTTCTTGCCCAGATAGGGGGAGAATCATTTTGGGAACCAAGTTCTTGAGAAGCCACAAAAAAATGGGTTTTAACCTGGGAGCCTGGCATTGTCTTCTGTGAGATAAGAGCTTCTAGCAAAAAATAAAAAGTTCTAGAGCCAAATGTTTTAGGGAAGACAAGGGGATGATAAGTCAAATTGTTGTTTTAAACAGTTTTCATTCCCCTTGTCCTGATTTAGAAAAGATCTCCATAGAATCAGTAGGTAGTGGTCCCTTGAATGGGTTTATTTTATTTTTCTCTCTTGAATAATATTATATTAGCATATACTTGTATCTTTTTTGGTTTCTCCCTCATTCCCATCCCTTCATGACTTACATTTAATCGGCTTGGTAGCATAACCCCTTCTGTAGCGATCTTTGAGGTCCCAAAACTTACATCTTTATTTTCCCCACTGTATCAGCTACGAGTCTGGAAGTGTCAGGGTGTCAGAGGTTTCTAAATTAAAGTCACAGTAAAATCCAATAGGACGTCAGGGACGTCTCCTCTGGCGGGCCAGCCGCTCTGTGGCCACTTGGCGCTGGGTGAGGGGTTTCAGCTGCTCTGGGGAGGGCAGACCTGCAGCTGGCAAGGTGGTCCCCAGAACGCTGCGAGGGGGGCTCTTCCCTCTGCCCTCGGGGAGAGGGGGACGCAGATTCCTAGCCCTGTCTGACAGAGGACACTGTCAAAAATGCGGCTTGCCTGAGGCCGCATGCAGCTGGGAAATGGTCCAGGAGCTCAAATAGCAAAGATGTTCCAGCCAATAATCAGGTTAAATCAATGTATTCCATGTTGGTTCCATTTGGTTGCTTGGTGGCTAACCGCCCTGCCGATAAGGGGGCACCGATTGTGCCATGTCTGAAATGTAAATAGCTCTTTGCCCAAATGTTAATCTCATGTCAGTTTCTCAATTGAGAGGGTTCTCATAATAAATGATTCCCTTCGGGGTCACTGCGTGCCTGGCTCCTTGGACCAGCGCATTAGGGTCCTTCTTTTCCATGTCGCACTGGCTGTTAGGAAAACACAGACCAAGATGAAAGGGAATCCTTAACCACGACTCGTATCCTTAGGGCACCTTAAGAATTAGAAGCCCCTGTGCAAACCAGCGCAGCTTGGAAGTTGAAGTTATTTTTCTTTTTAAGCAGACCAGTACCCAGATTGGTTTGTCACCAG
Organism: Cheirogaleus medius; assembly: GCA_008086735.1. Classification (NCBI taxonomy): domain Eukaryota; kingdom Metazoa; phylum Chordata; class Mammalia; order Primates; family Cheirogaleidae; genus Cheirogaleus; species Cheirogaleus medius. Next base: position 290,856 of record VBSM01000631.1, on the reverse strand, counting down.
CAAAACAGTTTAAAACAGTGCCTCATTTCCATAGCTGAGATTTTGGCAATGGCATCGTGCAATTCTGAATGGGTGGAATAAAATTGAGCATCCATCTGTGATATATGTAAAATAATAATACCATGAAATTATGCAGCAAGTGTTGGGAATATCATTCCTGAAGTTTTAGGTAATTTAATTTTTTGTTTCCATGAAAGCATTCTCTTCAACTTAAGCAGAGCAAAAGATCAAATATACAGAAACTCTGTAAATGTGGAACTCCCCTCCCCTTTAGACTTGATAACATTTCACCATTCTCCTGGGCTAATCAAAATAAAACCACAAAGAGATTGTTTAACCTCCCCGTGGGACCAGACTGTTGCATTAGCTGACGTGGCAGAATATTGTAAACAGTGGCATGGCTTCATTAGTGAGGAATAGATGTGAAATGTTTTAAAAATACACAAATATGTTGAACGTTCAGATGTGGATCCTTCCCTCAAGTTCCTTAAGTCTAGCAGGCAGGATAAGAAATGTTTGTCGTCAATAGTGACGTAGGCTAGCCCTCGTAAATGTGTGTGTGCATCCCTGGAAAACCAGAGTCATCAGAATTGGCCATTTGCCTAGACCAGCCGGTTGGGTGGGTCTCAACCAGGGGCAGTTTTGCTCCCCAGGAGACATATTATAGTATCTAGAGACATTTTTGGTGTCACAACTCAAGGGAGGGGCAACGGGTATCTAGAGGGTAGAGACCAGGGGTTCTGCTCAGTGCACTGGTCAGCCCCCACGGCAAAGGGTAACCCACGCGGTGCATGCTGGAGCATCCCCCCTTCCACCTGTGACAACCCAAAACATCCCCAGACATTGCCTCATGCCCCCCTCGGGGTGTAATCTCCCCAGGTTGGGAACCCCTGTCCTAAACTCTAAGGCTCTGCAGTCACCCATTCAGTCCCCTTGCCCCCGAGCTCAGACAAGTTAAGTGGCTCCTCCAAGCTGTCCCGGCTTCCTGCAGGGGCGGAGGCAGAACCCTGTGCCTCTCAGTCCTCCCTGGACACCGAGTTCTATGGGGGTCTCTGGAAGCCCAAGAGTGAGGATCCTAGGGTAGCTTTTCTGCGTCGTGCTAATTTTATCTTAGATGCTGATTTAAAGCTATTAAGGTGCTGGTGGGTACGTGGCATGACCACGCAGGAGAACTCGGAAGGAAGACATGTCGCAGAGCCAGCCCGGTGTAAACCCGAGCCCAGGCCGGGCCGTAGCCCTGGCATACGTAGTAACCCCTCATGTGTCCCGACTTGTCTTGTAGCTGTGTTTTCTCTCGCTTAAAGCAATGCAAGGTGCAGATGTCCGCCCCAGGGAGAGAGCGCTGATGGAAACACTCAGTGTCTCCGTGTACGCTCATTTCACCCCGCCTCTCTGGGGAAGACCTAGGGCTGAGCTGGAGGCCCGAGGCCTCATGGTTTCCTGTCCCACTAACCCCATCTGGAGTATCGAGTTATAAATAACTGGGCTGAGGCTATAAATTTTTGACATTGGTTCTCAATAGTCATAAGAAAAAAGTCATGAACGTGACTAATTGTGAAGGAAGAGAGCCGAGACCTAAATGGATAGAAGACTCAGGAAAAAGCAAGTTAGAATAAAATTCAACGCCACTGAAAAAGGAGAAAATGGGTTTAAAAGACTTGGACTTTAACCTAAGGATGAAGAAGAGAAAAGACCAGATGTTGAGGAAAGACTGGAGCAGAGAAAAGGCGGTAGGGCATTGACCTACCGTCAACCCGGGATGCTTTTTGTGGCTCTATTTTAGAAAGTGAGTTTAGTGATCTGTTCTGGAAGACTCAAGTCTACACCGCCTCTGCCGCTGAGTTCTTTATGACCCTGCAAACTTTTTGCCTTTCATTTCCTCTCTGAAACTCTGTGAGCATTTTTCCTCCCAAAGGCATGAATTTGGAACAGCAGTGAGTGCCCATTCGCTCACAATCCTGTGGCCCCACACACATAGCCGACCACCCACTGGCTAGAGCATATGCTGAGTGCCACAAGTCGTAGGCATTGACAGAATGCTTTCTGAAAGAAAGAAATGCATGAAATGCCCAACATTTAGGGAAAATGTTTAGGTCTGGCAGTGCTTGAGCCAAATGTGTCCTTTAGAAATGGTGCTGTAGCACAGCTTTGGCGTGGCTTGGTGCCTGGTGGTGCAGGCGCCGATGTTTCACAGAAGCTCAAGCCCAAGAAAGGAGGCAGCCCTTAATCTTGCCTCTGATGCTGTGAATTTATCACCACACATCAGGCCTTATAAATTAATCAGTGTCACCATTTGTTAAGAATTGAATTGTGTCCCATCAAAAGATGTTTTAAGCAGACAAAAACATACACTGGGGAAAATAATTCTTATTCAATAAATGGTGCT
>VBSM01000631.1:231277-288370 GCA_008086735.1 Cheirogaleus medius | reverse complement strand
TCAACACCTAAGGGGACATATAGGAATAACATTTATCGGGTGTCGGGCAGGTGGAGGGGGAGGGGATGGATATATACATACACAATGAGTATAATGTGTACCATCTGGGGGATAGACAACGCTTGAACCTCTGACTCAAGGGGGGGGGCAAGGGCAATATTCATAACCTTAACATTTGTACCCCCATAATATGCTGAAAAAAAGAGAGATGTTTTAAACCGGGCACAGTAGCTCACACCTATAATCCTAGCACTTTGGGAGGCCGTGGCAGGAGGATCATTTGAGGCCAGGAGTTCGAGACCCTGTCTCTACAAAAAATAGAAAAATTAGCTGGGTGTGGTGGTGCACGCCTGTAGTCCCAGCTACTTGGGAGGCTGAGGCAGAAGGACCTCTTGAGCCCAAGAGTTTGAGGTTGCTGTGAGCTATGATGGCACCACTGCGCTCACACAGTTTGGACGACAGAGCAAGACTCTGTCTCTAAATAAATAAATACACAAGTAAGATGTTTTAGAGTCTAAACCTGCAGCACCTCAGAATGTGACCTTACTTGGAGATAGGATCTTCACCCAGTTAAAGTGAGTTTGGGCCCTTGTCCGGTGGGACTGGTGTGCTTGTTAAAAGAGGAAGTCTAGGCACAGACACGCATCCAGGGCAAACGCCATGTGAACACGAAGACAGCCACCGACAGCCAAGGAGAGCGCCTGGGGCAGACCCAGCCTCCCCGCCCTCAGAAGGAGCCGCCCCTGCCCCACACCTGGATCTTAGTTAGACGTCTGCGCTCCAGAGCTGTGACGCAGTACACGTCTGTTCAGACTCCCAGCTTGTGGCACTTTGTGTGGCCGCCCTGCAAGACTGTCAGACTATTACTGGTCGTCCCAGTGTATTCCAGTCTGCGAATCATACCCAGGGCTTGTTCAGTTGCTGCTCAGCTTATGGAAATAGAGAGGGAGAATAATGTAGTGATTCAGCTCATTTTCCCACTAACCATAAAAAGAACCTGGTCTCCCCACACTTCAGGGTTATCTTTTTAAAACGCCAGAGCTCATACGCTGCGTGGGTACACGCAGGGTGAACTTGTCACCCTGGGCCTCCTTCTCCCTGCCCAGGCAGAGCCGGGCAAGGCCAGGGCTGCGTGGGTGCCGTAACTAGCTCATACTCTTTCTGGTCGATAGAGAGGAGGCCACGGTATTAGTTTGTTAGGGCTGCTGTAACAGGGGACCACAAACTGGGAGACCCAAACAACAGAAGTTTATCGTCTCGCAGTCCTGGAGGCTGGGAGTCTGAAATCAAGGTGGTGGCAGGGCAGGGTCATTGTGATGAAAAGGAGAGAGAAACAGGTGCCACAGCAGATAGATCCCTTGTCAGAGGGGGTGAGCCTCGAATCTCTGAGTTTTTATGGAGAGTTCAATTGTTACTCTCAGAAATGTCCTCCTTGAAGTCTCTAGTCTTCTCTCTCATTTCCTTATGTAAAGCTCGGGCCATATTACTACTTCCAGCACAATCAAGTCAATGATTTGATTGTACTCAAAATTTACTTTAGGATATAGGGTATAGGATAAAGCTAAAAAAAAAAAAGGTTACTCATGAATGTTAGAAACTTTACCCATAGGTAAGACTATGTGATTTACAAACAAAATATGATTGGAAAATAAAATACATCATATATTAGAATACACAGAAGCTTCTGTTTTAGGGGGAGCCTTTATGAAATGAAGCGGTGCTCCTGTCTCTGGGGCTGTCGGTATACAGACCCCCCCCGCCAAGCTGCGCAGAGAGTGGGATAACCAGAGGCCCCACTTGGTCAGTGACTGCTCTATCAATGGACATATTGAACCCAAATCCAAGATGGGAAATCAATATTTGGCACTGCTATGTCTCTTTCAGTTGGATCAATAATGCTCACTAGGACTTTGTTTGCTCTTAACTGCCTGTGATGAAAACCTAGCAGGAGGTCTTAGTCCATTCAGGCTGCTAGAACAGAATACCATTGACTGGGTGTCTTATAAACAGCAGACATTTATTGCTCACAGTTCTTCCTGAAGGCTGGAAGTCCAAGATCCGGCGTGGCAGAGGCTGTGTCTGGTGGGACTCATTTCCTGGTTCATAGATGGCACCTTCTCGCTGTGTCCTCACATGGTGGAAGGGGCCAGGGAGCTCTCTGGCATCCCTTTTATAAGGACACTGATCCCATTTATGAGGCTCCACCCCCATGACCTCATCACCTCCCAAAGGCCTCACCTTCTCATACCATCACCTTGGGGGTTAGGTTTCAACATAAGAATTTGGTGGTGGAGGCGGGAGACACAAACATTCAGACCATGGCACGAGGACATTACAGGTTGGAAAAAGTACCACAGATCATATTAATGACATTCCTTTCCAACAGAAAAATGCTTACCCCTCAATTTAGGTGAGCCACGTTGACCCCAGTTGGTTCAGTGGAAATACTTGTCAACAGACAAAGCTGAAGGGTCCATAGCCTGCCTGCCGTGTGCCTGTGTGCATGGAACGCTGTGCTATTACAGTATGGTGTCTGAGTTTACGTCGATCTAGCCAACACTGGCTGAGTGCTGCTTGTGTATCAGGCACAGTGCTGGGCACAGGGTTAGCCTAACAATAAATGAAAGTTTTTAATAATCTGATTGTGTGGGACAGGCCTGAACACAGCCACAGCCAAACCCCTCGATACAATATGGTCAATTTAATAAATGTATGAACCCAGCGTCGTGGGAGTAAAGAGAAGGGTCTCATTCTGTTCCAGAGGATGAAGGCGGCTTAAGGATAGCGCTGACTTCTCTTTAAGGAGAAGTGGAATTTTATCCACTGGAGAAAGCAGAGGATCTTCTTGGAGCAGAGAGAACAAGTGAGTCAGGGCTTGCAGACTGGGTTGCAGGTGCTCTGAGACCACTGGAGTTTTTGCTGTACAGAGAATGGTGAAATAAGTCAGTGTTTTAGGGGTTGCCTTGGGCTGTGGTGGGGTCTGAGCCTCTGGGGTGACAAACCAGTGTGCAGACTGAGGCAGAACTGCAGGGGAGAGTCCAGGGCTGGGAGGGTGGACGCCACACCACCACCATTGCCCTTCCCCAGCTATTCTGGGGCCAGTGTGGACATCTGGCCCGTGTAGGGACGGATTCCGGCGGCCCCATGTGGTCCCTAGGGAGGCCTTCAGGAAGGGGTTGCGGGGTGAGGGTTGGTGTCTTGTGGCAAGGATACACTCCCTAGGCAGATTCCGGCCGCCCCATGTGGTCTCTAGGGAGGCCTTCAGGAAGGGGTCTTGGGGTGAGGGTTGGTGTCTTGTGGCAAGGATACACTCCCTAGGCATCCTCGGGGGCATCCACATAGGTGGGTTTTTTGTTTTTTGTTTTCGGTCCCATAAATTGCAAAGATACGGGGACAGCTGTTCTGCAGCTCAGGGCAGCTGCTATAAGGACAAATGGTCTTTGCTTACGTACTTCTGGAAGTGAGTTGCAGAGGAATGATTATAATTCAGGGACATGAGGCAGAGTGGTGTCTTTCATCAGCAGCCCCCATTCCACATTTCTAGAACCCATTTCCACTCTTGCTCTGCTCTCGGCTCTCTTCCAGCCCTCTGGCTACTCAGGTGAGAAGGAGCCAGGTCCCAGGTGCACAGGAAGGAATCCCAGCGACTGAGGCCCTTGGAATTGCCACCCGGACCTGTTAACTGAGCGTTTGCTTTAGATGGAAATGTTGACTGTGTCTGCCAGAGGTCAAAGGCATAACTGCAGCATGTTTAGTTTTTCTTCTTCCCCTTATTATTTCATGCAAATGCTGTCTTTGAGAGAAGTGGTTATGAGCATGGCGGTTCATGCTGTGTACAGTTCTTATGTATAGAACTGTCCAGAATGGCTCATGTTACTGCTAAAGCTCAGTTAGTGACTTCAAGGTTGTGAAGCATAAAATGAATGATTGTTAAGTACAAATCCTGGCTGTGTCTTCCAAGCTCCTTTCCTTCCTTTCTTCCTCCCTCCCTCCTCCCTCCCTTCCAATGGGAAGTATCTGAATTTCAGCTTAACTAACTATCAGTTTTCTGGTTTGTTGATCAAGCTGAGTAATTTTCAGCCACACTTTATATCCCTTAGAAGCTATTCTTGATTCTGAGATATGAGGCTCAGAAAGCTTTGTCATGGGAGGTTATGAATTAGGGAACGTGAAATCAAATCAATAACAGTGGCTGGTCCTGGATGCAGGTCTTATCTGCCTTGAGTGGCTTTGAAGTTGAATATCTATCTATTTATTTTTTTTAATGGCAGTTGCTTAATTAGGTAAAGTGAAGAGGCGGTTTGTTTTGTACTAAATGGATGATGAGTATTGGATAGAGTTGACTAACATTTCTCAGTCTTTTTCCCATATACAAACTCATTGAATTTCAATTTTGTAAGACACATGCTATTTCCTTTGGGAAATGTGAGGGAAGTCTCAATGATTTTAAGTATCTTACATGTCATAATAATTGATCCTGGTTGACTCAGCCATGGCACAGTGGAATCCAGAAGTTCTAAAATCAAATTGAGTTCTTGATTGAATATTGAAATGTTTGTCTTCATCTGCCTTGGAGTGGTGGGGAAGTCCAAGTGCATGTAGAAGTCTCGGAGTAAACGCGGATTCATTTGCTTGTCAGACATCGCAAAAGGTGGGCATCAGAGCAAGTGGGTAGCTCGGTCCTAGACGTGAACTTGCTTATTCACCCTCTCTGTAAGTGTGTCCTTCTCCTTTAAGAGAAGCCATTTCAGGGTTTTTAATTAATTCTTCCAGAGGACTCATTACTGGGAGTGGAGAAAGAGCTCATTATAGTAATGGCTTCTCATCCGTTGTGTGGTTTGGTGCCTTAGTCCCGGGGGGCCAAGCGAGGCTGCAGTTCCAGCATCTCTTCTATTGATCTGAAACCCATTCACCACCTTTGTTTTTAGAATAGTCATCCAGTGATGTCAAACACGATGCAAATTGCACTGTTTTAAAAGACCTGTAAGTGCATGTACCAGTCGCATGAACAAACGTGCATATTTATATGTGTACTTTTGTGGACAACATTTTCTAAGTCCCTAAAATATCAAATCCATAATTTTGGATCTTGGATATCCTCCCTCTCCACCCTCCCCAGCATTTGATGGCGGCAGAGCCAGGACAGCCCCCGGGAGGGGAGGGGAGGGGAGAGGAGGGGAACCGATGGGCTCCAAACCGGGACCAGAGCCTGGCGGAGGGGCCTTTTGACCCTCAGATTCCCTGGAAGAGGGGTTGCGGCTCACTGTGTCAGTGCTTGCTTTGTACCACTAACTGGGTGGCTTAATACATGTGTCGTCTCCTCGTTCTGGAGGCCAGAGGTCAAAACTCGAGCAAGCGGGGCCACACTCCCTCCAGAGCCCACAGGGGAGGGTCCTTCCTCGCCTCTCCTGCTTCTGGCGGTCGCTGGCTCTCCTTGCTGTTCCTTGGCTTGTGGACGCATCACTCCTGTCTCTGCCTGGGTCGTCACGTGGCCTTCCTGGGTGTCTCTGACTTCTTATAAGGACACCAGTCATATTAGATTAGGGGCTCACCCTACGCCTATCTGACTGCATCTTCATTTAGCTGACTACGTTAGTGACCACCCTTTTTCCAAATAAGGCCACGTTGCGTGGTGCTGTAGATTAGGACTTCCGCGTGTCAGTCCTGGGCTCGGTTCACCTGCAGCAGTGGTAGTGCCTCATCTCGTTCCGTCTTCCCTTCTCCCGGGTCCCCAAGTGTGCACCAGGGTGGCTCCGTGGCCACGTGCAACCTGTGCCACTGGTCCTTAGACATGTTTGCAGGCCAGCCGAAGACATCCGAAGAGTTCACAGTTTTTGTCCTTCGTAAAATTAATGTGTCAGTACAGCCGAGCTCCGAGGGCAGTGTTCCATAAAAGGCCCATGTAACTGTCATTTTGATGAACAGAAGCCTATTTAAGCAATGAGGTCAAAAGCCAGATGTAGAAGTCAGCATTAACTCAGTGAGTTTTAATTTCATTTTTTTTTTAGGGGGAGGGGCCAGTGGGCTGCTTTTTTGAGTAAGTGAAGCATGACTTGATCTGGGTTGTCACAAACCGTCTCTCCCTCGGGAGGTAATTTCTTGTGTCTGTCACATCAGAGGTGCAGGGAGGCTGTTCTGATATGTAGATGTCACACTTGGGGCAGGACATGGGTTTGAGTCTGAGAACCTGCTCTTGCCACTCCGTGCAGGAGGGGCTTTTCTGAGCGGCTGAGCAGGAGGAATGTTCTGGTCAGGATGTCAGCTCAGTGCCCCTTGCCTCTGTCCCCCGCAGTGTCCTCTGATTCAGCCGTGCCGCGTTAACCCTGTGAGGTCTGTGGCCATGGAGAGAGGAGGGTGTCTGAGCCTGGCACTGTGGAGCACAGCCTAACCCCGTCCTGGCTGCAGGGGGCAGGAAGAGAAGCACTTTTGTCTTTGGGTTTTTGGTGCCTGGAATCCAAAGGCCCTTCCCTGGAGTCCTGTGCAGTTTTTTGGAAAGAAATTGTCCTCCGGGAAAGTCCTGGATGCAAAGGTAGACATCTTTCAAGACTCTCTGGACGTTCTCAGGGAAGCATTAAGCCAACCCAAGGTCAGCACAGAATCGTTCTGTCTTTGGAAGTCTCAGTGTGGTAGGGGAAGTCTTGACCCTGGCATTTCCTCTCTTGGCGGCGGTGGCTTCCCACGGTAAACAGGAGGTGACCTGGGTGTCCTGTCACCAAGTTCAGCTCTTGGAGACAGACTTGGGGCCCTGAAGGACCAGCTTCCAAATAGCAGTTGTGACAGTAGAGAATACAATTTTGCATCCTAATTAGACCCCCCAGACACGATCCAGCTTCCTAATTAGCGTCCCAGGTAATGAGCTTGTATGTGATCACGGGCTCCGTTTATTTTGGGGATAATGGCAGACTCATAAACAAGCTAACCAAACAGAAACTGGAATTTTACTTTAGAGGGAAAAAAAGTCTAAAGTCTGTTCCATGAGATATTATAAGTAATTACAAGCCACAAAGGGTCTCTTTCTTTCAGATAAATGTACTCTTTTGTGCTGATGCAATATGATAAGGCAGCATTTTGTGTGTTTATGTGAAGAATTTGCTAAAGTAAATCATACAAGTTTAGGATTTACTCATAGTAAACCAAGCACTTTAAGCAGGGACTTTTCTTCTAATCTAATTTTTAAAAATGCCATTTATACCATTTGGACATGGAAGTGCTTAGCTGAGTGGAGCAAGTTATTCACTGGGGATTTATAAAAAATAAGTCAGTCTGGTTTCTAAGACTGCATGAATCTGGGAGGTAAATGATTAACCCAGTAGACTCGGAGTTTATTAAAAGCAAAATAATTCATGGTGGCAAGATGGATCCATTCTGTTTGTCGGGTGTTCTGTCTGTTTGGTTTTGTTTGCACGCTCGCTTGAAGGCAAACAAGTCAGATTAAATAGTAATTATTGGCTTGCAGGGGGAGCAGATGGACTGGGTTAATTTCTGTGCCACATTGTCTCATTTCCACCAGTGCACTCCTGTTTTAGCCCCTGTGTTAGTCATCTATTGATTGCTGTGTAACAAATGACCCCAGGACTCAGCAGGGGAAAACTACAGGCACGGATGATCTCATGCGCAGCTTGGCTGGAGGCGCTGCCCCAGGGTCTCCCGGGGGGCTGCGGTCCAGATGTCAGTGCGAGCTGTGGCCTTGGAGAGGACCAATTCTAGCTCACTCGGCCTGCGGCTGTGGCAGAAGCACAAACTGTCGTTTGCTCTGTATTCTGTTGGTCACACGGACCAAGCCTGGTGAATACGGGACAGGACTAGACCAGGGTGTGATACCAGGAGGCCGGACTCATGGGTGCCGGCTAAGACGCTGCCTGTCACATCCTCTTTATCCAAAAATGGGCATCGTGGTTAGAGAACTCCTGAGTCCATAATCATCTCTTGGAAACTGCTGGAAAAATGACTTATGTATTTAGCCTGTGCATGACCTAACCTTTGGAGCCGTTAGAGCCTACATATAAAGACTCTCTCTTGACTATATAATGTTACATACCTATTTTTTGCTCTTAATTATTCTTGAAAAATACTTCATTCTAATGGAGTGAAAACTGTCACCGAGGCCGTAATGGATGAGTGTCCTCAGCTCCCACCTGCTCTACAAACTCGTGTCAACCTTCCAGGTGGTTTGGAACCACCGCTGCCTCCCCGCACCCTTCTTCCCCAAGACATCTGGGGAATGTTGGCCTTTCTTTTCCTCAAAATAACGAAGCAATTAAATGTTGCACCTTCTGTGCAAAATTAATTTTAAAAAAGTTAATGAGAATTTTTTTCTCCAAATATATATTCACAGAGTTTACAGAATTTTATCTCTTACTCACGTTTTCAAAGGCGATAGCATCTTTGTTACTCTTGCCTCTCACGGCACTAAAATCCCTTGTTCGCTTACTCACGCGACAGATGCTTATTGAACATCTCTGTGGGCCGACATTGGGCCGTGAAGACGGAAGAGCCAACGATTTTTAAGCAGCTCTCCTATGTTCTACGCAAGACAGCTAGAGTCCAGAGAAGGGGCTGGTTTCCTCAAGCGGAGAGCCGGAGGTAGTGGTGTGGCCCCCAGGCTGTCCTGAGCCTCAGCTGGGCACCTGTGACACCCGCAGAAGGCAGGCCCCTCCCCAGGTTCACACAGTCCAAAGTGTGCAGGTGGTTCGTCCACGTGCACTTGCGAGTCCTAGCATGGGCGCTGGCCGCGCTCCCTGTGCGCGCAGTGTAGCCGGGGCTTTGGCGCGGAGCTTGGTGGCAGCAGGGCTAACCTCACAGCTCATGGTCCTGTCCTGGAGACCCACGGCTCGTACAGCACCCCTTCTTGTTTTGACTTTTCCCTGAAGAGTTCTTACCTTCCCTGCGATGGGCAACCAAAATTTCCCAAGGGAGAAAGCAGCTGAAAATAAAAAACAGTCATAGAATATTTATGAGGATGGCATTTTGCATGGTGGTAACCAGCGTGTTTGTAAAGCTTGGCAACCTGATGGAACTGTGTTTTTGTTTCCTCCAGGGTTGCCAAGACTAAGGATTTTGATGGGGTGAAGATTTGCTGCGAGGAAAAGTCCTGACTGTGAAATAGAGTTATTTGGTGGTTGTGCCCCCGTGACAGCTGCCGGCCCAGACTGAGCTGGCTTATTATAGGTGACCCGCGGCTATCCTGAGCGTGTGCTCCCCGAGCCGCGCAGCTAAGCTGAGCGTACGGGTGTGCTGCATGGACCGCACGGCTAAGCTGAGTGTGCGGGTGTGCTTCCCGGGGCCTCGCAGCTATCCTGAGTGTGTGAGTGTGCTCCCCGGGCCATGCGCCCCCTGCGGGGATTGCGGTACCACTGCTTCCACGTGGCCCCTCTGTCCTAATCTGGCATCTTACCTGGAGGACGGAAACCCATGGATGGTCGGTTCTTCAGAAAGAATTGGAATTGGAAAATTGAATTGGAAAATTCAGGGAATCATAAGAAATGGTACACATTTGCATTGCTTTTTAATTTTTTATTATTAACTACCTTTCAGACTTTTTCAGATTTCACCCATTTTCCCATTAATGTCCTTTTTCCATCCCTTGTTCCTATCCAGGACGCTAGGTTGCAATTGGTCATCATGTCACCTTATTTAGCCATCATGTGTCCTCTGGCCTGTGACAGTTTTTCGACTTGCCTTATGTTTGATGACCTTGACAGTTTTGAGGCGGCCTGGATGGGTGTTTTTAGAATGTTCCAGTTAGGGTGGTGGGTTTCAGGGAGGAAGCCCCCAGTGAGAGGTGGATGGCTTCTCACTGTGTCATGTTGGCGTTGACTAGGGCACTTGGTTACCAGTCGTGGGTGCTGGCTTTCTGCACTTGGAGGTTGTTTATCCCGTTCCATACACTATTCTCTCAAAGTACACATGCTTGGAGGTGGGATAAGAGTGTCAAGCCTCTCTTTCTGGAGATTGTTTCTTTTTTACGTTAAAATATATCAATGCAGATCTAGTCACTCATCTCTTGATAGGGAGAATGAGGTTTTCCTTGGAATGTGGGTCCTTTAATCCTCATTTTTGGCCAACTGTCAGCTTTCCTGACAAACCACTCCCATGTGTACCTTCTGCAGTATTGGTCTCTCTGCAGTAGAGTGGGAATTGAGAGATTTGTGAAACCATCTCAGAGTGCAATCCATGTACAGTTTTCTTTTCCCAAATCTCTTGACTGTTGTCCACTCTGCAACCAATTTGACAGCACATTTTTGTTGGGCACTTTCTTGATTCGGTCTGTAACAAAGAACTCAATGTGAGTTTTGTAGGGAAAAGACTTTTTTTTTTTTTTTTTTAGTATTCCTCGTTCATCAGTTTATGTACTATTTAATTACTCTTCATAAATGCAATAATAAGTCCAACTGGCATCTGCAGGTTTGAACTAGCCAACAGTCTGGGTGTTTATTAAGTCCCAGGAAACCAGCTCCGGCAGAAACAGATCGCAGCCCGGTAGGCTCAAGGCAGAGAGAGCTTCAGTTAATTCAGCAAGAAGGTTAAGTGCAGGCCTTGTTAAGAGAGTTTCTCCTCCAAGTATTTTTAGAAGCAGCAGATAACAACCATAAATATTTAATGTTGTGTTTATAGACTTTAGTGTCATAAAAATACGAAAAGGTGACTCCAGGGGAGGGAGTCGGCCAGTATAAACCTTGGGGAGAGAGGAACTTCCTCAACACACCACTGTGTGAAGAAAACCATCCCACATGCTATAAAAAGAAGTAAATAGGTAAATAGCTGTCATTTAATCTTACTAATACTCACCAGATGAAGTGTTTGTAATTATTCTTTGCTTCTCAGGGTTTTCATAACTCTTTTCTCATTATAAAGATAATGTGCTGAGAGCAGTTTGAAAAATAAGAGTAAGCATGAAAAGAAAAGAAACACCTGTAAGCCCACCCCTAGAGGTTCCCACCAGTGTTTTGGTGTGTTTCTTCTAAGTATTTCTATGTGCACCTTCCACCCGACCTTACAGGGAAAGCATTAGATCATCCACGAGCATCGATCGAGAGTATTTGTGTGTGTCTTTCCATCAAGTGCATGTTCTGTAATTTATTTAATGCATGTTGTTGGAGTTTAGATTGCTTCCAATTTTTGCTTTAGGGTAGATTGCTGGAAATAGAACTGTAGGGCTCTTGAGGCCGATTACGAAATTGCTTTCCTGAAAGGTTGCACAGTAGTGAGGAGGGCCGGGGTGGGGGGAGTGGGGTGCAGCCCTCTCAGTTCCCGTGATCATGGTCAGCTGACCCGGGAATGCATGGCATCTTTTTCTCCCCTGCCCCCTTGCATTTTTTTAATTCCCAATGAGGTGGAATATTTTATCATGTTTGTCAGCCATTTGCATTTCCTCTTCTGTGAATTGAACATAAACCCCTTGAAAAGGTGTGACTCAGGTTCCTTTCAACATTACACTTTTGGGGTTTCACTGGGATCCCAGTTATTTTAAGGATCACAGTGTTGGAGTTTGGGCTAAATGGGCCGTTTCTGATATTTGCTTGCACGTTAGTCTCTGGACTTGAGCCCAGCTGTGAGTCTACACATTATAGCTGCGTAGTAAGCAGAAGCAAAGTCCAGAAAGCAAGAAGAAGGAACTGGCAAATCAGTTTAAGGAGACTGGAGGTGCCCGTGCACGGCTGTTGGTGACTGCAGGAGCGCGTCCTCAGGCCTTTGGCAGTCGCGAACCAGGCTGTGGGTTGGGGCCTCCGGCTGCCTGTCTGCCGTTTCCTAGCGTGCTCCGCAAAAGACAGTGTTTTTACAGAATGACAGTCAGAGGAAAAGCACAGATTCTTATGTTAGCCAATAAAGGATTACTTTAATGAATTATAAATTGGCAAGCTTGCCAATTTGTGTCTGCTTGTTATCAGCCAAAGTTCAGTGTTTCCCAAGGAAATGTGTCAGTGTGTGTATGTGTGTGTGACATCTGGTTTTTTGTGCACATGAATTAATTGAGTACCTATTATGTGCCAAGCTGTGTGCTGCCTGAGAAGCGTTGCGCTATCTTACAGCACACTCAGGGCCAGGAGAGAATTGTTTGTTTTCAGTATTTCTGCGAAGTCATTACTCAAATTCCTATGCATTCCGTGCTTCCGTATCTCCTTTTACCGTTTAGGAAGCTTGCCTAACGTCAATTCCACTTCTTCCTCTTGTGGTCTTTGTTGTAAGCATCATTTCTATTTTTTATTTTTTTCCTCTAAAGAAAGCTTCTCGAACTTCGAAATGAAATGAATGAAAGGAAAGGAAAAAGATGATTCAGAAATTATTAATAGATTGCTAAAAACAAATGCCGTGATAATTTTGGGTTGGAGTGTCTGTCGTTTTACAACGTAACGTATTTAGCTTCTCAGTGATGTTTGTATATTTTTGCTCAAAAGTAGATTGAATAGGTATGAATCCAGCAGGGCCTCGAGCGAGTTGTTTCCTACCAAATTCAGCAGATGGAGCTAACCCACAGAGAAAGGCTGTCTCTCTCCAACGCTGACATCCGCTTAGGGCTCGAGATTCCGTTTTCGAGTGTTTTGCTCCTGTAGGCTGTGACTTCTCTTCATGCTACACTGTGCAATACGCTCAGAAATTGTGAGTGGAGAAGCAGCAGCTCTCACTCCAAAGTTCCCTTCGGAAGGTGGCTCCGGATTGGTGACTTTCACTTTGAACTCAGTGTCACAGGGCACGTGTGTGCCCACACAGGATGACAGTTTCAACTGTGGACAGATGAAACCCACATTCTCCCCACCGAAATAAACATACCAGCAAAAAGCTCTCTCCTGATGTGGCGTAATTTCCATCCCATAAAATGAATTACGCTTCATTAATGCTGTTCTATCTTATGGGTGGTTGTTAATTAGTTCAAAAGAGAACTCAGCATGGCCATACTAGTCCTCTTGCTAAAACAGGGCAGTGGAGTGTTTGATTCATCACCGTGGGTGCCATGCGGGCAGGTACCCGTGCTCCATGCCCAGCTCCTGCAGGCCCCGTTGTCCAACGCTGTCTCCCCAGCGCTTATGACGGGCAGGACTTAATTAGATCCTAAAGTGACGTAAGGGGCAGATGTCATATCTGAAAGAGGATTTATTATAACAATAGTAACAGCGGTAACTAAGAGTAATTCTGGCTCAGGCATTTTGTTGGGGTCACCTGGTGTCAATTAGCAGCACTGCGGGATTTGAGCTGTGCCGTTGCCCAAAAAGCCTGTCGGTGGCAGCGTTGCCTGTGTCCTTCCAGGGCAATCTGTCAGGGAGGGTGGCACAGGAGTTGGCGCAGTCCTCCCGTTTTATGTGTGAGGGAACCTCAGCCACGCAGGGTCCTTGCCGGGTGCTCTGGGGGGCCCTGTGAGCTCATAGCTCTCCATGCAGCCTGCCAGGCCAGGGGCCCCCACATCGAGGGGTATTGGGCACCAAGCTGGGAGGTGGGTGGTTGGCCTGCCACACAAGCCACCTGCTGATCACCTAGGCAATCCGAGGCCCACAAGCTTTCACCTGGACCTGGTTGGGTGTCTGATGGAACTTATAATAATTCACTCTATTAAAAACAGCTTCAGAGAAAGTCATGCTTTTGTTTTTAGAGAAAGCTAGTCTTCAACTAAAACTATTTATGATTATTAACTATTTCATATTGATCATGGGAAAAAAGATATTACAGGCATATAATTTAAAACTTGGAGGCAGACACAATTAAAAGAGGAATCGTGTAGCCTAAAAAAATACTCCATAGCCTCTTCATCTTGCCAACTACAGTCAACAAAATTTCAGATCCTGCAGACACCATAGAGGCCATCTAGATTTGCTCTTTCCGGTAGCAGTAGAATGTGAGCCACAGGTATAATTTGCACTTTTCTTAGTAGTCACAGTAAAAAAGTAAAAAGAGGCCGAGCGCGGTGGCTCACGCCTGTAATCCCATACTTGAGGAGGCCGAGGCAGGAAGATCGCTTGAGACCAAGAATTCAAGACCAGCCTGAGCAACATAGAGAGACCCCGACTCTACACAAAATACAAAAATTAGCCGAGCATGGTGGCACATGCCTGTAGTCCCAGCTACTCGGAAAGCTGAGGCAGGAGGATGACTTGAGCCGAGGAGTTTGAGGCTGCAGTGAGCTGTGATGATGCCATTGCACTCTAGCCTGGGCAACAGAGCCAGACCCCATCTCTTAAAAAAAAAAGTAAAAACAAACAGGTGAAATTTATATTGCTCTATCTACTTTAATATATGCTAGATTAATATTAAAGTACCTATTTTAGTATATAATACTGCCAAACTATATTTTATTTTACCCAGTGTATCAAAAATAGCATCATTTCAACAAGCATCTCTACAAAAAGATTATTCACGAGATATTTTATGTTCTTTCTTTTTCTGTACAAAGTCTGGGGAATCCAGTGTGTACTCCGGTCAGTGCAGTCTGAAATCCCAAGCTCCAATGTCTCTCTGAAATTACGAAAATCAACTCATAGTATGAAAAATAATTTTCAAGGTGAAAGTTACACTATTTTTAGGAAGAGATATTAATAGTTTTATACCAGGACAGTTTGTGATTGTTAATCTCTTTGGAATTAATTGGTCCAGGAAAAAAAATATTTGGACATATAATTTAAAAATTTGCACATGTGGACCAATTAAAAGAAGAATTGCATGGCCTAAAAAGTCCCTGTGTCTCTCTCTCTACCCTACAGCAGAAGAATTTTAGCTGCCATAGACTCCTGAGTGGCCGGGCTGACCTGTGCTCTCCCATGCAGCGGCCACTTGCCACGTGGAGCCCTTGAGTGCCCAGTGTGGCTAGTATCACTGAGGAACAGACCACATCATTTCATTTCCTCTTAATAGATTTAAATTTAAAAATAAGTACTTCAGTGATTGAAGAACTTTCGAGTGTGTTGGGAGTCACATGGGTATGTGCATTTACAGTTTCAAGTGTGTGTTTTGTGAACTGTGCTACCAGTCATGTATTCCCAGTGAAAATTTAACTTCCAAACTGAGATGTGTTAAAAGTGTAAAATATTAACACATACACTTTTGATGATTTAGGAGATTTAGTAGGGAAAAGGAATGTAAAAGATCTCAGTAATTTTTTATATAGAATATAAGTTGAAACAAGACTATTGGATTTATGAGGCTAAATTAACATATATGATGCAAATGAATTTCACTGGTCTCTCTTTATGTTTTTAATTTGGCTACCAGCAAATTGAAAATTATATGTAAGTTTCACCCTGCGTGTCTGTCGGACTGGGCGGCTCTCGACTAGCACTGTTGCCATACCTCTGCCAGGCTCCCACTTCCAGGATATCAAGAGTGGGCCAAGAGAAGTCAAGGCCCCTCTGGCTTGGAAGGAAGCCAGGTCCTTGATCTACACTGTTTTTCTTATCTTCACGCATATCTGTTAGATAAAAACGATTATTGCCATTGTACCCTTAAGGTAAAGGGTCTCAAACAGTCGAAATAATTGAACCATGACTATGCAAACTAGTAGGAGTCAGAGCCAAGAATTCAACCCCAGGCTACATCCTTTGATGCCAGCCAAGAGCTGACGCCTCCTTTGATTTGGGGGCCTACTTCAAGCTTTGTCTATGTGGTCAAAGCACTCCGGGGCCCAGAAGACTTCAAATTTGGTTCCAAACCCAGTAAAGTAAATTTACAAAATGATATTACAGATGATTTTTGTTCATCTGGACTCGGAAACGCTAGAGTATAAGCGTCCTGGGAATACTTAGTTTTCTGCCCAGGAAGTCACGAGTAGATTTAATGCTTCACTCCTTTTTCCATGTTGATGGAGCTCTCTGTGTTATGTGAGGTCAGCTGGCAATTTTTAACCTTCATAGAAGGCAGGTTGGAAGTTCAGGTAAATAATTTGAACAGTTAGCTGGTGGCCTAGCATGTCACTTAGTGTAGCTTTGGGGTGGGAATGAGGACACTTGTTCCTGAAGCGCGGCCTCAGCGTGGGGCCCAGCGTTCTGTGTTGCTTGTGTCTGCGTGTTCGCTCCAGCTCTTGCCATCAGTCCATCTTCCAGTCCCAGGAAGGGGCGAGGGGACACGTGTCATGGCCTTTATGGGCTTGGCTGTGAAGTTTTCTGTCTGACTTGGAGCGTAGCCTGTTGGCCAGAACCTGGTCACGTGGAAAACATGTGCTTTTGTGACATGCAGCATGGGCCCATGTAAAATTCAGGTATCCTGTTCTTACAAGATGAAGGGAGAAAATAGATAGTGATAGCAGATGCCACCCCATTCCCTACTCTCATTCTAGGGGAAAATTCATGTTCCTAAGACAATCACACATTGAGTGCAGAATTTGAGACAGTCCATGTGGGATGCAGCCAAAGCTGCTCCGGAGGGCACCTCTGCTCGCCTTCCACACCCAGATGTGAGTCTGCCTTGGCTCGGGCCCACTGCTTACTCTTCGTGTGAGCCATGTGGCCAGAGATGATCTCACATGGTGCTGGGAGCTCTCTTTCTATGTGAATGCATGCCATTTATATTGTGAGCTTTTCGCAGAGGGGAAGGTCTTCCAGATCTGTGGGTCCTTCCTGCTCCCATAGCACCTTGCATATAGTATTTGCACACATGAAGCTTTTGATGGACGTCTGTGTCCTTCAGTCATTTGCGTTCACCGAACTTCTCATTGTAACACGCTCAACTAACCAACAAGTATTTATTGAACACCTACTATGTGGAACTGCAGAAAAGATAGCTATGAACAAACCAGATGTGAATATTATATCCTAGTGGGTAAAATTATATGCCATGTATGGCACTTTGGGTGTTATGATGGGAACATATGAAATCACTTTGATATTTGCATTATATTGTGTGTGTTAGGTTCAGAGATTGGTACTATTTGCCAAAGAGCAGAAAGTAACAATCACACACCCCCCACCCCCCAAAATGGTAAAACTGGTAAAGTATTGATTGACTATTTTAAAATGTCACTAGAGTATATTTGAAACATTTGTTTATAATTTTGAACCATGTAATCAGAAAAATGAAGTTCATTTAAATTCTTACTTGTTTTTAAGAAATCTGAAAAACCTCATTTCCCTTTATAAAACAGAACTTGGCTGGGAAAAAAAAGACCACCTTTTTTCTGAAGGAAAAATAAAGCACTCTTTAGCATATCACCTTGCCAATTAAAAAGACCGTACGGAGAAATTGATTCCTCGTGGAGTTTGTATAGAAATTACCAAACGTGATGCTTTTCCCACTGAGAAGTTTATAATCACGCAGGTTGTGTGAGGTGAAGAATGATTTAGAGAGTTGAGCTGATTAATAAGAAGCCCCTGACTTTATTTTAATAACCCAGTAAGGAAAAATCAGACTGTGTTTTCCTATAGCAGCAGTGCTATTAAAATTTATGCAAATGGGACACTTTTATTATTACCGAGCCTTTTAGAGTGTTTTGCTTTCCAGGGAGCTTTGTAAATCATTATTATTTTTAGCCTGTGTACCGGTGCTAAATGTGCCTTTTGACCTGCACGGTGAGTTTCCATTTGGCGAGGTTGATGCTGTTAAATGGGGGTTTCCACCCCATAGAAATTAAGAAGAGATAAATGCAGGCGGAACCAGCCCCTGGAAGTTCCTCTGCGTGATGAGCTATTTCCTTACATTTATGGTGGACTGTCGTACCCAGGCGCGCACATGGGCACAGAGCCCTGGAGGATGAGTGCTTAACTGTGGACTTACCTAGATGACACCATTTTAGCTAATGGAGCCATGAAAACCCAGTAGGAATGGTGCACGGGGGAGGTGGGGTGAACAGCCACAAGGCACTGTATTCTTAATTTAACGAATTCTTTTTTGGCTGAATTGGTTCGTCATTTTGGCATTTGTCAAGTACGGCTTTGTGTGGCAGGTATTATGATAAAATAGTGTTACTGGCTGGGCCACTGCATTTTGGATAGATGTTTTACGAACCCTAAGACCACCTGTGCGTATCTGGCCATTTTGGTCTTTTTCTCCCTTTCCTCTCCACTTGAGAGGTCTGTTTCTCCCACGCCCCTCCAGGGAAGCGTTCTGTGGAAGTGCACAGGGACAGGACAGCACAGCCCACATAGAAGATGCCCTCTCCAGAGCAGAAAGTCAGGTTCACTAAGATCTAGGAGACTCAGAGCACCCTTGGTTTTCACTGTGTTGAAGAAGGTGCTCATATATATATATATGCATTTGTGTAGTAATTATTGTATATTGATGGCAGTGTTGTCTCACCTGTTGATTAATATAGCCAACTGGCATGGCTACAGTGTTTCTATTACAACTTGGGAGGGTATTTTTGTTTCTCAGTGGGAGTTGATCTGTGCAGACCCAGGAAGTGGGGCATGAGGGTTATTGGTGGGGGCGGTTAGTAGCTTCAGAAGATGGAAACATTAAAACTCCTGATTGCTAGCCCTCAAGGTTACACTTCCTGCAGTGGTGCCCGGACGACTTGGAACGCTGGGAGGTACAAGGAACATTGAGTTCCCACCAGTGTCTTTCAGAAAACATAGGAGCAAGAAAAAAGATTAGGCTTGTAAAGAGTGTGAAGATTGAGTTCGGGGAGAAGGGATAAATGCACCAGGTAATAAGGTGGGTAGAGTGGGTTTCTTAGCCTCGGCACTATTTCATGCTTGGAGCTGGATTATTCTTGGGGTGGGGGCTGTCCTATGCTCTGTGGGAGGTGTAGCAGCGTCCCTGACTCAGTAGATATCGGTAGCACCCCGTTTTTCCAGTTGTGACAACTAAAACTGTCTCCCGATACTGCCCGATGGCCCCTGGGAGGGCAGTATCACCGCTGTTGAGAACCACTGGAAAAGGTAGGTAAAAGCATGGGAATGTAGGACCTCAGTTTTGCATCAGGAAATGGCACCGGAAATTTAAAGCTACCATCAGAGCACAGTGAAGTAGGTTCTTCCACAGCGTTGCGTAAGTAATATCCAAGGAGACAATAATCAAGCCATTCCTCTTGGAATCAAGAAGGCTTGACTTCACAATCTGGCGGAGATAAGTTCCAAACTGGTCCTTAAAGGCACAGAGGTAGGGCGAGGAACTCGAATGAAAGAATCAGTATTATGTATGCTTTTAAAATTTTATCATATTTCACAGATATATCTTACTGTTTGTGTTTTTAGGGGGAAAGTATATGCATAAATGAATTTTTGTTAGCTAATTATTAATAATGTAGTCAATATTTGTTTATTTCCAAAATTCTATTTTATATTCCTTTCTAATATTAAGGAGCTGGTTACAGTGTAAATACTCTTAATTTAGCTATGTTGTAAGTACAGAATTTAGATGCTTGTATTTTGTAAAGGGGCTTCAAAGTATCAGCAGGGGGTGGTGTCTGGTGTGTTGTAGTGATTTTATTGCATCCATCTGGCATTTTAAAGTGATAGCCATTTAACCTTGGACTTTCTCAGAACTCCAGAAAGTATGAGTCATCGTGTTAACTATTTAGAACCTCATGGCGTAAGCACACGTTACTTCTGCATTTATGCACATTCTAAACAGACATGCACCACGCAAACAAAACTTAGCTCCCTATGAAAGGACAGTGGAGACCCTCACCAAGATAAAAATCTGGCCTGCGCATTGGTATGTTAATTTTAAAAGTTAGTGAAAGCTGACTGAGAATCTTTAAAAATGTCTTAGTTTTGTTTGTTTGTTTTAACCAAAAGCATACAAGCATGTAGTCATCTGCCAGTACTGTGAGGGGCAGCCAGGGTCTCTGCTCCCAGGAGGACCTAGAGCCTGGAACCCCCCGTAAGTGATTCCAGCACCATCCACACCAGTTTCTGGTTAACTTAGGAAAACCTGCACAGAAGTCTCATTTCTGCCTTTCCCTGGAGTGACGCTTTCCCCTCTACCTTCATGACTGTCTTGCCCACATCTAACCTCACGACATTTACTTAAAGTGACTCATTCTTACCCCGTCTCTCATGCATCCAACTTCATTTTCATTAAACACACACGAGCACTGACTGGCCCTGTGTGCACTCATACATCATCTGTCTGTGTCGTGTTCAAAGTTTGTAGTTACGATAGTAGGGACAAGCGCCTGAAACGGGGCTGGGAGCAAGCTTGGGCCAGCTTTGGGAGACGGTGCAGGCAGAGGTGCAATGAGGCTGGGAGGGCCACCTTCCAGCTGGGAGCCGGCAGTCCTGTGGCTGGGCATCTCTCCTTCATTTTCTTCTCCAGAGGAAGTAAAAGGCAAGGTTTAGGGCAAGTGCGGGCCAGTTACCTGGACGGCCTCCCTTTCACTCCCTCCTGCTGTGCACATGTAAATCAGTGCCTGGCAGGCAGATGCCTTTACGAAAACTAGCTACCATTTATCTTTTTATTACTAGACTTCCTGGTAACGTGTGAAGTCTAGTAATTGTGTACGTGCCAGACCAGCTCAGTTGTAGGTTTTACGTTATGACGGTATTAAACTCTTATGTGTAGGCGAAATGAACACGAAGCCTCCTGCAGTGAGCCCATCTGCTCATAACCATGTAAACTGAGAGGGATATGGCATCGTGCGGCCTCTGCTGCTCCATCCACTTTGGGGTTGTCGTTAATGCTCATTCTAAAAGCCCTGCAAGACCCGGAAGTGCCATTTGACCCCAGTCATCAAGAGGAGAAATGCAGTGCTCAGTGGAGTGTGCTGTTAAATACAGCTTCTCCTCTTCTGAATTTTTTTAAGGTTGTATATTTGTCCACACACTCATATTTACTGAGCTGTTTATTAAGGTTCTTTCTTATGTCGGGCACACTGCAAGCTCCGTGTTGGGATGCAGAGGCCCTTTTGCTGCTGTTGGGGAGACCAGTAGCAGACAGAGAAAAGAGATAATTTAGTTACAGTGACACATCCTGGGACAGAGGTGAGCAGGGTGACGTGACGAGTGGTTTGGGTTGGAAGGGATGCCACGAGTGGTTTGGGTTGGAAGGGATGCCACGTTAGAAGGAAGAAGGGACAGATGAGCTGAAATCTGAAGGATGCAGCTGGGAAGAGGCAGGAGAAGAGAGTTTCAGGCAGAGGGACCAGCATGTGCAAGGGACAAGCAGCCGGACTGAGCTCGAGGGACTTGCAGGGAAAGACAGAGGCCAGGTCAGCATGGCAGAGGAAGCGGCCAACAGGGAGATGAGATCGGAGGAGCGTGCGGGGAACAGACCCTGCGGTTCCTTGCAGGACACGGTGCTAATGAGGAGGGGTTTGGACTTGACCCTCCAGTGGCTTCCCACCACACCACTGGCCGCTGGGTGCGGGAGGGTCTGTCACGGCCCCCTCTGTGTCCCAGGCAGGAGAAGAGCTCCTCTTCTGCTAGCACAGCTCAGGGGAGCTGAGAAGAGGAGGGACAGCTTTGGGTGCATTCCCTGGAGGAACAGAGGCTGTGCTCTCACCGAGGGGCACCCAGAGGTCAGAAAGATGCCTTCCAGAAGCTTGAGGTGCCCAAGGGGTTTCCAGAGTTATTTAATAACTCCTTGTGTTTACATAGAGACCTGGAAGCTCCTAGGAGACAGGAATATAGTGAACCTGCCATCTGGTGCCTTTTGGAGAGAATATACATTAATATCATTGTTTTATAACTCTGCTTTCTTTCTGTAAATAAGGGGAACAGCTTAGACTAAGAATTGTGCTTAAATTCCACCCTCTCCCCCTTTTTCTGACTTTGCAGTTTGCATCTGAGGTGGAGAGAAATGTTGCAGCCTAAATTAGATCCGAGTATCTCATTTTCTTGGACTTACGGAGTTTTTGCTAACAACCACAAGTACAGTCCTGAGCATCATGTAACAGCATAACCTGTTAATTTTTTTGAATGGCTTTTACGATTAACCTTGATTTAATAAAGAACATCCATCCCATTTCCAAACCACACAGATTAATACAAATTTAATGAACCAAAATGTGCCGTTGTACTGCCATGTAGCTAAATTCTCCAAGGGGGAAGCTGGCCTGAGAATTTCTAGGTTTGTCAAACCTAGAAATTCAGATGTTCCAGAAATGGTTGAAATTCTGAGGCTGTTTCTAGGAAATATCTGTACTCCACCAGGAACTACATCAAAATGGCACTTTTGAATTTGGAAATAACTGAGTACTGTGCATTTTTTATCTTACTTAAGAGCTTGAATCTGGCTTATGAAAATAAAAAAAAAGAAGAAAGCTGATACTTGTATATTCTTGACTTATTAGTTTGAAATAAGTTAAATGATACCCACTAATTGTCATAATAACCATTTTGATCTTTCCAGTTTTTTTTTTTAACCAATAGAAGCATCTTTGGAAGAAATATATTTGGAGTGAAGTTTCAATTTTCTTTGCAATCTTTTCTGTACGGTAAAAAATATATATGTGACATAAAATGTACCCTTTTTAATTGTACCGTTCAGTGGCATTAAATATATTTACCTTCCATCTCCAGCACTTTTCATCTTCCCACAGTAACTGCCCGTTCTCCCTCCCCACCGCCCCTGAAACCACCGTTCTACTTGCTGTCTCTGTTTCTGACTACGCCAGGTGCTTCATGTGAGTGAGTCATACAGTATTTGTCCTTCCGTGCCTGTGTGAGTGTGGTGTCCTCGTGGTTTATGCATGTTGCAGCAAGTGTCAGAATTTCATTCTTTTTAAGGGCAGAATAATATGCCAGTGTCTGTATATAGCGTTTTGTTTATCCATTCATCCATTGACGGACGTTTGGATTGTTTTCATCTCTTGGCTATTGTGATTAATTCAGCTGTGAACACTGGCATGCAGATATCGGTTTGAGTCTCTGCTTTCCATTCTTTGGGTTTACACTTAGCAGTGGAATTGCTGCATCACATGGTATTTCTGAGTGTTTAATTCTTTGAGGACCCGCCATACTGTTGTCCTGAAGGTTCATTTTTGAATCTCTGTGAGATATGATAGAAACAGAATCTAACAATGACTCATGTTCTCTAACACAGAGGTTAATAACAATCCAGAGCTTGCAGGCTGAATGCAGCCCAGGCCTGCTTCTGTACGTACTGTCAACAAGCTAAGGATGTGTTTTATGTTTTTAAATGGTTGGAGAAATCAAAAGAAGCATAGTATGTCAGGATCCATGAAAATTCTATGAAATTCGGATTTCATTGTGTGTAGCTGCAATTCTCATTGGAACACGGCTGTGCTCATTGGCCACGTCTGCTGTCTGTGACTGTTTCTCGGTACAGTAGAATTGACAGGTTGTAACAGGTTGTATGGCCCATGAAGCGGAATTTGTTCTGGCTCTTTAAGAACAAATTTGTCCACCCAGTTAAACTGACAAGGAATCAGACAAGCGTGTTTACATCTGCCGAGTGCTCTGCCAGTCTCCGTCTGGGTAGGCTTTTCCTAGGGTTGGAGTGGGTGTGGCAGGTTGTCCACCTGGTTAATCACACTGTCCAAAACATCCTTTCTGCCACCTTTTCGCATGTACACACCAATCCCGGTTGCTGCTGCCTGTGGGGGACGTTCTTCTGTAGGAGATGCAGAGTGTAAAGACCCTAACGGCTCTTGGGTCTTGTCTGTTTCAGGTACATTTCCTTTTCTGGGTGTAGTTCCAAGACTTGGCTTCCTATCATGTCTTTTAAGGAACTTCATGTTCGCATTGACCAGGAGGTGAGTTTCTGTATGAGGAACCAAACTGAGGAAGACTTCTCAAAATTCAATTACGATTTTTATACATTTTTTTTTTTTTTGGACAAGGTTTGTGCTCTACTAAGAGGCATAGTCTTCTATTTTTAATGTGTGATATTTCTATAAAACCATGTGACTTTCATACTTGTAACTATAGGATGTTTTCAACTTTTTTTGTGTGTGTGTGAACAGCTGTTTTTGAATGGAAGGCCGAGTGCGATTTGGTAAAAGTTAAATTCACATAGCATCTGTTTGCTCGTTTTAGGGTAACAATTGTTCAGGATGTTTTTGTTGTCAGATGTTTCACCCCCAGAGCTTCTTAATATACACACCCAACTCTCCTGCAGGTAGCTGTATAATTAATTCACTTTTAGCCTGTTGTTTTATTTAATTCATGAGGGTGATTTTAGGACCCGAGAGAAATTTGAACAAGCCCAGCAGAAATCAGGCGAAGTTTAAATGCGGAAGCAATGCCTAAATTCCATTTTCCCTATATTTACTTTTTATAGGAAATGGCTTCCTATCGTGTCTTTTAAGGAACTTCCTGTTCCCATTGACCAGGAGGTAAATTTCTGTATAATGAGGAACCAAACTGAGGAAGGCTTCTCAAAATTCAGTTCCGTTGTCCCTTTTTGAAGTTGTGTTTGAGATGACATTTGCATGAAGCAGCAGCCTGTTGCCTCTGTTAAGCTGGTGAGATGGAAGCAGTGAAACAGGGAAAGGGCAAGTAAGATCATTTGGGAAATACAGCGTGACTATGTTGTTAAATAAGGTGTCCATATAATTAAACATGGCAAGGCCAGTGCTAATTAAATGTGGAAGCCCCTAAAATATTTTATTATTCTCTTTACCAACACAAAAAATTTTAAGAATTTTAGCATCTGCTGGAGTTCAATCTAATCTGATTTTTTTTTTTTCCCCTCACTGGATGCTTTTCTTTTTTCCTTTCTCAAACACACTTGCTCATTTAAAAAATCCAGTTTGAGAAACAAGTAATACGCTTCCATATAAGAAAAAGCCACAGATAAATATGACTATGTTCCATTTGACACGGCAATTTCACTCACTTACATTGTCCTTGCATGACTATTTTAAGTCTCTTTTACAGAAACCGCTCAAATTTATCCTTTTGGGAGTGATTGGCAAAAATGTTTGTAAGTTCATCTTGGTTTTTAAATTTTTATTTGTTTAATTGTGGCAAAATCGCACATGCAGTTCATCTTGTTTTTATGTTCTT
This sequence comes from Cheirogaleus medius, assembly GCA_008086735.1. NCBI lineage: Eukaryota > Metazoa > Chordata > Mammalia > Primates > Cheirogaleidae > Cheirogaleus > Cheirogaleus medius. The sequence goes on along the minus strand of VBSM01000631.1, from coordinate 263,540 downwards.
TTTTTATGTATAGGATAATTAATAGAACAAAAGGAACACGGTGACCGTGCAGCTATTCCCCTGTGTAATTGTAATAACTACTGTTCATTATGAGCCTATGTGTATGGCTTTTTCTATATTGGAATCTGTGAATTCATGCAACTAACGATAAGACATTATGCTCGTTTAGTGGCACAGAGAGGTTAAGTTATTTACTGGAGGATGCACAGCCTCCCTCCAAGATCATGCTGCTTCTCAGAGAATGTGCTAGCTGCTTGTGCTGTTAGAGAGACACTATCGTTTCTATCCATTGTGTGTAGTTTCTGGAAAACAAGGCCACACTGGAGTTCAGAGGAGAGAAAGGTGACTTAGAGTGAGCAGAGCGTGACTGAGACACATAAACAAAGCACAGGCAAGAGTTTGGTCTTTGAGGAAAATGCAAACTAGGAGAACAATGAGTTGCCTTTTTTTTGGTTTGTATGTGTGTTCGATTGTCGTTTGTTTTTATCTTTTATTTCTAAGAGTCTCCTAAAAGTGCCACTTTACGACAGGTCATGTGGTGTAATGGCAAGCTGGCGGGGTTTAGGGTCAGGCGACCTGGGATCACACCTAGGTTCTGACCTGCCTGGTGATGTCCTCGAGCAGTCCCTGCATCTCTGAGGTGTCAGGGCATGGGGATGCTGTGGGCTCCAAGCTTCCGGGGACACTGGATACGTGTAGCATGAAGCATGGTGCGAATGCTGCGTGTGTCCCATGTACTACGACACGCTTTGACGTACACATTCCTGATCTGGTACGATGAGATTCCCTATATTTTACACGACTTAAGTGTTCCATGCCCAGATTCTAAAGTCAAAGAAGCTTTTAGTAGTCTGGAAATTCCAAGAACCAGCTGGCAGAGATATTTGACTCTAGGAAATTTTTTTAACTTGTGAGTCCGTGGCCCCACACAGGCTGTTGTTACGTCTGTAAGGTGTGTTATCTTTCTGTGTCCTCTGTCGTTAGCCTGTAGAGATCAGCAGTACCTTCCTACCTCACAGGATTACGTCAAGGTGCTTCATTGTGGTAAAAGTGGTTTTTAATTAAATGATAGATTTCTTGGTCTTGCTTCGAGCAAAATATCTGAAGTATTTGTTTTCACAGTGATTTCGTGGTGTCACACCTGAGCATAAACTGGCGTCCTTGCTATTGCAGCACCTAAAAGCCAGGTAGAAGAAAAGGGATTTCGCCATCGTGTCCCAGAGCCAAACTGCATGTCCTTTTGTGCCCTGCTTTCTAGGGGGGGATCGGATGTCACCCACACATTGAATCTATGCTGGTTAGCAGCATAAGATGGTAGGGAAGGGCACTGAGGAATCAGAACCCTTACAAGGGTGGCAAGGTTTATTTTATGAATTGAAAAATATTCCTATTCAGTAGCTGTTGTCACATGAAATGAGGCCTGATGTAAGATTCCACACTTTTTAAAAAGATTTAACTGTGGTTTTATAGTCATTTATATGACTAATAGTTGTTGCTTATGGTTTTGCAAATTTCCAGCAGCAGTGATGGAACTAGGGACGCACTTACATTTTGAAAGCAGGATCGATCCATACAGTAAGGATTTTAACAGCAATCAGGGTATCTGGGAATTGCACAGTTTTATTCCCAAAGAGTTCACTGAATTCCATGGATCAAAAATGAATTTCATGCACTCAACCGACCTTGCACGCAGCTGCTTTCTTGGTGAGAATGACCCACTTGGTCTTCCCAACTTGTCCCTCATCTGTAGATAAGATATTCAGTGTTCATCTAAGACTCTCTGAGTCTGAATTTTACGTCGTGGGAGAGATGCACACGTGGGCAAAATGCAGAGCCCCATGGTGGCCCACTCTTGCTGCAGCTACGATGCTGTGGACCCTGTGAACTAACTTATAGGAAAGAATTATCTGAGTCAGGAAAAAAATATCCTAGAAAACCCAAGTTAATTGAATGCAGTTGTTTGTAGGTACAGTGCAAATGACTAAATACATTTCAGACCAACTAAAAGTATTAAAGATTATCCAAATGAAGCAGTTAGAATAATTCGTGATGGGTATGTGTGATGTATGCAAATTGTTATTCAAAGTGTTTGGAAGACTTCCCCCATAAATTATGCATCAGTTGCCAGATGTCTATTTATTCTTTCACTTTGCAAAAGTGAGTTACTACCTACCTTCAATCTAAGTTAGTGTAAGTTTTGAACTACTTTGGTCTGAAATAATGGGAGCATTCTCAGTGAAGCCAGAACTTGGGTTTCAGATCCTACCACTTACCAGCTGTGAGACATCACTCACTTAAACTCTTCAGAACTCAGTCTTTTTATCTATAAAGTGAGAAAAACAAATGGGCTGATGTGGTAGTTAATTTTATACAATGCACATAAGGGAACGTTATATTATAAACTGGACCTTTCTTTGCGAACAGGAAGAGTTATTAGATATAGAAGAGACACAACCAGCTTTGCTGTTCAAGAATTTTAGTGATGAAAACGATCAATACATGTTTCTCATGACAAAATGTAAAGACTAGAGTTAGCAGGATATGTTTGTGTTAGAACTAAGAGCACACGAGTAGAAAACTTCAGGAAGGCTGTAGAAGCAGCTTGGAGCCGGCTGCCTCCACATGGCACTGTGGACATTGGGACTGGAGAGTTCCCTGGTGGGGCCATCTGTGCGCTGCAGGAGGTTAGCAGCATCGCTAGGCCCTACCCACTGGATGCCAGTAGCGTCCTCCCTGAATCATGGCCACCAAAAACGTCCCCAGACGTTGCCCGTTATCCCCTGCAAGGCAAAAATCACCTCTGACTAAAAACCACTTAAAATTTCCCCTGTGAACATGTATTACTCCTATAGTTTTAGTAGCATCTTAAAAAACAATTAAAGATGTCATTTCCGAAACAATGAAGTTAGTCTGTCCAATTGCACACATTTAGGATTCGGAAGAGTTGGAAGTTTTTATGAGGCATTTTGCACTCGTGTTCTGAAAGCACCGTCTTAAGTCATGTTTGCACAGCTGTCCCAAGGACTCCTGATGGCAGTTCCATGAGCGTCCCAGGGACCTCAAGCCATGCCAGGGTCCACCCTACATGCCTGTGGCCCTGTTCAGTGCGGCTGTTGTCAGCAACCACGCACAGACCTGCATTACTTCTGGGATAAAACACTCTTTGCAAGGTAGTTGTCCGCAGTCAGCCTGATGGTATTAGTAGGTTATCTATCACTAATGCGTTACAAGTGCACAGCTTAATCAATCTAATGCAATATGGCAGGGCTCAACAAACTACTGCCCGTTGGCCAACCATGCCCACAGCCTGTTTTTGTAGATAAAGTTTTATTGGAACACACCCACAGCCGTCTGTTTAGATTGTCAGTGACTGCCACGCGGAGTTCAGTACTGTGACTGCGAAGTCCAAGACACTTGCCATTTGGCCCTTTAGAGAAAACATGTGCTTACCCCTGCTCTGTGGTTCCAGAGCTTTCCTCCCTTCTGCTGCCATATCTGGATACTTCTCCCACCTGTTAAGCTCAGTTTCAGAAAGGGACGGACAGTAAACAGCGCAGCCAAATGGGACAAGTTAGGATCCAAGCACCAGGAACATTTCGTCTTTATTCGGTGTTTTGGTGAGTTCCTGTGTGTTTCTCTGCATGTCAGATGCATGTCATATGTACCAGTGTGTATTTATTAAAATGCCTGGCTCGAGTACTTGCTCATGAGTAAGTAAAACACCATCATTTTCTTTGGTTAAAAAAAAAACAAAAAAAAACACAGTAGTGGCATTCACGATGGAGGTATTTGCTAGAACGTGGCAGTTGTGTGTGGGTTATCGGACCAGGCATGCTGTCAGGGTCTTGTTTTAAGAGGGTCCTCAAGAAACAGACTATTCTGAGACAGGGTTTCGCTCTCTTGCCTGAGCTCGAGTGCAGTGGCATCCTCATAGCTCACTCCTGCCTCAGCCTCCCGAGTAGCTGGGACTACAGGCGTGTGCCACCATGCCCTCTAATTCTTGTGTTTTTTGTAGAGATGGGGTCTTGCTATGTTGCTCAGGCTGGTCTTGAATTCCTGGCCTCAAGGGATCCTCCCACCCTGGCCTCCCAAAGTGCTGGGGTTACAGGCATGAACCACTGTGCCCGGCCCAACAAATAGACTTGAGCTGGGTGTGCCTCGGGATCACTGGCTGTGTAGGAATTCGGAGCAGGATGGGGCCAAGCAGGGGAGCCTTCTGGGAGGCCAGTCACCCTCCCTCTCTGTCTACTGCATGCATCTAAGCACTTCCCTCGCCTCTAGCATGTCTTCAGGTGCAAGGGCCGTGACTTCCTGATACTGTCTTCTGCAGAATTTGATGTACGGATCGGTGTATTGGTGAATCCTGTAAAGATGTTCTTAGTGAACAGCTGAACAGAACCCTCAGGTCAACAATGCTGACACTCTGAAGGGGCCTCACGGTCTGGGCTCTCTCCAGTCTCCTTCCCGAAGGCCCGTTACACTCACCCTCGAATCCCTTACAAAGGCAGATTGAGCCCGAAGGCCGGGAAGCCCTCCATGTTTCCTTTCCTCGTTTATGTTTTCTTCACCCCTAAAGAGTCTTCCCCAGACATCCTAAGGAGGTAACAAATGGAAGACGTCCCAAAGGAGGAGAATAATAAGTTGAGTAGAATACAGTCATCCCTCGGTATCTACGGGAGATTGGTTCCAGGACCCCCGAGGATACCAAAACCCAGGGATGCTCACGTATGGTGGAGTATTTGCGTATAACCTGCACACATCCTCCTGTGTCCTTTAAATAATCCCTAGGTTACTTAATACCAAATACAGTGTAAATGCTGTGTAAATAATTGCTATACTGTATTGTTTTTAATTTTTGTGTCATTTTTTATTGTTGTACCGTTATTTTTTATTCATTTATTTGAAAAAATATTTTTGATCTGCAGATGCAGAACTTATGAGTATGGAGGATGTCAACTGTGCATATATTCAAAGACAATGCATATCAAAGATTTATAACCAACATATATAACATATATGAGATATATCAGTAGTATGTATACATATGTTCAATAACAGAATAGACATATATTCAAAGTGGGTTTGTTATAATAGCATAGAGCTGAGTCTGGCTCTTTAAATCTTTTTAAATTTTAGTGTCAGCCTTTTCATCAGAGTAGCTATACCATTTACCACTGGGTAGTTGTTTGCTATTAAAATTTGACCATTTATTCTGTTTTTCTTTTCTCCTGTGTTTCTGCATACTTTTGCATAAATTGAGGCTTTTAATAACTCTGTGATTAGCTTATCAGCTGCAACTAGTGCTTTATTTTTTAGGGGGTTGCCCTAGTGTTTACGATATTCATCCTTAACTTACCACCATCTGCGTTCGAATGGTGTTTTACCACGTCACGTGTAAGAACCTTACAACAATGGCTTCCGTTCTCCTCGCACTTCTCCTCCTCTGTGCTGCATTTGCAATACGTTTTACTTTCATACATGTTATAAACACCACAATACATACTTACTAATTTCACATTAGGCAGTCGATTGTCTGTTATAGATTTTTTTCAAATGAGAAGAAAATATTTTTATATTCACCCCTACAGTTACTGTTTCTGCCACTCATCTTTTTTTTTTGTAGGAATTCACATTTTCATCTTGGGTCATTCTTCCGCTTAAAGGACTTCCTTTAACACGTCCTGTGGGGCAGGTCTACTCACAGTGAATTCTCTGTTACTTTGTTTGTCTGGAAAAGTCTTTATTTTGCCATTATTCTTTGAAAGATATTTCACTCGAGTGTGGAATTTTAGATTGATACATCCTTCAGCTCTTTAGAGATTTCATTCCATTGTCTTCTGGCTTGAATAGTTTTTGATAAGAAGTTTGTGGTGTTTATTATCTTTTTTCCTCTAGATATGATTTGTGTTTTTCCTCTGGCTGCTTCTAGAAGTTTCTTTTATCACTGATTTTCAAGAAATTGTGTCTTGTTGGGACTTTCTGCGGTGTTTTTCCTGCTTGGGGTTTCTTTAGCTTTTTGAATCATTTTTACCTTCCTTAACTGAATTTCCCAACTTTATTTAATCTTCAAATCCTTGTTTAAAGTGATGCAGGTATCTTCTCTAGAACTAGTGTTTTATGAATGAACACTGCACCCAGTGTGGGAGCCGATGATGAAATCAGTGTCACTCCGCATGGCTCCCTCGGCCCCTGTGGAATCGGGTCACCCAGCAAGCTCACGGGCATTTGAAGCCTGGCATATTATGTACGGTACCTGAACGTTATTAGTTTGTAGAAGAGATATCAGAAATAATTGCCTGGGTAGCTATCAGCTTTGTGGACATGCTCCTATAGTAACCATTTTTCCCATGTTGTCAAATATTAGTAAAAAATATTACCAGAATCTCTCTCACACATTTTATACAGTGACAATCCATTAACATACTAAAGGAAAACTGATGGCGCCCCCAAGATTACATTTGACAGATGACGTTACTGAAATGTTAATTCCAAAATATTCAAACTCCCATTTTTTTCTGTAGACACAGAACAGCCATTTTTATTGTTTAATCATGCAGACTGTTTTTAAAAGAAAAATCTTTTAAGATGTTTCTTTGTTTTAATTTATAGCTTTCTAGTTTGCTTATAACAGATATGCTTATTTGCACCCAGCTAATTTTTATTTATTTATTTATTTATTTTGAGACAGAGTCTTTGTCGCCTGGACTAGAGTGCGGTGGCATCGGCCTAGCTCACAGCAACCTCAAACTCCTGGGCTCAAGCTATCCTCCTGCCTCAGCCTCCTGAGTAGCTGGGACTACAGGCATGTGCCACCATGCCCGGCTAATTTTTTCTGTATATATTTTTAGTTGTCCATATAGTTTCTTTCTATTTTTAGTAGAGATGAGATCTCGCTCTTGCTCAGGCTGGTCTCAAACTCCTGAGCTCAAATGATCCACCAGCCTTGGCCTCCCAGAGTGCTAGGATTACAAGTGTGAGCTACTGCGCCTGGCCTTATTTTTATGTTTATTTTTTAGAGATGGGGGACAGCCTTGCTATGTTGCCCAGGCTGGTCTCGAAATCCTGGCCTCAAACAGCCCTCCCACTTCAGCCTCCCAAGTAGCTAGGATTATAGTTGTGAGCGACTCTGCTGTCTTTGGAATTTGTGTACAACATTAGAGTCATTAATCGTTGAGAAAATATTAAAAAACATTTTTTCTGTGTCATAAATATAACATTCAAAGGGAAGGGGTCTCTCGTGTTGCCACTCAGGAACATATATAAACAGAGAAGGGAATATGTTTGCTATAGTGGCAAAAATTGTCTAAAGAATATTCCAAAAGTGGATTTTTCTTAAAAAAATGAAATAAGATATGAGGAAATAATTAGCATGTTATGACTTTTCACCTCACCATACCTATTGTCATCGTTTGGTGAGCGAGAGGAGAAATGAGGATGATGGCCTGATTTCACTCCCAGTGGGCGGAGGCTCATGCAGGTCTGCCCCACTCCTTTTTTTGTTCCCTCTTTTTTTATTTTTATTTCAGCATATTATGGGGGTACAAATATTATGGTTACGTATATTGCCCATGCCCCCCTCCCCCCTCGAGGCTGCCCCACTTCTTGACACCATCATTATATTAAAAGTAACATGCATCTTTATGAGTTATTACCAACTTGGCGCACTTACATTCATTTTAGTCAAGTACTGTCATCCTTAGACCTCAAACTTCCAAAGTCTTGAGACAAAATGCACATTGATTTTATGTTTCTCTTGGAGAACATATATAGTCTTACAACAGTAAAATCTTAATTTATTGGAATGTTTAGTGGCTGGTGTATTCCAAGTCAATCAAAAAATGGTCTTTAAAATTTCAACGTGTTGAAAAGCCTTTCACAAAGAAATCTGGGGGAGTTGGGCAAACCGTAGCGTGTGAAGCATGGAGTAGCCTCATCCGCGTGGACGCCGGTGCTCGGAGCAGCCCCTCAGCAGTAAGGCTGGATGGGGGGGCGGTGCACAGAATTTGTGCCGCCGATTGCCCAGAGCTGAGAGGAAATCGTGAGGGTCCAGTCATCATTTATTGTGCAAACACGTGAGTGGCGGTCCCACACTGTTGCTGTAGGTGCCTGGGATATGTCAGTGAACAGGCATGGCGAGATTGTGGCAGGTGGGACTCATAGGAAATCCTAAATTCTTTCTCTCTGTCCTTGCACCGCGTAATACACAATAACACGTCAAAGCTTTAAGCAAATCCTCCAGTAAATAAAAGGGTGGCAGCACCTGCCAGTTCTACTCGGGCTCCACCACTTCCTAGCTGGGGACTTGGGCAGGCACCTGCATCTCAGCGCTTCCATTTCCTTATCTACAGCAGCAGGATAGTAATAGCCCTACCTCCTAGGGTGCCGTAGAAATAATGACCATCACTTCCGTTGGGCATAATACATGTTATATAGGGACTTAGTCTTCTAAGCACTTTAAACATTTAAAGTTATTTACTAGAAGGACTAAATAAGTTCAAAGCACTTACAGGAGAGCAAGACATGCAATAGGTACGATATATGTATTGGCTATCATTACTCTTTAACTGTAACTCGGTGTTGCAGAGCCTTTTGGGTCACAGAGCTGTTTTCAAGTGACGCACACCAAACACCTACTCCTAAACCACCTGAGAAACGTCACTCTGAAGAACGTACTTTGGCAAATACTCCTCTACTTATTTTAAGCCTCCAGCTGATTGGCTTCCAAGTTCATTTGGTTCCAGGTTTTCCTGGCAGCAACCCTGCAAATCATTATTCCTGTTTTATGAGGCACCTTCTGGAAGGCCCCTTTCCCAGGTGTCTCCACCTGCCTCCTACAGGGTGTTAGGTTCTCAAGGTCAGGAGTGCTGACTGAGCTGGCTGATCCTGGCTTGGGTCTGTCAGACTGGAAGTTGCAGGGAAGATACTAGCTGGGGCTCCCGTCATCTGCGGGTATGTTGGGGACTGGAGGATCCGTGTCCACGGTGTTCCCTCACACGGCTGGCTAGTTTGTGCTACTGGTTGGCAGGAGGCCTCAGGCATGCTCCATGCTGGCCTTTCCACAGGCAACCAAAGGGATTTTATCATACAAATTTAATGCCATTTTATCAAGAGAAGCCAGTAGCACCTCCACCTCCAGTTGGGACATTCAAAAATATCTCCAGACATCGCCTGGGGAGTGGGGAGGAACAGTCACTTTTGCTTGAGAAGCACTGTACTAAAATACGGAGGCATCATGATAATCCCATGCCTTTACTTGGGATTACATATGTAATCAGTATCGCACGATGCTCTGTTTACTGCAAGCAGAAAAGTCACGCAGAGAGGAGTGCTCAGTTTGCGGTAGCAGCCAGGAAGTGAGCGTGCACAGCCCTGCACACGGCGCGGGCTTGTGACCAAGCAGGGCTCTGGCTTGCAGTCGTTGCCCACTGTGGCTCTCGTGCTGACAAGTTCCTTGGTTCCTTCTTGTATGTCTGTCCCTGCTGGAGCTAGAGCGTCTGCTCCCCTGCCCAGGTCCCGGCGCGCTGCGGCTCAGCCTCCTTCCGCCCCTCCCGTGCATCATTCATTCCTGGGGAGGAGGAGACTTAGGTGAAGGAGGGTAAAGACAGAACTGCACGGGGCAGTTCCAGTGCCAGGCACGTCCCCAAGGAACGGGGAACAGGGACTCGAACCAGACCCGTACACGAGAGTTGAGAGCAGCACCACTCACACTGGCCAGACGCCTCTCAGCCGCTGAGTGGACAGACAGAATGTGGCCATCCACACAATGGGAGAGTATTCAGCCATGGAAAGCGACGGAGCACTGATAGGGGCTACAGCACGCGTGAACCCTGAAAACGTGCTCGGTGAAAGGAGCCAGACACAGAAGGCCACCTATTGTATGAGTCCGTTTATGTGACATGTCCTGAATAGGCAAATGCGGGAGACAGAAAGCAGCCGGATGTTTGCGGGGCCGGGGAGGGCAGAACGGGAGTGGCTGCTTCAAGGGGATGGAGTCTCCTTTTGCAGGGAATAAAGTGTTCTGGAGCTTGACGGGAGTGATGGCAGCACAACATTTGGATGTACTCAGTGCCACTAGTACACTTCAAATGGCTGCTTTTACATTCAGTGGCTTCTGCTCTGACTGAAAACAAAAAACCAACCATGTAGGGTCCAGGGGAGTGTCTGTGTTGGGCCTGAGGTGTGAGATTCTGTGTTTTCTTGAGTAACCAGGTTCCGAATACAGCTCCGAAAGGTGAGTCTTCAAACTGCTAATGCTTCCCTAGTAGGAAAAGAGTATATTTCCCCAAAATGAATGCTTTCGAGGAATGCAACTTTTTAAATTTGAAAATGTAGCTATTAAAAAGAAGAGTCATTCATTGGTTTGCAACATCATTTGTTATATTCAATTTAGAAATTCCTTAACCATGGTTTTACACATCTGCAGGTGTTTGCAAAGCACTGTTGGAAAGCAATGTGTAGGATTTGTAATTGAAAGGGAACAAAACCAGCTGATTTGCTTTTAGGATGGAATTCAGCTGAGGTGCTGTTGAGTTTGGACGGTACTTGGCTAGGCCTTTGTAACTTTTCAGCTTTATGAAACAATCATTGTATGAAGGAATGAAAAGGCAGACGATTAACTGGAGGTGACTGGCTCACGTGCGCTGAGGTCTGTTCCAGCCACAATGAACAGTGAGGTGCCAGCTCATGGAAGTACAAGGACTGCCCACTTAGAAACACAGACACCGATAAAATGGTAACTGGCGCTTGTACTTGGAAATACAGAATTTTTAAAAAATAGGAAAACAATAGCAGACCTTGCTGTGTCTATTTCTTTAAAATGATCCCTTGATACTTTTGTGCTTCCCCCAAGGTCATCGTCAATGATGTCAGTAAAAATACCTCCAAGGAAATCTTTCTGAATTCCAATGTCCATGTGAAAATGCTACATTTTTTCCCCCTGTTTTGCAATAAAATTAAGGCAGACACCATGAAGAAATGAATGTGGTAGAGGGATTCTGAAATCTGCTATATTAAAAAGCATATAATCAGCTACTGTAATGTTCTGATTGATTATATACCTGGTACATCATTCATTCATTCTCTCATTCATTAAGCTGACATTTATTAGGTGTGCCGTATGTGTCCAGTCTACACTGCAGAAATCAGCTTGAGGAAGGGTGTGATGCGTGTTATGGGTGGTATGACAGAAGGAAGCACAGGATACAAGGAAAACAGAGGGGCATCCCCAGGGATTCTGTATTCTACTTAGGGAATAGGCTAGACATCAAAACTGCAGTGGCTCAAAGGAGAAAATGTATTCTCTCTCATAATAGCAAGCAGCCCAAAGGTGGGCAATAGCCGAGAAGGGTAGGTAACAAATCTCCAAGGGCATTGGCGGATGCAGGTTCCTGCAGTCCTGCTCTTCTGCCATTCCTAAAGGTCAGAAAACTGGCTCTCAGCAACTCACAGGACAGTGTTGTGAAGGCAAAACCCAGAAGGTGTATGTCTCCTTACATACCATTGGCAAGAACTCAGTAGTGGAACTCTGAAGTCTCTCGGCAAGGTGTGCTTGTGTGACTAAAGGATAGATAAGTGGGTTGGGGAAGGAAGGCTGGTGAATTAGCACTTTCTAAATTATTTTATATTTTATTTGATTACAGTGTTCAAGTTTAATTCTTTCAAGAAATATATGTAGCACCACTAATGCTATTCTAACCCGCTTTCTATGGAGAGCACATACATGCTTCTCCATCGTGTCAGCTTACAGAAGACTTTCAAGGACTTAGACCTCCTACATGGAAGGACTGTCAGCGTATATGTACACTATGCCATGCTATGTCATGCCAAGAGCTGAGGACTACCAGAAAATGAGGACACCTTTTATATTTATCTAATTTTGGCATTTACTTTTAAAAATAATGCACTGCATTTGTTAAAATCATTTGTATTTCACACAAACATCTTGCAATATATAAACTCTCTTGCTAGCACTGTTTATTAATAACGGTTTTATTTGTGTACTTACTAATGGGAAAGTCAGTCATGACAAGGTACTGGAAGGTCTGATTTCTTATTTTAATTTATTGTTTCAAGTAATAAACTAATTAGTTTTGACATGTTGCGTAACCAGAAGAATGTTATTAACCCAAGTCATAATTTCCATTTTTTTGTGTTGATCACACGCAGATGATAAGTTAATTATAGTTACTGAGTTTAACAACATATATACAAGATAATCTTCCATTTCAAGACTCTAATTTGTGAGTTACCATCTGTTTTGGACCAAAGAGTAGGAATTTGACTCTAAAGCTTTTTTCTGAACAGCTTGTAATAAGAGCTGTTTGTATATTAATTACTTATTGAATTATTATGGATTTTAATGTTTTAATTTACAAGCAATTTGGAGCTTATTGTGGTGGCATCTGCTCATATTTTGATACTTTTTGGTATTTAGCAATTTCATCATAAGGCTTTTTTTCCCCCTCTGGTAATTTACAACCCAGCCCTCAAAATAGTAATTTGCTTCAGCTTTTACTATAGGGGTATTGTCCTGTTTCATCTCCACTGCAGAAGTTTTTTCATAATCAAATGTATTTTTATTTTATAAGCAAAATCAACATTCCCTTTGTGCCCACTTCATTCTAGTGCCTTTTAATTTCTATTCAGTTATAGATGAATTTTGGTTAATTCTCATTATTTTTCTTCAGTGGTGAATTTTTAAAAAATTTTTTTGGTTATTACTTTTATCTTAAATATCCGTATTTGTTTTAAAGTACTGTAATGAAACTTAGGTGCCTGTAGAATTCATTTAATCTCTTTCCTTAAATAGCATAACTATAAACATGACTCAGTGGGAATAATTTGCTTGAATTTCCTTAAAACACTCATGAGGTTCTATGTAAATTCACTCATAAGAAACACCTTCACTCATAGCTTTTGCTTGTGGATTTGAATTATAAATAAACTTGGCACATTTTTATTGTCACTTAAAACTATTGACTAGGAAGATAGAGAAAATGGCAGACATTTAATTTCCTTAGTTCTTGAGTTTATAGAAGAGAGTGGATAATTCAAGCTTTCTAGGAGGCTGAAATAATTCACAACCAAAGAAATTTTATAAGGAAGAAGGTAAATATCATTAAGTAAATGCTGATTGGCTGATTAGTGTTTATAGTGCCTGAAAAATACAGACAATTTTTGTTATAAAGGATTATCATTTTAATGAGCTACAAACCCAGCTAGGTTTGTGCAACTGGAACCCCTGTGAAATGGAAATGTCTGAGAATAGTAATTGAAAAGTTGAGACATATTAGTCGGTGCCTTTGTCTTTCTTTATTTTGGCAGAGCCAAAGGAAAAAATATTCTAACTTGTTTCTGTGTTTTTTCTGAGCACAGTACATGAGGGCGGGTATATGCACGCAAGTGTGCTTGCCGGGGTTGTTGGAAACCCAGCCCAAGCAATGTGTAAAGTGTTACTAAAGAGTGTTGTCTTCTCCTGATGGTGTTTACACGTTAACTTACCAGTTGCACGAGGCACTGTTCCGAAAACAAACATATTTCAAGTGAACGGTAACTTTATCATGAAACAGTAACAGTAGCAATATCTGAGCTAATATTGATTTTGTCTCTTCTGAGACTCTTTCAGAATTTCTGCATGCAAAATACTGCCTGACTGGCCATTTTAATTTCTCCTTTTTTTCACTTTGCAAACAATATCTTACAGTCTCTGCTAAGGACTAAGACAGAAAGGATGAACCAATAAAATATGTTAAGTTTGAGTTAGGAGGAAAGAGAAACCTAAAGGAATGGGAGGGGTGAGAGGTGAACACAAGTCTTTTTTTTTATTTTTTCAAATCTTCCTGTTTCTCCCTAGGCTGGTCACCGCAGACTGGTCGCCGTTTCTATGATCGGATTCTGGGAAGCCCACTGGTCCCAAGGTCTACACATGAAGTCACCATAAAGGTGAGTGGCACCTGAGTCTCTCCTGTTTTAAATGATTTTTTTTTCCCCAGGAGGAAGTTGCAGGTCTTCCTCCTTGCTGAAATTGAAGGCAATGCATAGAGCATCATTAAATCATTATGAGCTATATCATTAATTTTGAGTGAGGAATTAGCCTTTCACTGCCTTCTAAGAATTTTGGATCCTGAATGAGCTATAATAAACTGTTCTGGATTGGGTCTTTCTGGACAAGGAAGGCACCTTCTAAAATCAACCTATCTTGTCAACGTTATGAATTATAATTATGCAGAAAAGTTAATTATAATTGGGCACATGAGTAGAGATTTTATTTGGCTCCTGTGTCTTAATTCTATGCTTTATTAGTTTCTGCAAATTGATTTGCTAGTTAACCTTGAAAGTTAGTAGAAAATCATGTAGGTTACAATGTATAAATCTGGTGAGACACTAAGGTTTCCAGAATAGGAAACCATTGTTTGTGAACAGATGTCAGGGGTTGAAGCCCACGTCCAAAACTAAAATAGATACTCTACTCCCCAAAAGTTCTGTAAAAATTATCTTGTTACCGTTTGGTATGTGGGATATTAGGGTTTTATTTTATTTGCTTATTACTGGATTTTCTGGTTCTTTCTTTAATTTTCTTTTAGTAAAAATCAAAACAAAACCCTGAAGAATGTTGGTAATTTTAAAACATAAAGGTGGAAATTTAGGGATTTTTCTTTACTGTTTGAAGAGAACCAACTACAACTAAAATAATAGACTTAAATTTAACTAAAATAAGAACCTTATTGTTTGAGGTACTTTTGTTTAAAACCAGATATATGTAAATTGTTTTAACAAGTTAAACATGTAAGTATTTCAGTATTGACTTAGATATTTGGAAAGTGTAGTTTGTTAATAAAAACAAAAGTTTACAATATTAAGTTGAATTTTGTGACTGGCCTCTTTCACTCGGTAAAAGATTTTCAAGGTTCATATGTGTTTGTAGCGTATCGTGCCTTTTTATGGCAGAATAATATTCCATCGTATGGATATGCCATGGGCAGACACATTTGTTTATCCGTTCGTCAGTTGATGGACATTGGTTGTATTTACCTTTTGGCTGTTATGAATAATGATGTTAGAAACAATCACAAGTTTTTGTGTGGACATATATTTCATTTCTCTGTGGCTTATACTTGGGGGTGGAATTGCTGGGTCATATGGTAACTCCACATTTAACATTTTGAGGAGCTGTCAGACTTTTCTAAGTGTCTGCACTATTAGTCAATATTTTTTGCAATGCCATCGAACTGTAGTCTTAAATGTCAGAGGGAAGATGAGAGAGGGGATCAGTTTCTCGCTAGTGTTTTTGACTTGAGTATTAATTTAGCACTTAGGGAATATAAGTTTTGATTTAATTAAATTGGGCACGCACTGATCGGATTCCTATTGCGCTTGAGATATTTGTGTTTGGCCTTGTAAGTGTCTTTGAGTGTTTCTGTAGCCTTGGAGGACTCACTGTGCAATGTATACATGCAGATGGTCACGTGGGATTGCCCGCCCAAATGCCGCCCTGTCGCTGCTGTTGTCAGTAGGGTGGCAGTGGTCTGTAAAGAGCAAGCCCTGTCTGTCTGGGGTACTGCGCATCAGAAAGTGAAGGCTTGTGACTGTCCCTTAGATTTGTAGGGTTTTAGTGCGTGTCCTCCTTTCAAAGCCATCCACAGCAGACCTCAGTGGTCGTATTTTCTCGGATCTTGGTCTTAAGGGCGTTGGTATGTTTACAAGGAACGTTCACATGCAGGGATTTCACCATTCAGGTTCTCGGGAAGGAAGATTTCAAGCCAAGAAAGGGCGAGGCAGTTGTTCCCTGATGCAGAAACGGGAAAGTCTGCAGCAGGGCGGGAGAGGCGGAGAGCACGGCGGGCAGGCGTGTTCCTGCCGGGCCAGGTGGTGCGGTACTTGGGCTCTGCGGCCAGGCGGTCCCTGCGGCAGCTGCTCAGCTCTGCCGTTGCAGGGCGAAAGCAGCATGGACCGTACCTGAATGAGTGACTGTGGCTGGGTGCCAAAAAACTTTATTTACAGACTGATATCAGGTGTTTATGGCCCTAACTTAGAGGATACAACTGTTTTCTTTCCACCTCTCCTACCTGTGGCCTTTTGAGTTGGAGGTGAGGCTCCGAGAGGCCCACACAGAGCCATGATGTGGCTAAGACAGAACCCAGATTGTGGTTACTTTAGCAGGAGCACTGCGGATAGGAGGAGCCAGGCTTTTACACAAGGAAGTTATGTAACTGCCCAAACTCGGGGTCTCACCCGGGGGAATCCCCCTTCCAGAGGATACTCGGGAGTGTCTGGAGACGTTTCTGTTTGTCACGACTGGAGCCGGGCTACTGCCACACGCCCTGCAGTGCACAGGACAGCCCCTCGCAGCAAAGACTGATCCAGCCCCACATCTCAGGGGGACACTGGGAAGCCCTGCTCACTGCTGCTGCTGTCAGCATTTTATTCCGTGCTTTCAACGTTAGCAGGCGTGTGGCTATGGAATTTTAAGCTGCTGAGCACTTAATTATAAAACTTTAGCTCCTGCCTTTGCTGGCATAAATGGGAGGATGGTGGGACTTCCCCATCTAATATTTGAGTTCATGATGCTTTCAGTTTTTTTTCCTTTTTAAAAAAAAGTTCTTTGTGATTCATTTAAATGGAAGCATCAAAAACAGATATAACACCAAGATTTATAGGAGATGCAGGCTATCTTAGGGGTTGAGGCACTGCCTGCCTTTATGTCTGCAGAGAAAGCCACAGGCTCATCTTTCACAGCTGTGCAGGCCACACCGTGTGGATAGGTGACCCCACTTAGGACGCTACCTACCGCAGGAAAGGCATTTGTCCTGGCCAAAATCAAATCCTTCATATTTAGATGAAAAATCACAGTGTAGTAGAGGTTTCATAGCCAGACTGTGTGTATTCCTGAAACTGGGTTGAAAGCCTAGTACATATTATGTAAAATCTGTGTTCACTCTCTCTGTCTGAAAGATAACTACAATCTGCAGGTTAATTTCTGGCTAGAAAATAGGTCATAATTGATCTAGATATCCGAAGTGTTAGCTTACAAGACCAGAGTTGCTAGAAAAACAGGACAGACTCCTCTTGTGTGGAAGCGGTAGCTGTCAGTTTCTCCTGACGCAGTCTGCGTTGAAATCTGGGTACGTGAACTTGCATCTAACTGTGGAGAGGGGAGCGTATTACAGGAAAATCAGGCAGCTCTGCTTGTGTGCATTGCTTGGCTCGTGTGATGTGTACTTTCCTAGTAGTGGTTTGCTGTTGTAGGTTGAGCATTTTCAAGGGAGCTTCCTTTGGAGCCTGCCTCCCGGATGCCTTCCCTGTCCCTATAGCATCTGCGGTTGACGTGCACGTGGGGTTTAGATGGAAGCCCCAGCCAGGGTTTAATTAGTCCAGAAGGGGGCTGGGGGACAGGATAGGATCCTTTAGAGTGTCTCACTGTGGGGTGGTTTTATCCCGTGAAGAGCTGCATTCTGTTTCTAACACAAAGCCTCTCCCCCACTCACCCAGCCCTGGAGCCTCATCTCCTACCTGGTCGTTCTCATATGGGTCATTTCTGAAGACATTGCTAGGTTTTATATTTTAATAAATATGAAATCAGTCCGTGTCCACTGGAGGAAATATGCAAACTATAGAAAGGCACACCCACGTACAGAGATATAAATCCAGCGTAATCCCACACCTGGAGATAGATGCCAGTACATTTCGCAGGGCATCTTCCATTTGTACATGTGTGTGCGTGTGTACAAAACACAGTTTAGCATCGTGCACATTCCACCGTGCTTTATGGAAACCTGCTTTTTCCATACAGTACTGTGTCATAGACATTTTCCTCGGTCATGAAATGAATGTGTCTTATTCGATGTGTTTATTCTCATATTTAAATGGAGGAGCTGCAAGCTTTTAAATTCTGGTTAAAAGAAAAAAAATAGTTCTTTGATTATATTCACCATTGTGGGCCATTTAACTTCAGGTAAATGTAACAGTAAAGTTAGTGAGAACTCTTTTCTTTTGGAAGAATGTTTTCTTACTATAAAATAATGTGTATATGCTTATTGGTGAATGAAGATAAGTATCTGAAAGAAAACATAAAATGTTTTCATGTATTTCTCCCTTAACTTTCCCTATCTAGATATTTTCCCACAAGTGGGGTCACACTATGTCACGCTATTAACCAGGTCAGCCTTCCTTTCAGTGTTGTGGTCGCCCCCTCCCGATTTGGGGTGCTTCCAGAAACATCTTTCCATCACGTAGCTTCAGAAACTTTAACTCACACCGTGAGAGCAGTGTTTCGTGTCAGGCGACTTAACTTTAAATCCTGGCTCCTCTGGGATTTACGTTGGTTATCTTCTCTGACGCTTCATTTCTTAACCTATAAAAGGGTAATTGTAGAAGTGATGGTCATGTTTCTCTCAGAATGATGATGCGTGAGGTCGGTCACGCACATTTAACACATATGCCTCGTACCTAGCTAGCTTGCAAGAGATACCATACGTTGCTCTCTAAAGTCATTTTATTAATGACGGTGGCCTGGTACTTCCCACATGTGTTCAGCACAGTTTACTTAATCATGCTGTCGTTAGGCAGCGAGATGTTTCAAGAGCTGCATAGTGGCTGCGTTACAGTTACGTAGGGGGAAAACATGTGCCACGTGGTAAAACAAGCCTGTCATCCCCCGCATAAGCAGATTTTAGAAAAGGTACATTAGGATCTATATGTAAATGTTTGTAATGTATACATTAAAAATTTTATCTGAAACCTGCTACTGGTTGTGAAATGAAAATGAACTCAGGGTATGTCTGGATGGAGAAGAACTTCGTGCCAGAAGCAAGTGGGGACTTAAGAGCCACACTGCCTCCAAGCGGGCAGGGAACTTGTTCGTTTCCACGGGGAGGCGCAGAGCGAGGAGTGCCCTGTGGGTGATGAGGTCATTTTGAGCAGCTTTTCCGGCCGCCCTGGCTCTCGTCCAGCTGCGTAGAGACGAGTCCCGGAGGCCTGGGCCTGGGCCTTGCGCAGACCCCCGCTTTCAGCAGCGTGCTCTTCAGCGTAGACGCCAACAGGCGATCAGCAGGACTGAGACTTACTTTCTCCGGTCCCTTTGGAAACAAAGGGCTGCTCTAGAAGATGTCCAAAGATCTTTTCAGAATGGAGCAGATGCTGGAAAGGGAAGCCTTCCCCTCAGCTGATGTCAGAGCAGCTCCGCATACTGCTCTCCTAAAACGTGAGCGCGCCCTTTCACCAGCGCATGCGCGGTTGGTTCCCCGTTTCAGAACAAGGTTCTCCTCTTGGCAGGGAACGCAGTTCCCTTTGTGTCCTTCACTTCCGGCGCCACTCTCCAGGGGGCCTCCTGCCACTCTACTTTTTAACATAATGAAATGGCAATTAAGATTTTGTCGTTTGGGGGTGATCATCTGCCTTCCCAGAGAACGATGGCGTGTTAGACGCTGTGAGTGCGTGCAAAGTAAAGTGAAACTCTTAAACAACATTTCTCTTGGGACTGAATTTTGAACTGTTTTGTGAAGGGAATTGCAAATCAATAGGAGCTTTTGCCACCTTGACATTAAGACTTAGAAAGAAGAAATACTATAAATAATTTTCCCTCTGGTTCCTTTAATGACTCTAACCCCAAATTACTACTTACGTTGAATTACTTACCTTTAGCGGAGAACTTCAGAAATGTCATCAGCCTCTTCTAATTTTTTCTCGTTGTTCTTCCTTAAGCAGCACAGTGAGAGGACGCCGTGGCTTTACCTCGCGGTGGAAGGTGGTTGCTTCCTTTTTGCGCATGGCTTTACCTCGCGGTGGAAGGTGGTTGCTTCCTTTTTGCGCAATCACGGCTCCAAAGACCTCAAATCAACCTGATTTGAAGGTGTCTTTAATCAAAACTGGGTCAGACAAGAAAGTAAACACAATTGCTCTCATTGAGAGCCCCTCTTCTCCCCCTTCTGCTCAGGGCAAGGAGGATCAGTGAATGCCACAAAAACTCTCCTTTGTTCTAGA
Source organism: Cheirogaleus medius (assembly GCA_008086735.1). Taxonomy (NCBI): domain Eukaryota; kingdom Metazoa; phylum Chordata; class Mammalia; order Primates; family Cheirogaleidae; genus Cheirogaleus; species Cheirogaleus medius. The sequence goes on along the minus strand of VBSM01000631.1, from coordinate 243,563 downwards.
ACGGGAGAAGTCGAAGAACACCCGCAGGCTGGAAGCGGGTGCCGTTCCGCATTCGGGAGGGGTGTGGAGACGCGCTGTGTCACCAGCGGTGCCTGCTGGAAGAAAGAAGGCCCAAACACGAGCCTTTGGTGACCGTTCTTTCTTTTGCGGGCCTCGTAAGTGCCGCCTGGCCTGATGGACCATCATCCACGAGCTCTCACCAGGAGAGGGGCCCTGAGCCCTCGTGGGGCGCGGGGGCCTGTTTCCCAACCCACTCCTGGCGCCCCCTCAGGTCACTCCAGGGGCGTTTGGGAGCTGGCGGAGTAGGGTGCCCGGCTATACGTAGGGGGTGTTTACTGCGCACCGGCCCCGCTCTGAGGATTTATGTAAAAACACTGAATCCTCACAACCTCCCCTGGATATGGGGTTTTATCCTCAATTGCAAGATGGGGAAACTGAGCCACAGAGCTCACCCTCCACCCCCACATCTGCAGGCGGGTAGAGCCCAGTTAGAAACCAGGCCGTCTGGCTCTCTGCCAAAGGCTCCCTGAAGCCCACATCTTTTACTCTCCCGGGGCACCTAGGACGTTATTGGCCTTGTCTCTAGCCTGGAAGCCTGCGGAGAGCTGCATCGTCGCCCTGGCCTACGCTGGCTCTGCCCTTAACTAGCGAGGGCACTCCAAGCTCCCTGCCATCTGTCCACAGACACTGTTCTCCGCGGAGAGGACAAAGGCAGGCTTCGTAGATGTCGATGGTGCTCTGCTTTGAACCTTACTGCACATGGTGGTTTTCAAGGGGTTAATGTGGCACATCATTAAAAGTCAAAAATCATTTTTATAAAGCAGCCCTCCCACCCCCGCAACATACACATACACACGCACACGCACACAGCTACTGGGCTGCTTTCCTCTTTCTCTGACTTTCTTCCGAAATCATGAGTCTTGTCTGCATCAGTCAAGAATTTAGTTTCTCTTTATAGCAGCACGATTCGCAATTGCAAAGATGTGGAAATAGCCCAAGTGCCCATCAATCCGTGAGTGGATTAATAAAATGTGGTATATGTATACCATGGGGTTCTGCTCAACCACAAAAAACAATGGTGATCTAGCACCTCTTGTATTATCCTGGGTAGAGCTGGAGCACATTCTACTAAGTGAAGTATTATAAGAATGGAAAAGCAAGCACCACATGGACTCACCATCAAATTGGAGCTAACTGATCAACACTTACGTGAACATACAGGAATAACATTCATTAGGTGTCGGGCAGGTGGGAGCGGGAGGAGGGGATGAGTAAATTCACAACTAATGGGTGTGGTACGCACCGTCTAAGGTATGGACAGGCTTGTAGCTCTGACTTTGGAGTGCAAAGGCAATTTATGTAACCAAAGTTTGTATCACCATAATATTCTGAAATAAAAAAATTAAAGAGTTTAGTTTCTCTTTCTTCTAAAACTTCCCTCCTCTTCCATGAAGGAAGGTGCTTATGACCTAGCCTCAGGAAATGGCCCCCAAACAGGACACTTTTTCAGTGCTCTGTCACTCAAACTAGAATTTCATTTCCAGTGGGAAGGCCTGTCTCTGAGAGTTATGCTGAACTTCGGGTACCACTGTGATAACATTTATTTGCATGAAATAAGCCAACCAAGCCCTTGGGGAGGGTGTACATAATTTAACATCTTTCTGTGAAATTTAGTTCTGGTCTTAGAAAAAAGAGGATAGGTAATTTTTATTTCCCAGCCTCATGTTTGAGTGAGGTGTGTCTAGAACAGTAATTCTTGCACAGGAATAGTGGCCAATTCACTCACTCAAAAAAAAAAAAGGTAATTGGCAAACTTCAGTCCATGCTCTAGTTCACTGAGTTTGTAGCCAAAATTCTTTAGAGGTTAAGTTGCTGAAGATTTCTTTTTTTTTCTATGTAATAACTCATGGGATGTTAGGGCTGGAAGGGAATGTACAGATCAGGTAACCCAAGGAAAGGCAACCACAATTATTTCCTGTATTTGTGTAATAGATGCTTCAAAATTAATTTCAGAAGTCCTTATTTACCGTCTTTCAAAAATGTGTATATAGCCTGTTGGTAATGACTGCACAATACATTTGTGTTGGGATTTGTACCTGCAAGGTATTTTTCAAGTCCATTCTGTTTGGCCTTCCTAGTAACCCTGTGTAGCAACTGCCCTTCCATTGTTTGGTCATCAGAAGTTGATGATGTAAAACCAGAGGTTTCCAGCTGTGCAGGATATAGAGAGAAACTAAAACTCTAAAATTTGTCATCAGAGCCAAGTTGTCACTATTACTGCAGCACACATGATCATCACCAAAGTATGCTTAGAGCTGCAAGATTTTGTTAGACATATTTTTTGTTTTCCTTAAATAACTAATTTTTTTCATTAGGTTATATTCAAATTTCATAGGTTCTTATTTAGTCTGTAATATTTTCTTCTTAATGCTGTTTTATGAGTGAACTGCCCAGAGTTCAAGCACAAATCTCAGGACAGATTTGTATTTTGACTGTCCAGTTTTCTTTGCTGTATGTCCAAAAGTACAGAAATGTCACCATATTAAGCAAAGAAGATAAGTGTTTTTGAGGGACAAAGTTCTGACTGCAAAATAAAAGCCTATTAAGAGTGCAGAGTGAGGCCGGGCGTGGTGGCTCACGCCTGTAATCCTAGCAATCTGGGACGCCGGAGCGGGCGGATCGCTCAAGGTCAGGAGTTCGAAACCAGCCTGAGCAAGAGTGAGACCCCGTCTCTACTAAGAAAACAGAAAGAAATTAATTGGCCAACTAAAAATATATAGAAAAAATTGGCCGGGTGTGGTGGCGCATGCCTGTAGTCCCAGCTACTCGGGAGGCTGAGGCAGGAGGATTGCTTGACCCCAGGAGTTTGAGGTTGCTGTGAGCTAGGCTGACGCCACGGCACTCTAGCCCAGGCAACAGAGTGAGACTCTGTGTCAAAAAAAAAACAGAGTGCAGAGTGAGAAGTGCAGTGATCTTCTCAGGCAGCTGTAGTACCTGCTGCTGCGTCGCAAACCCCCACAAATCTAGCTGCCTGGAGCAACACACAGTGACCAGCCACCGTTTCTGTTGGCTTCCAGTCGGGGTGCTCGCCAGGCTGCATTCTCATTCGAGGCTAGGGGGTTTCCTTCCAAGTTCAGATTGTTGGCAGGATTCGGTTCCTGTGGTTGTAGGACGGAAGCCCTCAGCTCCCCGTAGGCTGCCTGCCGGCCCTGGACAGATCCCACGATGGCAGTTTCTGTCTTCACGGCCAGCGGACGGTCCCTCCTTCCAGTCCGCGAAGACAGTCTTGTAGGATGCGACACGCATCTGGCCAGCCTTGCCGTATGACGTAACCTAACCTAGGAACGTGCACCCCATCTCCTCCGATGTATCATGGGGCAGAAGCAAGTCCTGGGCCGCACCCGTCCTCGAGGGGAGGGGATTACGTCAGGGCAGACTTGTTGGGGCTCAGGTGTGTCCCTGACAGCAACCTTCAGTTGGAGTCCTCTCGATAAATGTAATGTAAGTTCCAACTTGAATGTACACTTTGTCTTTTTGTCTTTTTCTGAACAAACAAAAACTTAATCTTCATTCAACAATAAACGTTTTGCTGCCCATAAAGATACCTGAAGACGTATGACACGGACACCGAGACAACTCACAAACCGCCTACACATATCTAGTGTTGTGACGTAATTGCAATAAGTCATGGTGGCCTTTGTAGGGGGTCGCCGCTGCGTGGAGGGAACAGCTCTTGCTGATGTGTAAATGGTGGTTTATCCGTATGCGAGAGTTCCGTTGCTCGATTGTTCTCTTTGGGCTGGTTTGTTCTCGTGTCTAACTAGAATGGTTTTGAGGAAAACCACACTTCCTGGCGGCCTCGGACACGAGGCCCCTGCAATTTTCACAGTCCCCCAGCCCACCACCTCGAGTCTCCACCTGCCTCCTGGCACCGGAGGTCTCAGCCAGACTGATGGCGTCCAGTGCCTCAGCCACCAGTGGGTGCTCCTGCTCAGACTCCTGTTCCCGTAGGGGGAGTGACCACACAGCTCCTCGAGTAAACTTCCAACTGTTGAGACTTCTGTGAGTGACAGGTGTTGTGAGTAACCGTTTCTCCAGGACCTTCTGGTTACTCCTCTTCCCAGGGGCGTGGAGAGGATTGAACATGACTCATTCTTCCCCATCTCTCTGCAGAAGTGCTTCCCGCCTAATCCAGCTGCGCCTGCCCAAGCAAGCGCCAGGATACAGCAAAAAAATATATATATGTGTGTATATATATATATATATATACAGGCAACATTTCAAACACTTTCTTTCTGCTTTTTTCTAACAGACGGTGGCTCCCGCTTCGTAAAGACCTCATCGCCGCGAGGTGAGGCTAAGATGAGCATAACCAGTGACGAGGTGAACTTTCTGGTGTATCGGTATCTCCAGGAGTCAGGTGAGGGGCTTGGTTTTCTGTCTTAAGAAATTCATCTTCGGCCGGGCGTGGTGGCTCACGCCTGTAATCCTAGCACTCTGGGAGGCCGAGGCGGGCGGATCGCTCAAGGTCAGAAGCTCGAAAGCAGCCTGAGCGAGACCCCGTCTCTACTAAAAATAGAAAGAAATTAATTGACCAACTAAAAATATATACAGAAAAAATTAGCCGGGCATGGTGGCGCGTGCCTGTAGTCCCAGCTACTCGGGAGGCTGAGGCAGTAGGATCGCTTGAGCCCAGGAGATTGAGGTTGCTGTGAGCTAGGCTGACGCCACAGCACTCACTCTAACCTGGGCCACAAAGTGAGACTCTGTCTCAAAAAAAAAAAAAAAAATTCATCTTCGATGTACTGTGAGCAGAATGATCAACCGTCGATGGAAAGTCAGGCCATGGTGCAGAAAGCACTAAGAGCTTTCTTAGTAAAAGCGTTAAAGGGGAGTAGAGAGGGTGCTGGGGCCATCCCATCCCTGGGGCCGGACGAGGGATCGTGTTCTTTCTCCCCTTGACACTTCTGTTCCCATGAAATCAGACTGAAATTCACATGGAGAGCCGGTGTGGTGAACGTGGTCGACCTGGGCGTGCACGATTCGGTGGTCTTGTCCTCTGCCACGGCGAGGGCGTTTATGGGCTGGAGTGTGCACTTGAGCTTCATAGATTTTGCAGTTAGAGGTTTATTCAGCTTCCAAATTGCCTACCCAGCAAATGGGCCCTACACAATGTTCTCAAACTTAAGAATCATTCTAGTTTCTTCTGATACTTTTGATCATGCCCAAGGCATTACTTTATGGTAAGGAATTGAAAGGCCAAACACACGTTTCCCGTTGACAGAGTGGACCTTATGCTTAGCAGCCTCCACCCTCCAGGGACAAGGATGCTGTGGAAGGAAGCCCAGAGCCCGAGGCCGGGGTCAGGCCTGGCTTTGTCACAGACCAGCGGGTTTCCTCTGACAAGTCATTGGAGCTCTAAAGTGAAAACGGTTTTTAACCTTTAAAACCTAAAGATATTTAGTTTAAGACCTACAAAAATGACATTAATGGGGAAAACATCCTGGTACCCACCTACCCATTCAACTTAAGGAGCAAACTGTCTCAACGGGGACCCTGCCTGTGTCTGCCTCCCTGGTGGCATGTAGACCCTCCCCCACCCCACACCATGGCAGCCACCAACCTGGACTGGCTGTTTATCCCCTCGCGTTGGGTCCACACGATGTTGTCCTAAGCGATATAAAGTGTGGTAGGGCTGCTGTAACACAGTGCCACAGCTACGATGGCTTAAAAAGAAATACATTGTCTTGTAGCTCCCGAGGACAGAAGTCTAAGATCAAGGTGTCGGCCGGTTGGTTCCTTCTTAGGGTGAATCTGTTCCGTGTGTCTCTTCTAGCTTCTGGTGGTTTCCTGGCCATCTTTGGCATTCTTTGGCTCCCTGGTCTCTGTGTCCAAATGTGTCCGTATTTCCCTTTTGTAAAGATGCACTCATAGTGGATTAGGGGCTCCCCACACTCCAGTGCATCCTCATCTTAATGAATTACATCTGCAATGACCCCGTTTCCAAATACAGTCACATTCTGAAGTGTGTACTGTTGGTTGGCACTTGAACATAGGAATTTGGGACACAATTCAAACAGTAACAATTGGTTTGGGGCATATGTAAGCTCTGTGCCCTTGATACATACTGTATATGTTCTGGAACTTGATTATCTGGAAAGGCAGCCCCACTTCCCGGAGACACACGTACTGGATTTGAGGGAAAACCAGTTTAGGAGCCCCTGGGCCCGGACCCTTTCAGAACTGGCACAGAAGGGGGAGGTGGAGGCCTTGGAGCCAGACAGAATGGTTTAAACTCTGATCCTTGAACAAGTTGTTTACCCCACCTGAGCCTCAGTTTCCCTGCCCAGGCAAAAGTGCTCAACTCTGTTGGGCACGTGACACCTTATGAATAAGCACCCTCCCTGTCCAAGCCTGGAGCTGTCACTTGGGCTCCCAGCTAGCATTACCCATGAAAAGTGAACATTCTTTCTGCATGTATGTTAGATCATTCAGAGTAGCTGTTGCCAGGACATAAGATAAGGAACTGATATAGAAAACAAAATATGTACTACCTCAGCCCTGGCCATCAGGGAAGTAACAACCACCGCTCTGATGCCTCAACCCTGGGCACTTACAGGAGCCGCCCACTGAGAGCACAGTTGTTCTGTTGCGGAGCAGAGATTCCCAAAGATGCTTGCGGTGGAAATCCCTCGCACCAAACCCTGCTCCCCTGTTGACACTTAGCGTGGAATTCAAGATTCTTTCCATTTATAAGCACCTCTGCCCCAAGGGCATAAGAACAGTCAAAGAGAGTCAAAATCTGTGAGCAAATCACAAACTGGAACTGGCACTGGGTGTGGAAGACAAAGTTCTCTGTAACCTGGAGACAGAGCTGTGCTGGTGGCTGGTCCCCAGGGCCCTGGAATGCAAGCTTTGCTGGCCTCTCGGACGGAATAAACACAGAAATCTCCACCCCTCCCCAGGAAGGTCGGCTTCCTGAGTTCATATTTGTCTATAAAGCTTCTGTAACTAGACAGCAGAGAGGGAGCTCTGGGACACAACAACGTATAGACGGTCACAAATGTCAGTTTTGTGCAACGTCTCGCCAGCTCCTTTCCCTAATTTGTCAGCAGCGTGGAAGTAACTACGTCCCATGGGCAGAGTTGGCATTGAGAGAGAGATTGTTGCATTTTCTTTGAATCATTATGTGTTTTCGGGGGTACCCCACAAGAATGTCTTCAAGGAAGAAGAGAGAAAAGAAATGCCTCATGTCGAAGTGTTCATTCTGGGGTGGTTTTCCATGTTTATGTCAAATCCTAATGTTTTGGTTAGGCCGCCATTTATGGAGCCTCCAGATCCAAAGAGACCGTCTCCTCAGCCTATTCCTGACTCCCTTCCGTCTTAAAAAGAAGAAGAAAACGTTTCCCTGATCATGCTTCCTCCCACCCATACTCTCGCTCCTTATGCACCAGCAAACTGCATACGATCAAGTTTGCCTTCCCGGAAACAATTCTTTCCTCAACTCCTCCCCGCCTGGCTTTCTCCTCCAGAAGCAAGTGGCCAGTAAGTTCTGGGTGGCAGATTGGATGCTCGTGCCTCAGCCGTCACTGCTCCGTACCTGGTCCTCCCTCTGTGACGGTGTGGGGCAGGAGGTGGGTGTGGGAAGGCCTGTCCCAGTCTCCATCCCCTCCACGGTCCCCTCTTCCTCCCAAGCCTGGTGACCGAGGTGGCAGTTAGAATGCTTTAGGCCACAAGGAAGGGAATGCTTCAGTGGGGCACTGGCGGCCTCGGTGGCAGGAAGGCAGGGTGGGAGACGGCATGTCCTGGTGGTCTTGTGAGGATCTAGGACACATCTCTTCAGACTTGGGAAGGAACCTGAAAATGGACATGTTTTATTCTTCCGCCCCCCAACAGACAGAAGTCAGGTCATGTGGCTCTTACCAAACCATATATTTCCCACCGTGTATGGAAGAGTAGATGTTCATCGTTGGCCTTGTTCGTTGTCCAAAGTAAGGGCCTTGCCCATCAAGGGCACTCGATAGATGGTATTGATTTGTGATGTCTCACAGCAGCAGATGAATGGGAGTCTGAAAGATGAAAACGGTTAGGAAGCAAGACTTTCAATTAAGCGGCGGGAAACATGCATCCCCAGCCCCGGCAATAAATGGCTCCTTTCTGTTGGCGTGAGTTCTGGCGGTCCAGCTTTGACGTTGGCCTCTGTCTCCTGGGGTCCACTGCATGGTGTCACTTGTGCTGTCTGGGCAGTTTTTAAGAAGCAGATGGTGGCAGCATGCCTTTCCCGCAAGCTCACATTACCATCCCAGGAAGAGAGAAGCAAGGGAGTGATCCCCGCAAACGTGTGCAGCCTGCGTGGTCTGGCGGGCAGCTCCCCGAATGCTGGGTGAACTGTGAGTTGTCTTCCATGCTTGTTTCTAAATGCAGCAAGAAAAGCGGAAGTCCATTTCCAACTCAGTATGGAAAGAGGGAAAATTCGGTAAGTGAATCCCGTAAACGTACTAAGTATTTCCTGTGGGGCTTCATCCCAAAAATCCAAATTATAAAGAAAAGAATTTCTCCCAGATCCACATTTTTGGCATCAATCAAGTAATTCACACAAACTTGAAAGGCGGCGTGAGGAGTGCAGCGGGACAGAACTGCAGATTCTAATCACAGGGTAGCTGGGTAGGAGCTGCCCCCAGATAATCGGGTGATCTAGATTCCAGGGGAGAGGAGATATGTGCGAAAAGACTTAAAGGAGGAGAAGATTCTGTCTGAAGAGGAAAGCAGGAAGGAACGTGAGGAGCTATCTGAGCAAAGGGAGAGTGTGCAGAGCATGCTGGGCAGAGGAACTACCAAGGGTGTAGACAGAGCCATGGGCAGTCACGACGGTCCGGACCCAGTGACACTGGCCTTGGTGGGGACTCACCCTTCACGTAATCAGGGAGGGTGCCCAGGCTCTGGCCAGAGAGCTGAATGATTGAATAGATTTGCTGATGTCTCCTGAAAAGAACAGGATGTCTAGGTTAGGTCCCCGCTCTGGGACAGTTCTGTGATTGATCTGCAGAAGGATGGTGTCGTATGTAGCTGGAGCAGTGTCACAATTTATTCTGCAGAGGAGATTTTCCACAACAGTGTACTGACCTCCTGGATCTCAGCTGACAACCTCAGAGAAGACAAATAAGACCTTTCCTTGGTAGAGACGCATACAATTCACCCTTTTTGGAGCACAGGTTTGCAAGATTTGCCAAATACATGCAGTCATCTAATCACCAGTGTAGTCAACACAGAGAGCAGTTCTGTCACCCCAAGAATCCCTTGTGCCCTTTGTAGTCAGTCCCCGGCAACCACCCTTCTGTTTTCTGTCCCTAGAGTTCTTCCTTTGCAGAAATATCATAGAAATGGCATCCTACAATGTGTGGCCGTGAATGTCACACATTTGAGATTCATTCACACTGTTGCATGCACCACCTGTGTGTTCTTTATTGCTAAGTAGTATTCCATTTGAAGGCTGTTTGGGCAGATTGCTTTTCCATTCTCCAGCTCAGAAACATTTGGGTTGTTTCAGGTTTTGGTGATTCCACCTTAAAGCTACTAGAAACATTTGCATACAGGATTTTTGTGTTAAGGTAGATTCATTTCTCTAGGGTAAATATCTGGGAGCAGGACTGCTGGCTGTGTGATGAGTCACTGTCAGAAGCCACTGCATTCTCTTCGATCTAAGGCTGCAGCAAGGTGCTTCGTACCCATCAGTGGTTTTGTAGATTTGAGTTGAGTTGTGAAGCTACGCTGTGCCTGTTGCTCCAGGCACATTGGAAAGTAGGTAAAAGGACCTTAGCTGTAGTGTCTGTATCTGTAGGATACTCGCGAAGTTTGACGCTTCCTCCTGGGGTCTGTAGTTAGCCTTCGTGAACCTGTCTGGGCTCACGCTTTCCGCAGCCAGCCGTGAGTGTAGCCCAGGTCCACTGAGTGACAGAGCTTCCTTGTTTGGGTACCTTCTGCTCCTTCAGCTGTGCCCTTGGTCCAGCTTTCTGCATAAAAATAGAAAATTCTGCAGCCTGGTCAGCCCTCCAGTGGATAAGGCCACGTGTCTGAGCCGGACAGAGGCCCTTCCATTCAGACTTCAGGATAACGGGATTCCCACAGGTTAGGCCCTGTGGCAGACACAGAAGCTTTCTGTGCATTTGCTCACAGACACAGGGTGTCAAAGTCATCGAAACCCAGTGGAGTACTTCCCCACTCCCAGCGTCGTGACTTACGTCAGCACGCCACCAGGAACAAGCAGACGAGTAATAGCAACCACTTGCTAATGGCAGTGGTGGTGACGATACCAAAGAAAAAGAAACACAAGTGAGAAATCGAGTTTCGCTAGCGTTTTGCCTGGTGCAGGGACATCACCAGGTTCGGTGTCCGTGGCTGCTGTAATTTTAAACATTTTAGCTACTAACAAGCTTGTCCTCATGACAGATGGTAAAAATTCATTTGTTGTGTATGCTAAATTGCCAGGATGATGAACTTCATTCTTCATTGTGAAGATTTAAAGACCCTCAAGTGTGATTGAAAACTCCTTATTCACTGGCACTTACTTTCTGATTTGTCCTGATTGGCAGCTAAAAGCCCAAGTTATTATACACATTCATTGCCTCCGTTGACCTCACCGTACACTGAATATTCAGAGCCTCACAGGTGCTTATCAAAAGTGAACTAGGCCACTAGTGCCATGGCTAGGCCGGTGCCATTTTGCTAAAGAGCCAATTTGTACACACATGTGACTATCTAGGTAGAATTAGGCATGTGTCTTTATTTATATGATGTATACATGGTTGTATGCTGTATCACCCTTGCTCCCAAGGGGGACAGTTGATAGGGTCTGAATGTTTGTGTGTCCCCCAAGATTCGTATGTTGGAACCCTCCCCCGCAACGTGATGGTGTTAGGTGGGGATGAGGTCTTGACGGTGCAGCCTCAGGGATGGGATCAGTGTCCTTAGAAAAGAGGCCCCAGAGAGACTTCTTACCCCTCCACCATGTGAGGACATGGCAAGAAGGCGCCATCTGTGAGCCAGGAAGCAAGTGTCACCAGACGCTGAACGTGCCAGTGCCTCGAGCGCAGACTTCCAGCCTCCAGAAGCGCAAGGAACAAACGTCTGTTGTTTAAAAGCCACCCGGGCCGTGGCCATTTGTTACAGTAGCCAAGACAGATGAAGATAATAGTGAGATATCATGTCCACATGCCCGGACTTTCAAGGTTGTGAATGTAACTTAGGTGACACTGTTGTTCGTTTTATGAATTTCTATGCCAAGAAAAACATGCCCAAGAAAGACTCCTCCACTGCGTGGTTCGCTTTGCTGAGGGGCTCCGCTAGTGCCAGCTCCGTAGGTGCCCTTGCAGAAGAAGAAGAGTGACACTTTGGTGGCCTTTTCTTTCCACAGCTGAGCCCAAGCACATAGCTAAAGGGTTGTTCCGTGCTCTGAGCACGTAGCGAGGTTTTCTTTTCCAGAGAGATTACCTAGCAGGTCACCTAGCTAGTTCACAGTGGGTGAAGTGGCGCAGGTCTTTGTTAGGGTGGGGACAGGGCCGAATGGGAAGGCTCCCTGATTTCCAAGGGGCCACCGTTGCCCTCTAGCACCTTCCACAGAAACATTAGATGGTGAGTGTGACACGGTCCCCTCTGACACAGCCACAGGTGACTTGCGGCCTGTGTAGAGGGATGAGTCATAGCTCATGCTCTGTAAAATGGAGCGCTATTTAAATCCAGCTAGTCTGTATGCAAGGATTCCTGGGAGCTTCAGTCTGTCCCGTGGACCCGTGTGTTCCTCAGCCCTTTGTGCCCAGTGGGCTCTGAGCCGGGGCTGTCAGTCACACGGGACAGTGCCATAGCTACTCTCGCCTCCTGCCGGCCTCGAGCTAGTCGTTTTGGTCTCTGCCTGGGCAGAGACCTGGCCTCATCCCTTCACGTCGGGGGGCTGCTTTGTCGGGAGGGTGGGGTGTAGGAGACCAGACGGAAAGACGTGCTCCCGCCTTCCAAGGTCGACCTCACTCTTTAGGGAGAGTACCGCGTCTTTTAACAAGATCTCAGGGGAAGCAACCCAGATGTCTGTCGACGGATGAGCAGATAAACAAAATGTGGTCTACCCATACGGTGGAATGTTACTCAGTCTTTAAAAGGAAGGAAATTCTGATACAGGCCATACCATGGATAAAACTCAAAGACATTATGCCAAGTAAAATAAGCAAGTCCACTTAGAAGTATGTAGAGGCTGGGCGCGGTGGCTCACACCTGTAATCCTAGCACTCTGGGAGGCCGA
>VBSM01000631.1:192710-214671 GCA_008086735.1 Cheirogaleus medius | reverse complement strand
GGGGAGCAGGTAGGGAGGATGCCACGCCATGGGGAGCACGTAGGGAGGATGCCATGCCATGGGGAGCACGTAGGGTGAATCCCACGCGATGGGGCATGGAACCCCAATTCCAGTGGGGTCCTGCTGCATCCATTGGCCAGGATTTTTCTAGTCTACACGTTGCTGGAAACCTGAAGGATAAAAGCTTGTTGTAGCGAGGTGGAGAATGGAGTCATTGATGAGCACAGGTGTGTTCTGTGGTGTGGGAGTGGGTAGGGCCTGGGAAGCGCGACAGAGAGAGAAAGCAAGTTAGTAGGAGACAGTGAGGTGGGTGGTAAAGGGCCTTTGCTCGCATCCTCCTGGAGTGCAGGAGGGAAGAATCCCTGGAGTGGGAACCTTGGGGGCGCTCCCTTGCCACCCACGCAGGTGGTCAGAGATCTGTAAGGAAACGTGCAAGGCTCTTGCAACTGATGGTGAAATGGACAGCGGCTGCCCTATTGACCTGTTAGGTACAGGCAGAGGGATAGGAACAGTGGGTGGATGGAAGAGACACAAGAGAAGATTAACGGCAGTGCAGGCACGGCGTCTCCTCTCGTGGAGGAACACTCCCACCTGGTGGCTATTTCGTGCGTTGCAGGGTCGGTTTGTGTTGAGCTAAGGGTGCTGGCGTGGAATCTGAGGGACGGCTGCCCCCTTGTGGCCAACCGAGAGAAAGCAGAAGAGAAGTAGGTGCCCCGTAAGGCTGTTTCCCAACAAAGGAGTTGGGTGGTCACTCGCAGAATTCCTGCTCCCTGCTCATTCCTCTGATGCGTGGAAAATATAAACAACTTGAGATCACAAGGCCACGGGATAGGAAGGCCCTTGGCACTCCCCAAGCCTGCAAGCCAGGGAGCTGAGCGCTGGGGGTCCACATTACCCACACAGGCTCCCCCCCACCTCGGTCTCTCCCTCCCAAGGATTCCGAGCTCCCGCGCACCTCTGGTTGCCTTTGCACCAAGCAAGGAGATCCTGCCCCTGCATCCCGGGCTTGCTGGCGTAAGAAAATAGCTGCAGCTGCCTAGATCCCCTCCCCGGCCCCAACCGCCCAGGAGTAAGACGCCGCCTACCTCTCCTTGGGTAAGGGCTGGTGCAGCTTCCCCAGCGCCCACCCCACGCCCTGTGCCGTTGAAACCCGCATTCTCCACCAGGGCAAGGCACGGCTTTCTATGTGCAGTAACAGTCCAGACTCTTCTCCCCCCCATCTTCATGCAAGAGCCCGCATCCAGCGCGCATTTAAAAGCACCTTGAAGTTGCCACGTGTTGCGTTCATCAGCACCTTCCCACGGAGGCAGTGAAAGGACGCACCGGGGTGGGGAAAGGGAAAGGCCAGCCCCTCTCGCAAAGCTGTGAGAACACTGCCCATCAGCGCGCACAGCCTCCTCCTCTCCTTCGGGTGTGGGGTTGCGTGACGCACTTGCCCCTATGTGTCTGTGAGCCTCGGGGCTCAGCACTCGCCGCCCCCTCAGCTCGGGCTGCAGAAGGCGCCCGTGTGTGTTGCAGCCGGGGACACAGAGAGGCTTCAGCGTGAGCCTCTGCGGAGAGGGATACAACCCGGGGAGTCCGGGAGAGCCAAACGCCAAGTTTCTGCAACAAGAACATCCAACCGGGGCATGCAGGGGCAGACTCCATGCTCTGTTCTCTGTTTTGCTTCTTAATAACGCTGAAAGGTTCTACCCCTAAAGGCCATTGTTCCATCACGTTCCAACACGGGTCTTCCCCAGGTCTCCAGTGTCTCCCTCTCTCCCTGCCCTTCCCTGCCTGCCCAACCCCAAGTCAGAAGCCCCGCTGGGCACCCCGCAGCAGTGCCCGCCCCCGCTGGCAAAGTGCCTTTGAAAGCCACAGCCTCGGATCTCGGTGGCTGTGCCTCCCGCTCCCGTCCGCGGCTCACCAGCCTTGGCTTCCCTCTCTCGCTGCAGGTTTTTCCCACTCGGCTTTCACGTTCGGGATCGAGAGCCACATCAGCCAGTCCAACATCAATGGGACGCTAGTGCCCCCGGCTGCCCTCATCTCCATCTTGCAGAAGGGGCTGCAGTATGTGGAAGCTGAGATCAGCATCAATGAGGTAGGTGGGGTCCAGGCACAGACCCCGGGCGCGCCGGGAAGCAGGTCGGAACCTAGCGCGCGTCCTGGTACCGGAGGGTCAGTCGCGATCCTTTCCCCACTTGGTGTCGCTCCTTTGTTGGATGAGGGGACGGTGGTTCTGTGGACACACCAGTAGCAAGCGTCTGAGGCCCCTTCCGCGTGGATCTGTGTTTTTCACGTAAATGCCCAGAATCGCCGTTGCTGATGCACGGCCACACCCGAGAAGGACGCGCACGTCTTCCGCTGGTGCGCTCCCGGCGCGTGCACAGACGGGCTGTCCTGGCGCGTGCGCACACGGGCTCTCTCGGCGCGTGCGCACACAGGCTCTCCCGGCGCGTGCGCACACGAGCCCTCCCCCCTTGGTTTCTGGGGCGAGTGGGCGGAGGGGGGACAGCGCACACGATCGGACAGAATGTGTTTTGTGGGAACCCGACGACAGGCATGACCAGAGGGAGCGTCGGGGGTGGGAGTGGGGGCCTCGTGTTGAGGAGGAGCTCAGGCGACGGTGTCCGGGCAGTGCCCGCTGTCGGTGGAGCTGGCGCGAGAAGGCGCGATGGTTACGGTCCTGCCGGCCGGCTTGTGTCCCGCCCGCTTCCGAGACCGGGGCGCGGTGAGCGGATGTGCCAGCGCTGTGCCGGTCTCGACGCTCGGGTGTCTGGGCTCCAGACAGAGCCCCCACCCTCTCCCTCGCCCCCGCCCTGCTCTGGAGACTGCGGTGAAGCCCCTCGGCCTCTGCGACCCGCCACCTCTCTCGCGTCTCCACCCAGTCCCTGCCCGACCCGCGCTTGCCAGCGCCCTCCTGCCTCTCTTTCCCCTGCCCGACCCAGGGCCTCTGCCGGTCCTCTCCACACCCCACCACGGCCCGCACCCTTCGGGGTGCCCTCGTCCGCCTTCCTGGGAACAAACAGCCTGCCCTTCCCCACTCTCTCCTTCACAGCCCCTCGCGCCGCTTTCTCTTGAGCTTTCAAAGGAAGCTCTTTTAGGAAGTCACCAAAGTAATAAATTAACATCCTGGTTTCTGCCTTCCTCTTTTCTGTGCCATTCGCTCAAACCCGAGCTTCCGAGCACCCTGGCGTTTGTGCCTCTCCTGTGCCCTTGGCAGTGGCAGCCCCTCTCCCTGTCGTCACCCTGGATGCCCAGGGTCTTCCAGCGACGCTTTCTGGCCACGTCTCGTCTCTCTGTCCCTAAACCGTGCTCTAGGGGTGCACGCCCCAGAGGGCCCGGCCAGCCCTCAGACCTCAGGGTGCCACGTGTGACTCCATTTCCCCCGCTGGTGGGTTCCCGCCCTCCTCTGCCAAGAGCCTTTCGTGACCTCGCTTCCCTGGCACTCCACATCCCAGCACGTCTACAGGCAAATGGAAGACCATGTCATTTGTCACGACAGCTTCCAGTCCATACAAAGTGAGACAGCGTGCCTTTAGAGTTTACATGGGGAGGGGATGCTTCTGTTACCTCGAGCAGTCACTTCTCGCCCGTTTGGGGCGTTAGTGGCGGAAGGGGTGTGCAGCGGCCTGGCCAGCCAGCAGTGCCCACTGCGTGGCCGGAATCGGGGCAACGGTGGCTTGTATTGTTTGGCACCATTTTTCTCATCTCAGATATTGTCACGTAATCAGAAACGAGCTATGGTGATGTTCTGTTTGGGCAGTCTTCAGCTGAAACCCATGTCTTTCAATTCTCCCTGTTTCCAAGGTAATTCAAGTTCAGAGGATATATCATATAAATGTGTTTGCACATCCACCAGGCACAACCCTGAGGCATACTGAGTTTCACGTGTTCAGATATTTGGAGTGCATCAAAGAACTTCCTCCTGTATTTTATTTATTTATTATTTATTTATTAATTATGTTTTTGAGACAGGATCTTGCTCTGTCACCCAAGCTAGAGTGCAGTGGCATCATCATAGCTCACTGCAACCTCAAACTCCTGGGCTCAAGTGATCCTCTTGCCTCAGCCTCCTGAGGCTGAGCCCACAGGCATGTGCCACCACACCTGGCTAATTTTTGTATCTTTTGTAGAGACGGGGTCTTGCTATGTTGCCCAGGCTGCTCTCAAACTCCTGGCCTCAACTGGTCCTCCCTGCTTAGCCTCCCAGAGTGCTGGGATTAGAGTGTGAGCCACCACGCCCGGCCACTTCCTCCTGTATTTTTAAATGCACGTGGAAATTTTTTCATGGTAGCTGGAAACCATAGAATGAAAGGACATTCAAAGAAACATGAATCATTACTAATGATGTCATTGTCAATTATGTCATGGCTATATTTAGTCCACACCCTGAGCCCAAGAAGTCATTTCAAATAGCAGCAAGTTGCCTGTTTTATTAAGTCAGATGGACAAATGTAGCAGGAATCGAATCCTGAATGGTGCAGGCTCCTCTGAATTGGACTTGCTGCTTCCAAAGCGTGAATGGATAGTTACTTGCAGCGACTTTCCACACTTGCGATAGCATCTGGGCAGGTTTCTCAACCTCAACATGAGATATCTGGGGCTGGATGTCTCTCTCTGGTGGGGTGTGCTGTCACGGTAGGGTGTTGGGCAGTGTCCCTGGGCTCCACCCACCACATGCCAGTAGCGCCCAGCTCTCCCCCAGTTGTGACAACCAAAAATATCTCCAGACTTTGCCTACTGTCCCCCAAGGAGGCAGATTCACCCCTGTTGAGAATTGCCGCATTAGTGCTAGCAGTTTCTGTTGTGGAATAAAGCGGGCTTCCTTGATGTCCCGGTGCAGTTTGACACTGGGAACAACCATTGTACTGGTTCTTCATCAGTGGTACCCCGAGTCCTCCTGTCCCCAACCCCGCTCACCGGGATCCCTTCCCCCCATATTCCTGGGCACTCGCCCAAAGTCGGCTTCCTCCTCGGCCCTGTCGCTGCTTGGTGCCAGCTGTTTACGCTCCGCGTCCCTGCCCCTGCCTGCCAGGAGAGGAGAGTCCGTTCTGGGTGAGCTGACAGCTGTCCCCTTGGCTTGCTTTCCAGGATGGCACAGTGTTTGATGGACGCCCCATAGAGTCCCTGTCCCTGATCGACGCTGTGATGCCCGACGTGGTGCAGACTCGGCAGCAGGCCTTCCGGGAGAAGCTCGCCCAGCAGCAAGCCAGTGCGGCCGCCACAGCCGCAGCAGCAGCAGTGGCGGCAACAGCAACAGTGACGACAACGACGACAGCAGCCACGACAACCCCAGCAACTGTTTCCCAGCAAAATCCACCAAAGAATGGAGAGGCCACGGTGAACGGGGAGGAGAATGGAGCACATGCAATAAGTGAGTGCCCGGCTCTGGCGGTTCTCTGGGCGTCTGGGGGTTTATTGTTTTCTTTTGACTCTAGGCAAATCCCAACAACACACGCGCGCGCACACGTGCACCACACGTACCGTGACAACTGCCTAAAAAATCTACCACTGTAGATTTCTTACCAGCTGCTCTCTAGGTTTCGCTTACTGCCTGGCCGGAAGAGCTTCACATTCATTTGTTTCATCAAAGTCCTCACACCTGTTATTCTTCACGCACACATCCTCAATTTGAGGAAATCCTGGCCTGCTGCTAACCTGAGAGTTCCAGTACAACGAGGAGAAGTGCCAGATGATTATTGTGCAACATAAACAGAACTGTTTCATTCATGGAAACCTTTAGTCACAGCCTCCCAGTCCGTGTTGAGGTTTTCCGGCCAAGTTACGGTAGAACAGTCGAGCTCTGTTACTGTGAGGGCACCAGGCCCCGGACGTGGGCATCAGCTTACGTGGTCTTTGCAAAACTCCAGGTCAGTCCCCGTTAGCTAATTGCCTAAGAGCATGCGGCAGATAAGTCAGAGAGCCCGAGTTTGCACCCGGAGAACCCACCTCCGCTTCGACACACACACTGCTTTGTAAATTCACAGGGGCTTTGTAAACTCACAGGGTCTGAGTTCACGGCGTGCACATGTGCCTACGTGTGGTGCATGTATGTGTATTCTTCCTTTCTTGAAAGTCATTTCCCTCGTGCAGCCCAGCAGTCCTTGAAGCTCGAGCTATGACGTTGGCGTCTTACCCTATAGGTCCTGGCCCCACAGCCTCCTCCGGTGCAGGGGGCCGGCTGGGCCACCCAGGACGCCACTGCAGCCCACAGCTAAGCCCTGTGGCAAGTCAAAGGCACCAGCGAGCGAATTCTTGACATCTCTCTTGGGCTCAAGAACCAGATGTAGCATTTAATGGCAAGCCCAGCAGACTGTACGACTGTCTCCCTTACAGCAGGCGACCTGCAGGCCATGTGGCTTGCACAACAAACAGCCCTCCCCGCACAGGCTCCATGGCCTCTAAGGATGAGGCCGGGGCTTAGGCAGGGATGGAAGAATAAGAAAACACCTGGCTTGTCCCGAAGAGCGTTTATCAAGTCTCCAGCGATACAGAATGCAACCTCAAATTCTCAAACATAAAGAATGCGGGTATAGTTGGTTTTATAATCTTATATGACAGAAAGTAATTTGTGATTGGCGAACCTCAAGAGATTGGTGTCTGCCGAGGAAGAAATTTGCCATCGTTTAAACTGCGCCACCAATTTCCTGAAACCTCCAGCACCTCTAACGTGGGGTCCATGTGGGCCCCTCGTGCAGACGGAGTGGAGACAGCGGCGTGACTTTTGCCACGCTGGCTTCCGTTAGGGAATTGTGGGCAGGTCAGTCCTCATACTCAAAGGGGCATGGCCGGTGGGACACCACTGCCACCCCTCCGCAGCCGCCGTCCTGCAGTCAGGCCTGGCTCTGGGCTCCATACGACCTGCAGCCTCCCCTCTGTCATGAGCGCCCGCCTGGCCGCAGGGCAGGCCACCCCTGCAGTCAGATTTCATCCCAACCTTCTGCCACTTGGGAGGGAAGCGACCACTTTCTAGGCTGTTTCTCTCGAGCGTGGCATTTAGCATGGCTTGTGTCCACCATCAGTGACCTAACCGGGAACCGGGAACCAGGGCCGTGTGGCTCTGCCAGGGCAGGTGTGGTCGGCTAGAAGCCCTGGTGGTTCTGCTCCGATTGCGAAGCTGACACGTGGGTGACGCCCAGAGGAAGGCAGCACTGGAGCCCCAAGCACTTGGGGGCACTTGCAGGCAGGGCCTTTCTGAAAGAAGGGTGGTGCTTACCTGCGGGAGCGTCCCAGATGCAGAGGTGAGACCACAGGCAGGTGGTCCCCAGGAAAACGTTTGTCTCGTCATGAGAACAGGAACCTTCGGGCTGGTCCCTGTCACCTGCGGCCACCGATTCACCCAATCCCTGTAGGTGAGGAGTCTGATAGGGTGGCCTCCGTGGAATGCACCGTCCGTGATAAGATCACAGAAGAAAAGCAGGGGTTGGGCCACTCAGCAGGTGTCCTCAGCCTTCGCACCGACGGCACGTGCGGGGGACCTTGGGGCACGTGCGGGGGACCTTGGGGACGCTCCGTGCTATGGGAAAACAAGTGTGGGATTTTTTTTCTTTTTTAGCAGCCAAGCAGTTCTGTAATAAAGATTGCTTAGACCTGGTGTACCTCGGTGAAGCAACTCCACGTCAGAAAGGCCACCTAAAACCAGAGCAGACACAAAAGAGGCCCTGTCCCAGGACCCACAGTCAGAATGCGCTTTGCCGAGAGATGCACGTGGACCTGAGCTGGTCGCTAGGCCCTGGTCTGAGGTTGACGCTTTACTGCCCACCTCCCTGGCCTTGTCCCTGGAGGCTGGCTCCATGCCGTGGCCGTGGCCGTGGCTGCTCTGGGCTTTGCCTACTTCTGCCCACACTGGGTCTACGCGCCAAGTCTTGCCATGCGCCCGCCTCCTCCTCGCCTGTGCACCCTGGCCGGACACTCTTGGGCCTGGGGCAGCCACCCCGACCCCCTTCTCAGCCCCAGTGCCTGGTGAGGCAGAGCGCGGCCAGGCTGCGAGGTGATGCGCATGTGCACGCGGCCTCTTGGGAGACGCGAGGGCCCAGCGCCGCGTGGCTAGCCAGGACACCTGCCCACCTCTGCCGCTGCCAGGGACGAGTCTGCCAAACGTGGAAAGACGTTTTTCTTCTCTCCCAGTACCTCAGCCAGCCGGGTGAGACCTTCAGAAGTGTAAAAGAGACGCCAGCTTTGAGGAGTCCCATTGTTACGACTTGAATGTTTTGTGTCAGCCTTCTTGATCCAAGCAGGACCTCCGGGTAGCTTTGTGTTGTTTTTACGTGTTGAGACAGAAGCAGTGCAGCCTCAGTTTACCTGCCATGGAGTAAGAAGTGAGTCCTCTTCCTCCCAGGGCTTCCACCAAAACGCCTCTGTGAAAGAGACGTGATAGAGCGCACGCAGTTCTCCACTGTGCTGCGAACCTGATCAGACAATACGTCGTGCTCTCATCAGCGGGAAGCGGGGGCTGGCCGACTCTCTACAGGGACAGTGACCGTCTCAGGATGCGAGGGTCACGCAGTCTCTCGCCGCTGCTCAGCCGTGCCACTGCCCTGCAATGCGGCTACGCACGTCTGCTCGGGCCACCGTAGCAGAATGCCACGGACCCTGCAGCGTAAGAACGGAATTTGCTCTTACAGCCTGGAGGCTGGAAGTCCAAGGTCAAGGGCTGGTTCCTCCTGAGGCCTGCCTTCTGGCCGTGTAGATGCTATCTTCTCCCTGTGTCCTCACAGGGTCGTCCCTCTGTGTGTGTCTGTGTCCTCATCTCCTCTTCTTATAAGGACACCAGTCCTGTTGGATCAGGGCCCACCCTAGTGCCTCAGTTTACCTTAGTCACCTCTTTAAAGACCCAATTTCCAAATACAATCACGTCCTGGGGGCGTGGGGGTTAGGACTTAGCATGACTTTTGAGGGGGACACAACTCAGCCCGTGACAGCAGCCTGAGGCAGTGGGGGACACGGGCTGGCCGTGCACCCGTCCCAAGCTTGTGCAGCCGGGCGGCCGAGGGCAGGTTTGGTCCACAGGCCGTAGTTGGCCTCCGTCATAAAGGATAAATGTTTTTATTCCTCAATAAAATTTAGAGACCGTCCAAATATAAAGTATTTACTAAATCACACAAAAGCCATGATTTTGTCATAATCATCAGCGGTAGTGTTTCTTAGTGCATAAAAGCAAAGTATTTCTAAAACAAAAGTGCCCTGAAAATGTGTTCCTCTCGCATCGGTGAGCCACGTGTCTTTTCATGTTTCCCACGACAGATAATCACTCAAAACCAATGGAAATAGATGGGGACGTTGAGATTCCACCCAACAAAGCCACAGTCCTTCGGGGCCACGAGTCCGAGGTGTTCATTTGTGCCTGGAACCCTGTCAGCGATCTGCTGGCTTCTGGGTAAGGATGTCAGGGGACAGCAGCGGCCAGCTGTTCTCCGGACTCTGCCTCGGGACGTGTGCTCCCCGGGGACCCCGCTGGGTGCAGGCCCAGGAGCGGCGGGTCTGTGCTGTGCTGCCCCGTGTGCCTTGCGCCGTGGGGAAGCCGCCGTCCCAGCCGTCCTCTCTGTGGGGCGGGGAGCAACTCGAGGACGTTAAAGATTACTAAGCACAGAGGGGCGGGGGGGACACAGGGACCAGAGGCATGGCAAAGACGCTGCTGTGTTTTCAATCTGCAGATCCGGAGACTCCACGGCAAGGATATGGAACCTCAATGAGAACAGCAACGGGGGCTCCACGCAGCTTGTGCTTAGACACTGTATCCGGGAAGGGGGCCACGATGTCCCCAGCAACAAAGACGTCACCTCGCTGGACTGGAACGTAAGCGTCTCCGCCCCCGGCACTCGGCAGCAGGAGTGTGTGCTGGCCACCTGCCAAGGCCGGCGAGAAGGCCCTGTGCACACTCGGGAGGCGGGTGGCTGGGCGCTCAGCCCGCGGGGGGCCTGGCCGCGGGGCCCGTCCATGTCTAAGAGCTCTGAACGTGGCCGTGTAGGGCAGACCACGAGGCGGGAGTCCGTAGCCGCATCGTTCTGTAGTGAACATGCCTTTGCAAGAAGAGCTCGGTGGTGCCACGAAGGGAGCCTCCCGGTGGAAGCCAGCCGAGGAGAGGGTGGCCCAGGGACGTGACTTTCCACCGTGATGCTCAGTGCCACGTGTACCTGTGTTGACACGGGGACACCCACAGCTCATCTTTTTACTCTCTGAAAAGCCTTAGGGTGGCTTTCTGCGTGGCATTTTTAATTCTGTCCCTAATGAGAGAACACACACACGGTGAGCGGCTCCCCTGCATTCTTGTGGCTGCCTCGAGTTTAGTCTGGCGGTCACGTCACCAGGGGTGACAGACCAGTCTCTTAAATGTGGCGCTGCTGATGGACTTGAGAACATTCCAGGCTTGGGATCCGGGGAGAGAGGCTCTCCGGGCTTTTCCGGTGCTGCCAACACTAAGCTACTTTTGTGGGTTTGTGTCTTTTTCTGGCCCTCAGAGCGATGGAACGCTGTTGGCTACAGGTTCATACGACGGTTTTGCAAGAATATGGACGGAAGACGGTGAGTCCTGAGTGAGAGGTGCTTCCGTGTGTAATCCTCGAGTGAACAGAACACAACTTTGAAGTCAACACGTTTGTTCAATTTTTTGTTTTTACTAACAGGTAACCTGGCCAGCACCTTGGGCCAACACAAAGGCCCCATCTTTGCCTTGAAATGGAACAAAAAGGGGAATTATATTTTGAGTGCTGGTGTAGACAAAGTGAGTATTCGCTCAAAGTACCTCCCTTTGATCTACAGATGCTTATTTATTTTTAATTTCAAAGTAACATTGTGATTCCTTTGAATTCCTCTGCTTTCTGTTTCCCCTTAAGAAATCAAAAGAACTTGTTTAGGTTTTGTTTATTTTTGTGGTTTTGATCTAACTGTTAGTTTATAACACATCATCTCTTAATATGTTCTGCCGTGCTGCAGGCCTTTGTGCAAAGCTTCCTTTCTTTGAGGCACACGGTTCAGTGATGGAAAGAGGAAAGTCTCCAGCTTGCGTTTGTCAATTGCTGGAAGGAGCCGAGTGGTGTAGGGTGTGCCCTGCGTAGACTTTCACCCACTCAGGGACTTTAGTGGCACAAACTGTCTTCTGTCCCACGGGCTTCTGCTCTCATTTGATAAACTGCTGCTGCCCACTGCAGACTATGAGAAGTGTTTTCCAGAATTGGAAAAAACCAAACAGGTGTTTTCTCATCAGTTTGTGTTGTACAAATAGAAACCATGCCTGAATACTAGATGATACTTGGGCCTCCACAGGGCTTTGCGTTTCATCATAATTTCAGGATAATTTGAAAACCTTATTAAGTGACAGCTTGCTGTTCATTGAAGTTCTAAAAATCAATGTAAAATGGTAGACTTGACCTATAAATGCAGTCACGCTCTTGGAGAAGTCGTAGTCACATTTGGCAAACCGTGGCCTGCGCTGGTTGAGTCTGGCCCCTCACTAGTTTATTTAAATAAAGTTTTATTGGCACACAACCACACCCATTTGTTGAGAATTATCCATGGCCGCTTTCACAATACAATAGTGGGGTTGAGCAGCTGCAACAAAGACTATATGGCTCCCAAAGCCTATTATATTTACTGTCTGGCCATTAACAGAAAAAGTTTGCTGACCCCTGCACTAGGGTATAACTCTCAAGATCAGTGAATCATTCATTCTTTATCTCCTCTCTCTCTTTAAGCCAGGAAACCCTTCATTCAGACTTGGTACCCTAATACATAATATTAAAAAAAGCTGAGCTGCTGTGGTTAACACACACTAAATGTTCCCATGTAACTACCATCAAATTTTTACCAAGATGTTCTAATTCAAGCAATACACAGCACTTGTTATACATTCAGTAGGCCACCACTAACTGCTGGTTAAATTATTAAAATAGTTCAAATGATAGCACTTTATTTATCAGGCACTGGACTACTACGTGTGTCAACCCACCCAATACTCCCAAGATAGGAGGCAGGCGTGAGTGTGATTGCTCCCATGTGACAGAGGAGGAACTGGAGCCCCAGAGAGGTTGTTAATTTGCCTAGGGACACACAGAGTGGAGGTGGGGTGGCAGCTCAGGCCCTGGGGCACCAGTAACTGCTGCCCATTGACTTCTGTAGAATTCTAAATAGTTGTTTCCTGGCCTCCTTCCTACCTGGAGACACTTTTTAACATTCATTTGTGTTCTTCTCACTAAATTTCTTATGAATCCTGCCTCTGCAAGGCTAACTGTATGACCAGTGAAATGCATGTTTGGAATTACACGTGTCTTTCGGGCCACATGCTCACCACCATTATGACCTAGTCAGCCATGGCAGAAATGATGATAACACCCTTGTATGTGACACCCAGAGAGAAAGTGTAATTTGCAGGATGCTGGTGTGGACCTGCCGTGAATGCTTAACCCAGAGTGACTAGGTTATGTGCCAAATTCTTCAGAACTTTTCTGTAGTGTTTTCTTTTCTGTAATGTATATTTAAGACAAACATCAACTGAATAATCTAGTTACCAACGTGGCATGTGAGATTGTATCAGAGAATTGTGGAAGAAGTTATAGATTCTCTGCAGTGCCGGACTTGTTTGGGGGGGGACTAAATTAACACCTTAAGGACCGCTCACGAGTTTTCTCCTGTTTCAAGCATCATCTGTTAAGGACCGCTCACGAGTTTTCTTGTTTTTCACTGTAGTTATGATGATTTAAATAATGTGCAGTTTGCCCAAAAACGTGCGGTCCCTGGTGTATGTCTTAGAGATTTCTATGCGGTACAAAAGGTGTTTAAGAACTATTCTACCCCAACAAACAAACATTAATTGCACTAGAGCAGACCCAGAACCCGGGAGTACCATGTTTCAGAGACACTCCCTGCTCTGACTGTTGCCTCTGAAAGTTTCCACAGTCAACACAAAACGTAACTAGTTCTTCTTAAAGCAGAATCTTTATTAAGCGACACTGACAGAGAGATGTAAAGTTTCCAGTGAAGTTGAAAATTCCAGTTGATGAAGACTTAATTCCAGTGTCATCACTGACCTACCTCTGGCTGCCCTCTGTGCATCTCCCAGCGTTAGTGAGTTCGTGAGAATTCATGACTCATCTGTTTCCAAGGCAGAGGTCGTCTTTCTCCGTGGGGTGCCAGCCCCCGTAACCCCATGGCTGCGCTGGGAGGCAGCCCCCGGTTCATGGAGTCACAGGCGGAGGAATTTTTAGAAATGCCCATTCCTGCAGCCCTTCATTTGGAAAAATGCCCCAAAAGAGGTGTAGATAATGCTTTGTTACACATATTTTAGTGGTTTTCTACGTTTGGAGGTAAGAGGGAATCCCCACCGATTTTGGTAGTTTTCCCACGTACTAGTTAAGGCTGCCCTGTCCTTCCACGAGCCACCGGGCCTCATGGCCAACTGATGTTCCGTGTAAGACACACTTCCCCGCTGGGCTTCAGAGAGCTACGGGGGTGGGGGGGACGGAGAGAAAATGCCCAATGCTTCAGTGAGATTCTGCTACTAATTACATGTTGAGATGACAGTATTTTGGCTATGGTGGAGTGAAATAAAATATATTCTCAATAAATTTCATCAGTTTCTTTTTTCCTTTCAGTGTAGACACTAGAAAATTACAAATAGCCCATGTAGCCCACACTCTGTCTGTGAGGCAGCGCTGGCTTGCAAGGAGAGGGGCTCACGTCTGTTCTTGCACAAGACGTTTTTCTAGAGACAACTTTGTGACGAGAATGGTCGCTAACTTTTTCCTTTGTTTGCGGAGCACAGACAACAATAATTTGGGATGCCCACACAGGAGAAGCCAAACAACAGTTCCCTTTTCATTCAGGTGAGTTGTTTTTGTTTGTTTGTAATTCAGCAATCATAATTCAGAATTATGTGAAATGCGCCTTGAGGTAATTGTAAGTGCAAGGACGAAGGGCCCAGGGAACCGAGCTGGTAGGAAGGGAACCCATTTCTTGTTGTCCCTGCAAATGCGGAAGAAGAAGGTCTTTAAAGTCTTTGAATGAAAGAGAGTGAGTTCATGCTGGGAATGTTTTTTTTTTATCAAGAAGCCACGCGAGGCTTCTTGCCTGTGCCCTTCATTGTCCTAGCGCTGCGGAGTTCCGCGCACGATAAATAACCACAGATGTCCCTTCTGTCTCTGCTCCGCAGCGCCCGCTCTTGACGTGGACTGGCAGAACAACACTACCTTCGCCTCCTGTAGCACGGACATGTGCATTCACGTCTGCCGGCTCGGCTGCGACCGCCCAGTCAAAACCTTCCAAGGACACACGGTAAGGGAGAGTTCTGATGCCCAGACTCGCATTCCTGAGAATGTGACGGGAGAGCTGTTTCTCCCGTTCCTGGGTTAAAAGATGTGACGGCAGACCACTTCCTTTGCTGCCCTTTGCTGCTAGAGCCGGTGTGGCCGCCCCCGGCGGTTAGATCAGCCCAGTTGTGGGCGAGGCAGTGAGATGAACTGACGATAACTGACCTCAGTGTTGGATGTTGCAGCAAAGACGCTAAAGCAGCTATGGGAGAAATGTACGGGACATAGAGGAGAAGGTGCTACTAGTAAGTGTGTGGGTGGGAGTGTCAGTCAGCAGGGAATGGAAAGCTGAGTCTTTAAAAACAAATGGAAATTTGAGGTTGGGCGTGGTGGCTCACACCTGTAATCCTAGCACTCTGGGAGGCCGAGGCGGGAGGATCGTTTGAGCTCAGGAGTTCGAGACCAGCCTGAGCAAGAGCGAGGCTCCGTCTCTACTAAAAGTAGAAAGAAATTAACTGGACAACTAAAAATATATACAGAAAAAATTAGCCAGGCATGGTGGTTCACACCTTTAGTCCCAGCTACTTGGGAGGCTGAGGCAGAAGGGTCCCTCGAGAGCCCCCAGGAGTTTGAGGTTGCTGTGAGCTAGGCTGACGCCAAGGCACTCTAGCCTGGGCAACAGAGCAAGACTCTGTCTCAAAAAAAATTAAAAGTAAAAAAATAAAAACAAGTGGAAATTTGAAAGTTGAGAAAGTGTAATGTCTGAAATGAGAATTTAACAGATGGGTTTGACAGTAGGTTGGAGGTGGCAGAAGTAGGGTTAGTGAAGCCGAAGGGAGATCCTAGAAATTGGCGAATTTGAGGAATAGGTCGAAGATTGAAAATGTGAACAGAGGCTGAATGAGCTATGGGACAGTGCCAGGCACCGTAAGCGTACATGTGTAATAGGGCAAGAAGGAAGAGACTGGAACAGGAAAATTATATGAATCAATAATGGCCAAGTTTTCCAAAATTTGGTGGAAAACATCAACATTTAATCCAAGAAGTTCATCGCATCCCAAGCAGAACAAGTGTGTAGAGAACCACACCTAACACCTAGGAGTGTGCTCAGCAGACGCTGAAATCGATGATAAGAGAAAATCACAGACGCAACCAGAGGCTGAAAAGTGTCACATTATACCTACACCGGGGACAACTGTGTGAGTGACAGCTGGCATGGATTCCTTAGCGTGGCACGTGAGGCTCTTCCCGGTCTGTCCCCACATCTCTCTGGTCTCCAAAGCCGCCTGTGCTCGGGCGCCCGAGACCTGTGTGCCTGCACCCCTCACCCTCGCTAAGCCCCGCCAGGAACGCCCCACCTTAGGCTCACAGCACCCCTCAGCCTGGCACAGGGTCCTCCCCGTCTTCCCAGCCCCCTGCCGTCCTCTGGGCTCCCGGGCCCCAGGTGAAGCCCTATACTGGGCTGGCTGTGGCCGAGCAGCTGCCTCCCACAGAAAACGCAGAGCGCGTCAGCAGCAGACCCCGAGCTTCTTGCTGTTTTCTCTCCAGCACCCAGAGTATCATTCGGTGTTCACGGCCCCTGTTAAAGCAGCAGTGGGTGATCAGGGTCCCTGGAGAGCTGCCATCATGCCTCTAACTAATGGAAATCCTCGTCCTGCCTGCTCTTCTCCCCAGTGTGCACCTCACCCGCTCCTGGCCCGGGGTCCCCGCTTCCAAAGGGGGCGCTGTTAGAGCACAGGCTTCCATCGCCTGTGAGCATCTCCTGGCTATCTATAAAGGACCCTCTCTTTGTTTTTCTGGTCTCAATGTGCTTCCCCGTAACCCTTGACGGTAGGCAAGGTTTCACTCAGGCGGCCCGCAGTCCGTGGTTTCCAGCTTCCCCGCTTAGGACATGGCCCCTGGCACACCCTGGGCTTTAAGGGGGTCTCACTGTGCCTGATCGTCTGAACAAAGCTCCAGCCACACGCACTGGAGCAGAGACCCAGGAGCCGGTTCCACATGCCGCCTAGAAATCCTGGCTTGGACTGGCGGGGGGGATCGATTCCCAGACAGGAATTTGTTCCTTTCTGGAGGATGAAAGCTGGGCTCGCCTGGGGACTGGCATGGTGACTGGCTCCATATTCCTAAGAGACCTGCCTGTGGGTCCTCTCAGCAGCTGCGGTCAGGCCACCCGACCTGCTCTTGCACACGCAGGCACATGCAGGCACACACTCTCACACACACTCTTCTCCAACCGGCCCTCTGCGCCCTCCCCTGGCATGAGCCGCAGCCTGTCCCTGGGACTCGGCTTCCTTCCTCCCTGTCTTGTGCCATGCGCCACCGGGAACACAGATGTGGCCTTGTCACTTCCCCGCTTCACACTCTTCAAACTCAGTGTCCTCAGAAAGCAGCGTGATCAGGTAATATATCATCCAAACCAGAGGACTTAGGAGTGTGAAATTGTTGAGGCGATTAATTGTGAGTGTGACGTCAGTTAATTGTTATGGCGGGACAGCAGGCATCGTATAGTGGGGCTGCGCCGGGCAGATGGGGCCCTACAGACACCCCACCAGGGAGCGCCTCGCTGGTGCACCCTGTCCCACCTCAAGACAAGACCTTGCCAGGTGGTCCCTGTCTGAATGTGTGTCTCCTGTCCGTCCCCTTCTCTTGGCTGCTTGGGCTGGATTGCGAATCCCCGGCGGGGATTTTGCCACTCCTGTGTGTGTTCCTTATGCTCATGACTTGTGTCTGACTCCCTCGCACATCTGCGTCTGCCTGTGTGCATTTGTGCACGCGGCTTGCACCGTCTTCCGCCCGGGCCAGCCCTTGCCGTGCGTGGAACTGCACAGAGCACGGAGTTCATCCCCACAATAGCCCTCCCCAGCCCTCGCCAGGAAAGAAGTGCCTTGCAGTGATGGAGACAGAGCGAGTAGCTGTCATATTAAAATTTGAAATAGGAAAGTGATTTTCAGAGTCCAATTCTTTTAATTTTTAAATTTTTTTCCAGTTTTAAAAAATAACCATAGGTTTTATTTGCTGCGTTTTATTGTATGTGAATTTTCTTCATGTGGCTTCATCTTGGTAGGGATTTTTTTTTTTCTTAGAGAAACGTGAATGAGGGTGGCTGGTTACGTGTGGTGCGTGGCTGTGGTTTTATATAAATGCAAAAAGCCAAGTGAGAAAAGAAAAATGCACGGGCTCCCTCATTGTCTCTGACATCCGGGCACAGCCATAGAGGCCGCGGCCCGGGCAGCGCGCTCCTGCCCCCTGGTGGAAGGCGGTGGCACCTCAGCCAGCCCTGATGTCTGTATCAAACCCTGTGCTCTCTTGCAGAACGAGGTCAACGCCATCAAGTGGGATCCCTCTGGAATGCTGCTGGCGTCCTGCTCAGATGACATGACATTGAAGGTGATGTCTGCAGGGCCAGGCTCTTTCCTCCCTGACAGTCCTGTTGTCTTTGGGGTTGTGTGTTACTGGGCACATTCCCTTTTGCTGTCATTCCGGGGGCTCCTGTTTCTCAGTCAGGGTCGTGCTGAGATATCCTAGCCTCCCGTGGCCTGGCTCCCTGGCGCCCCCGAGCCCTCCTGCAGCCAGTGGGCCAGCCCCCTTCTAAACGATGCTGAATTGTTCCCAGGGGAGGAGCGGCATTTGCTCATGTGGTTCCCGATGTGTTCTCTAGATCTGGAGCATGAAGCAGGACACGTGTGTCCACGACCTTCAAGCTCACAGCAAGGAGATCTACACCATCAAGTGGAGCCCCACCGGGCCGGCCACCAGCAACCCCAACTCCAACATCATGCTGGCGAGGTGAGGGGAGGCAGCCTTGCTCGCCGCGGCCGAGTTAGCCACGGCCAGTGAAAGTCGCTCGCACACAGACGGGTCAGGAAATTTTGCCAGAGTGTGTTGCCGGTGTGCTGAGGTCCTTCCAAGCTAAACGAGGTGGCAGCTTACTCTGAAGGGGCCGAGATAGAATTATCAAGTGACGCCTGACCTCGCGACAAGGATCATTTTGACCGTGAGGCTGGTAGGAGAGATATGTTCTATGTCCAGGCTTTGAGCACTTTGCTCCGGTGAAGGTTTTTGTCCAGACACAGAAAGGAAGCTGGAAGAGTTCAGCTTGGCACTTGGGCTGGGTTTACTTGGCTTAACCCAGAGATGCCAGCGTGGGGACTTTCCAGCAGTGATAAAAGGTTCCCGGGCCCTGGCCAGATCTGACCTGACCGTTTATACGGGGACTCCCCTACGACGCCAGTGTGGGGGGGGGGTGGAGTGGCCAGTCAGTCACGTGCCAGAGTACAAGACTGAGACCCAATGCCACCAACCGGGCGTCTGGAATCCATGACGTGGATCCAAAGGGTTTGGGTCCATGAAACATGGATGTTCTCTGGCCTAGAAAAGACAAGGAACGTTTGGCGACCAGGAAGCAGCAGGGACTTGACTCTGCATAGCTCAGACAGGAGGGTGGTGGGGAGAAGTGAGCGGCAGGCACGGTCCTCCTGCAGAGAAGGCAGCACCCACCCCTTCTGCGCGCCCCAGCCGGGCAGGGGGACTTTTACTGTAGACAGTGCTGGACCCAAGTCCGTCTCTTAGAAAAGATGACATAATTCCTGCATCAACTGAGCGATTGAACCAAGGAACAAAGAACACAGAGGCCATAACTCTTGTTTTTCAAGTCCTAAAATCCACTTAAGTTGTCATGATATAGTACTACACGCTATAATCATTTGTTGATGATTTGGAAGGTACTTTTGTGTCATGTGGTATCCATCAGTAGCATAAATTATCCTTTTTGCGAGTATAGAAGGGACATACCAGTGCCTAACGGGGCCTGCTGAGGGAAAGCAAACCAGATAACAAGACTGGCACGGTGGCTCCCACCTACAATCCCAGCACTTTTCGAGGCCCAGGTGGGAGGATCACTTGTTGGAGACCAGCCTGGGCAACGTAGCAAGACCCCACCTCTACAAAAAATAAAATTAGCCAGGCATAGTGGCGAGTACCTGTAATCCCAGCTGCTCAGGGGGCTGAGGCAGGAGGATCGCTGAGCCCAGGAGTTGGAGGCTACAGTGAGCTATGATCCCACCACTGCATTCCAGCCTGGGCAACAGAGTAAGACCCTGTCTCTAAAAACTTAATTAAAAATAGTTCTTAAAACGGAAGCTAGATAACAGCTTTGTGATGTGTACTATTCTTTTAAATTTGAAAATAACTAAAATCTGCAGCTCTGGGCAATATAATCACATATGTAGATGTGATTGTATTTAATTCCCATTGTATTAAAATTTTTTAAAATGTGTATTCACTCAATTTGCTGTTTTTCAGAATAGCGCTATGTGCTTAATTTGGTTAGTAATAATAGATGTTGTGTCTTAAATTGTAGCAGTTTTAAGAGAAGTCGATATTCTACAATATTTACCTTTCATGTCTATAGAAAATGCAGAAACAAATGTGGATATCATGTTTCCCTAGTAATGACACCAAAATTTTTATTTTTTTTTGCTTTTTAACGACTGTGGCTTTTTTTTCAATACATCTGAGTTACATTTTAGAAGAGAAAAGGCTTTCAAAACATAAACACTGAGAAAGTCGCCCCTCCCGAATCTGATACGCGACACCGGCGTGTTGACGGGTGTGTTTTCTCCCCCCTCCTCGCAGCGCTTCGTTCGATTCTACGGTCCGGCTGTGGGACGTGGAGCGAGGCGTCTGCATCCACACGCTGACCAAGCATCAGGAGCCCGTCTACAGTGTGGCTTTCAGCCCTGATGGCAAGCACCTGGCCAGCGGCTCCTTCGACAAGTGTGTCCACATCTGGAACACTCAGGTAACGCCGGCCCTGCGGCCGACCCTTGCCCAGAGCAGAGCGCGAGCAGTCGAGTTTCCAGGGGCCATCGGACCGTGCCCAGGGCCGGGTGGAGCACCCCGCGAGCACTCTCCTCCAGGCCCCCCGGCCAGGCCAGCTCTGCCGCCTCTGACCCGCACCAGCTCCCGCAGCCCCGCCAGGGAGCGCCCTGGGGAATTCCAAAGGGTGTGTGTTTGCTGTTGCCACACCCCTGAGACTTTCTGAATGAGAATGTTCTATGTTTTAGTAGCACAGGGCGTGTCAATATTGGGTTGTCCTCTTACCACGGACTAAAAGGAGACAGGATGTGAGTACACGTGACTACTGTGGCCGTCCCTGAGGACAGGAGCATTCCGGACGGAAAGGGTGGAAGTGGGCGGGACTAGTGCTGTGCAGTGTTCAGGGCCTCGAGGGGCGGCCAGCTCTTCACTGTCATTCTAACAGGAGAGAGGGCTGGGGCGGAGGTGGGAGTCATGAAAATAACCAAGGATATGGTTGGTTGGGTCCCAGGACAGATCAGATGTCCCCCCGCCACCCACTTTAATCCAGTCCACTGTCTCCAGTCCTTTTGGCTTCACTGACATTGAGGCGGATTTGCACTCTCAAGTTCCTGCCCCTTGTGGCAGGAGGAGGTGGCAGATGAGCCATGTGCACTGGCAAGGGGTCCACTGAGATCACAGGCTTCCCAGGAACGTGCCTCACATGAACCACGTCCCATCAGGGGAGGGAAGGAAATGGTGGGCCCTATGTAGAACCGGCCTGGCGCCAGGCCCAGCGCCACAGCCCTAGATGGGCCTTCCGGGAACATGCATCTCAGGGCTAATGTGCAGAGGTCTCTACTCAAGGGGTGCTTGCTACAAATAGAGGGATTTGTGAAGTGGCATCATCAAAAAATGACTTGATCGGGCTGGACATGGTAGTTCACACCTGTAACCCCCGGACTGTGGAAGGCCCAGTAGGGAGGATCCCCTGAGCCCAGGAATTTGAAACTAGCCTGAGCAACATAGTGAGACCCCGTCTCTACAAAAATATAAAAATTAGCCAGGTGTGATAGCACACCTGCAGTCCCAGCTGCTCAGGAGGCTGAGGCAGGAGGATAGTTTGAGCCCAGGAGTTTGAGGCTGTACTGTGATCGCGCCACCGCATCCCAGCGTGGGCAACAGCGAGACTCCATCTCTAAAAGAAAAAGTGCCGTAAGAACTCATTGAATCATTTCAACCATTTTTTTAAAAATCTGAAAAATCCTTAAGCTTACTTTAATCCTAAATAAAATACAGAATACTGTTGACTTGGTCTCTCCCAGTCCACAGAATGCCACCCTTTAAAGGGTCCGTTCGAGCCAAGCTTTTGTGAGAACTCCCTGGTCTCGACCTTCCGATTTCTGTGAATCCTGAGTGAA
The DNA here is from genome assembly GCA_008086735.1 of Cheirogaleus medius. Lineage (NCBI taxonomy): Eukaryota > Metazoa > Chordata > Mammalia > Primates > Cheirogaleidae > Cheirogaleus > Cheirogaleus medius. The sequence goes on along the minus strand of VBSM01000631.1, from coordinate 193,232 downwards.
GGTGTATTGGGTGCTCCCAAAGCAGCCTTCTTCCCTCCTCTCTCACATTTGTCGCGTTAGTGCTGTTTTAAACCAGAAGCTAATGGTCTGTGGTGTTTTCCGTTGCATGTTTGTTATGCATTTGTTCTTTCAAGCTAATTGTCCGAAAAATATTTGGGTTCTAACTTCATGGCATGCTGATAAATTTAATCAATAATTCGTCATTAGGTAGCTGTTTTCCTTGCTACAGGACGAGGGGGCTGTTGTGTTTGTCGAGTCCTCCAAGAAACAGGCAGGATGAGACAGGCCAGAGGTTTGCGGGGGCGCTGTGGTGGCGATGGGGCGCGAGGGTGCCGTGTAAGTGACGACTGCCTTGCTTTGCAGAGTGGAAGTCTCGTCCACAGCTACCGAGGCACCGGCGGCATCTTCGAGGTGTGCTGGAACGCCCGAGGTGACAAAGTGGGCGCCAGCGCGTCTGACGGCTCTGTAAGCAGCACCTCTGGGTTGCCGGGGGGTGCGGTGGGGGGCGGGGGGCGGGGTGGG
>VBSM01000631.1:177983-192610 GCA_008086735.1 Cheirogaleus medius | reverse complement strand
AAAAAGGCAAACAAAAGTAAAAGCAAACACACAGTTGTATCAAAGGGGGAAGGAACGGTTCCCACGGGGCACATGTGGCCTGGGGAACACGAAGCCACCAGCTGGACATGCCAGTTAGGTTTCCATCCGCAGCAGGCTCTGTGAGGGCTGAACAGAACGGAAAACGATTTTTAAAAGCTGTGCCAAAAAATGAAAATGCTGTGATAAACCTACCGAAAGGGGAAGAACACCAGAAAAAAACCCTCCTTGCTGTGGCGTTTTTTTGTTTTGCTTTGTTTCCCCTAACAATTTGGACGCTACAGTTGCTCTCGCAGAGGATGTTCACAGACCAGTTTGTACCGATGAAACGTGCAACTTTGTAATCCCAACGCTTTCTATTTTCTAGAATCTTCTTTGTTGGGTGGTTTTTCTGTCAGCTTGAATTCTGTTGCAGGGGCCTGCGGTCTGAGATGGAAACTGTTTTTTGAGTTTGTCGCTCCTTCCTCCGTCGCGCTGCTCCCGCCGCCTCTCCCCTTCGTCTGGTGAGGCCTGGCTGTCCTGTGCACCCTCGGTAGGCGGTGGGCACAGCCACAGGGACAGATGACAGAATCTCTGGGGAACAGCGTCCCCCCGCCCCACCGCCCCCTGCGTTCCCTCTCTCCCTCCCTCCCTCTGTGTCCCTCTCCCCCTCTCACATAGTTGCTTCAGATCTGAGGTCTCAAGGGCACTTTTGGTGCATAATAAGTGCTTTATGTAAGAAGGCAGGGCCGGAGAACTTTTTACAGGAGAAAAAAAAATGACTTATAAGAGAAAGAACCTGGAGTATTTTTGGAAGAAAAAATATTTTTATGTTAAAACAATTTTAAAATCCTAAAATGGCCATCAGACAGAGAGAGCTTTGTGTGATTCATATTTTAAAAAGAATTTAAGAAGACACAGGCGGGGTCTGTGGAAGCTTTCCCCTCCCCCCTCAGCTTCGTGAAAGGTGGTCCGGAAAGCACCGGGTGGAGGTGGCCCTGGGTGACAGTGTGCCCGTGCCCGCCCGCAGCCAGTGAGGCCCATCCCAGCCCCTCGGGTGGCAAGAACGGCGTGTGTTTACCATGTTTACCGTGGCAGCCCGCAGGAAAGCGGGGACAGCAGTGTGCACTCACCACAGGGACCCGCAGCACCACAGGCAGAAGGTGGCCGGTTCTGCCCGCCAGCCTCGCCCTCCACAGCAGAGCCCCGCGGCCACTCTACCCGGAGCATGCCCGGCGAGCCCTTGCGAGTCCCAAGTAGAGGCCCCAGCATGTCACGTCACTTGGTCTAATGATGACAAAAATGAGTGAGGAAGGAAAATTTTTCAGTCCTGAAGGTAGAACGTCACTAAAAATTTCTGCCGTCTTTATAATTTCTTTCTCCCACAAGAGACTAGGAGAAAGAATTTTTTTTTTTTAATAATGAATCTTTTTACTGTTTTTTAAAAAAAATTAAACAAGGCTTTGTGTTCCTAGAAGAGCTTCCTTTCATTAGATCAGGTGACCTTTGTACTCTCGTTGTCATAACCCGACACTGACTTATTTTTTTTTTAATTAGCAACCGGGACATGGTCCAAACACGGGCCATCTTCTCCCACGGGCCGTCCTGCGGGCAGAGGAGGCGCTGGGAGGTTGGCCAGGCCCGAGGGGGCTGCTGAGTCGGCAGGCAGTGGGTAGGGTTCGCTCGGTGTGTGTTCTAGCAGCAAAACAGGGAGGCAGCGGAGGGTGGCATCCATCCACAGAGCTGAAAACCAGCCGTCGGGGAGGGGCCAGGGCTTCCTGCGGGACGAGGAGTGTGCCGGGACCAGCTACCAAAGCCAGGGTGCGTTGATCATTCTCAGCTAATGCATTGGCCTCCACTTGGGTATGTGAATTCTTCCAGCCCCAAAAGACCAAAAAGCTGCTCTGTTTCTGAGATGAGTATTTTATTCGGGCTGTTTCCCAAACACTTAGCAAAGAAGGCCAAAGTCACATGGTGTCACCATGCTCATCTTTGAGGATGGCAGGCATCCCTGGAGGAATTGACAACTTCCTGCCCCGAGGACTCAGTAGGTTTGGGGGGTGCAGTTTATGGGGTCCCAGGTAAACACCGTCTTTACCCCTCCCCAAGTAAAAGTGCATTCATCTCTACTGAGTGTCAGCTCTCAGAGGCCAGCCCAGTTTTGGGACATGGCTTGTGTGTCACAAACCAGGACACCACGGGATGGTGTTGGTCGGATGCACCGTGAGGGGTTCACTAGACAATCTTCGCACGAGTGTCGGTCGCCAGGGTCTCGCGGAGTGTTGGCTTTAGCGTTTGCAATGTGAACCACGTCGGAACTCTCAGGTCCTCACCTGGGGCTTCGAGACCTTCTCCCCCGGGCTCCATCCCTGTGCCCAGGAGGGACCCCCAGAAAGACAAAGGGAGATGGTCTGCCTCCCGTCCTCCCACCTGCCACCGGGCCGCAAGGGGGGCCGAGTGAGAACGCAGCCAGCGCCCCTCAAAGCCACCTGCGCTCGGCAAAGCCGATCCCGGAGGGTCCAGCGTCTGCACACCCTCCTCCTCCCTCACAGCTGCCAGAACGTTGGCTGACTCATCTTTGTCACGCAAGGGGGTGGCCTGTTCGGAATGTTTTTGTTCAACGATCACTTTAAAAAGTGGTGAGCAGACCTTGAGTGTCAGTGACCAAACTCAACCTTGGAAGCAGGCGTAGCGCAGCAGTCCCTGCTGGAGTCTCCGGCTGGGTCGAAGTGGCCGAGAGCTGCGTGCCGCACACACCTGGGAACGGGACGCCGCCCCGGGGACCAAACGGGCCGGACGTGGCGGGGCTCGACCCTCTGACCCCACGGCCCTGTAGGACTGGACTTTGTTTTGTCTTTCTAAAACTAGATCCTGGAGCCAAGTGAAGTGCACTTTGTCAAATGTTAGGGTCTGCTTCGTTCCTAGTTATATTTCTCTCTCTTAACCTTTTGTCCCACCTTTTATTTTTTAAAATTGTGTTTCTTGTCCGATGCAGAAATGTTCGTTCCGCCACTTGCTGAAGTTTTGAATTCTGGCTTCTGCAGTTTTTATTGTCTGTGTCAGACGTACAGCCAGACGTGGTCTCTGTCAGCGCTTTCCAGATTCTGTTCAAACGACATCAACCCCGTTGCCGCTCTCCCCTCCACTCATGCCCACCCTCACGCTCTTTGGGAAAAAATCACCGTGTGTGTCGTAGCTCATTTGTTTCAAGAGAGAATCAACAGATCATATTCAGTGTCTTGAATAAATTGCTCTATTTTGATATTAGAGAACGTGGTGGGTGTGCTTCCTTCTGCCCTGTGGCAGCAGACGGCGCCGCGCCTCCTCCCTCCCGGGACCACTCTGCCAAACGGGCCGGAACACGGCCACTGGGCCGTCACCGCGGCTGCTCTGAAAGGTGTCGTGTGCAGGGAGCATGCTTTCCAGTGGGTTTCCTTTCCATTCTTGTATTTCAGCCTGGCTGTTTTTAAAAGGCAACGTGAATGAACTTTCATCAGCAGGTTGGTTCGCTGGGAGTTTGGATTCAAGGACTAGCCCTGAGTAATTTGAAGAACTTAACAGTTACAGGACAGGGTGACAGACATCTGACGTTACTTCTGCACAGTGCAAACTAGCATGTGGCAAACACGGGCGGACGTTTTCCCTGCCAGACTCTGCCATGCGTTTTCATTGATGCCACTTTAATTAATTGGTGGGTATTACATGATGCAGTTAGTTAGTGGAGAGGGCTGTCCCTGTTCCATGAAGGAGACGGGCTTCGTCTCAGTCCAGGATTTCACTGTGAGGGTGAGTCCCAAACACTGCTGTGTCCCTCTCACGCTGCTTGGTGTGCTCTGGGCAAAGCAGAGGTCGGGCCCCCTCTGGGCTCAAGGCTTCTGTGGATAATTGCCTGGGAAATATCCAAGAGTGTCTGTGGGCTTCACAGATGACTCAGGCTCCTGAAGGGGCCAAATGCCAAGTTCAGATCTTGAATTGGCAACTTTAAACTAAATGTTGGTCAGACACAGTGGTTCACACCTGTAATCCCAGCACTTTAGGAAGCCAAGGCAGGAGGATCACTTGAGGCCAGGAGTTTGAGACCAGCCTGAGCAACATAGTGAGACCCTGTCTCTACAAAATATATTTTTTAAATTAGCCAGGTGGTGATATGCACCTGTGGTCCCAGCTACTCGAGAGGCTGAGGCAGGAGGATCTCTTGAGCCCAGGAGTTGGAGGCTGCAGTGACCTATGATTGCACCATTGCACTCTAGCCTGGGCAACAGAGCGGGACCCTGTCTCAAAAATTTTTTTTAAATTTTTCTTTATAAGACTAACTGTTAAATAAACAATTGTCACCTTTAGAAAAAAAAATCCGATAGAATCCTTCACTGCAGTGATTCTAAAAATGTTTTCCTTTATTCGTTGAGGTGCCCACTTAATTTTATGTATTTTGGGAATCTAAGTTTCAACTCACTGAACAGAGACCTCATTTTTCTTTAACTGCCCCATCTTGGTGCTGTTGCAGAGGGTGTTTGAGAGTGTTCTCAGTGTTGTGGCGGAAACCTGGAAGTCACTGTGTGGGCTGCATGGAAGGGGCCGGTGGGGTGGGGACAGATTCAAGCCCTGATAAAAGACTCCGGATTCGGCTGGACTGTTTTTTCCAGTCTGGGTGCTTTGTCTCTGCAGCGTCGCATCCACAGCAAGGGAAGCAAGGCAAGAGGACGACGTTCCGCCTGGTGGAGAACCACGCAGGGGTGGGGTCGAGACAGCGGGGAGGGGAGGGGGGAGGGTTAGGTTACTTATACCACCAGCCTTCCCAGGAAGTGAACACTCCGCAGGATGGGGCTTCAGTTAGGAGTCAAGTTATCCTCGAGCAAAAGGTGCCTATTTGGAGCTGCTGCACAGGAGCGAGGCTGGAGTGTGTGTCCTACCGAAGCCACGTGGCTGCAGAGGAGGAGGGTGCTGTCTTACTCTGAAACGGGGAATGAGGAGGCCACCGAAAGCTTTTCCTGGTGCCACTGGTGAACAGGATGGCTGCTCAGCTGGCCAGTGAGTTAAAGTCAGTGGAAGCGCTCTGAAGGGGGCAGTCTCACCTGTCCTCCCGCCCCACCTCCGCTGTGGTTCTCCTGCCTTAGCCACGAGAAAGCATCCACTCACCCTGTCACTCCACTCAGCCCCCGTCAAAGCCGCTGGGTATGCCTGTCAGCTGGTGACACTTGGTGCCCCGTCTAGGAGTCACCGTCTTAGCGGGGCAATCAGATCTCAGAGTACTTACGAACAAGCTCAGGCTAATGTAAGCCGAGAAGAATGACTGAGAAGGATATCGGGCAGCTCTGAGAATCCTGAGAAACCAGGTGTGGGGGCTACAGAGGAACAGCCGAGGTCAGGTGGCAGGGCTGGACCAGTGGAGATGACATGGGAGCAGCAGGAGCTGCCCACACCTCAGTAGTGGACGCTGGACCGGCCCGGGACACAATCCCGGTGCTGCCTCCCAAAGTGGAGCTGCCTGCTGCCAAGGCCGCTGCAGAGGTGCTTCCCTGCAGCCCATTTGTCCCTGGGGCACCAGCTTCTAACTCAGGAGACGTGCCTGATCAGCCAGGCCAAGTCACGTGCCTTGCTCTAGCTGCAAGGGAGGCTGGAAAAGCCAGTAGTTGGCCTCTTTGCGTCTAGAATGGGGGTTGGGACTGTGCCTGGGCAGGTAGGAGGAAATCCTCAACTACACGAGGGGCTGGGGGTGCAGACAGAATGCCATCACCCAGACGCAGAATGCAGACGCCTGTAGAAAACCGATGCCTCCTCACGTCTCCTTGACACCTTTCATGGGGCTGGTGTGTGGTCTAGCCCAGGCCCAACCGTAGGAAGGCGCGGCAGCAGTTGTCTGGAGAGCCTGGGACACCACCTCACAATGTGCTCAAAATCCACATGCAGCTTTGTGATGCCAGAAGTACAAATGTAGAAGCTTCCTGGACAGCTTTTCTAGGATGATGAAAGGGAGTCCCGGTGTTGATATGAAGGGAGATGTCGCATGGCAGAGCTGTCTGCAGAGTCCCGAGAAAACAGCGTGTCTTGCTTTCCTTTGTGCACACTGGGCGGCTTGCAATCCTAACGCCTGCTGCAATATTGTGTAAAAGACAAGTACACACAGAGGAGACTTCAGAAAGTTAATGGAAAATACGTATTATGAAAAAGCAATGCAGGGATTTTAAAAGTTTTTTTACACCAAAATAAACTCATACTACCTTATATAACATGTCTCAGCAGGATCTAGTTTCAGGTACTAAGAAGGACATCAGTTTGAAAAGAGCCCCTATCAGAGCAACATGAATTCTGGTAAAATTGAAGGGAGAACAAACATCAAATTTATGGTGAAGCTTGGGGGAAAGAATGGTGAAATCGTCGGTGCTTCATGAAAAGTTTGCAGGGACAATGCCCCAAAGGATTCGGCAGTTTACAGATAGATACCTTGTTTTAAGAAGATGATGTTGAAGATGTAGCCGGCAGCAGCAGACCCTCCAAATCAATTCTCAAGGAAAAACATTCGTCTTGTCCGTGCCCTAATGGAAGAGGACTGGTGATTAATAGCACAAACACCATAGGCATCTCAAGGGTTCAGCTTACACAGTCCTGAGAAATTAAAGGTGAGCAAACTCCACTCGACGGACGCCAAGACTTGCACCTGGATCGGCTGCAGACAAGAGCAGAGCTTCCGATGGAAACTCCAAACCAGTGGGATCAGGATCCTGAGCATTTCTTCCAAGAACTGTAACAGGAGACGAAACACGGCTTTGCCAGCACCACCGTGGGGATGGAGCGCAATCCACGCAGTGGCTGCGAGAGGCAGGAGGGTCAGGGACAGCGGTCACGGCAGGAGTTCTGGGGATGCTCAAAACGTTTTGCTTGTTGACCTTCCAGAGGGAAAAAGAACGAGAACATCTGCTTATCACGGGAGTGTTTGGAGAAAGTCAGCTGAAGCTTCAGCAGGAAAACACGCGGGAAAGCTTCAGCAGAGAGTCCTTCCCTGCCACGACCACATTCCTGCCCGTTCCTCCCATCACGCAGGGGCGATTTTGCCAGAGTTTGGTGGGAATGTTACAGCAAGTGTTACAGCGACTGACCGTGGAAAGAACCGAGCGGCACACAAAGAGTCAGAGAATCAGCCTTTATTTCGCTGGCGGGCTGGGAGAAGCATGCCACCAAATTCTGAGCGCCATTTCCTGTTTTCTCTCAGTTTTATACATTTCATAGGGTTACACGCATCCAATCAACTGTGAGCATAGGGGGTCATCCAATCAGTAGTGGGATTCAAAAGCAACCAATCAGCAGTGGGATTCAAAAGCATCCAATCAGCAGCAGGTTTACTCACAGATCCAATCAGTGATGAGCTGTGTCTGTAACCAATTAGCCACGGGACCCCGGATGGGGTTTTTCCCCATCAGGAAGTCATCAGGCCTCCACCTTACCGTCCTCGTGTGACTCCTTCTGACTTCTTTTTGTTTCCTAATCTTAAAAAATCTGTCAAGGGCCCCCATTTTTGTTCAGTTAATGATGTAAAAAAGGCTGCACTGACTTGGTTAAGTTCCCAGGACCCTCGGTTTTGTAGTGATGGATGAAACGGCTGATGTCATCGCTTATAAAAAGCGTCTTGACCTTGATGGAGCTTATGTTGGGAAGGGAAGTTTAGCTTTTTTCATTTTATCTATTCCATTTTTCCATGAACGCTTTGAACCCTGGTAGATCTTAACAGATGAGAAGACAGACACAGGCAACGATCTGAGCATAAGTCAGGTTCTGAACTTGGACCATGTCATTGCTCGACTAAGCAACGGCTAAATGCTCAACCAAAGCCCCGTCCCCTCCCCGCCCGGGGTGCAAGGAGGCCACTCCGGCAGCCGCTCCCCAGCCATCCTGCTGGTTCTCCGCCTCACTGATAACCGCGGTCAAGATCGTCTGCTCTAGAGAACGTATTTTTATTGTAGACTTTCACCATGTGGATGTCTGGATAAGCACACACTCACCATGGTGTTGCGGTCACCTACAGCGTTCAGTGCAGTCACCTGCCGTGCAGCCCATGAGTGACAGGCGGTAGGTACCATGCGGCGCAGGCGCACGGCGGGCTCTGCCATCTGGCTGTGCATAAGGACGCTGTGGTGTTCCCACCACGGCGAAACCACCTAATGACACATTCCTCGGGACTTATCCCTGTCGTTAAGGGACGCGTAAGCGTATGCGAGTTTCGCTAGAGGAGGTGTTCAGACAGACCCGAGGCCAGCGGGTGGCTGAGTCACAGTGACTTTATTTATCGACTTCCCCACATACTTGGACGATGCACGTACGCAGCCACCAGCCTCAGACGAGTTCCCAGTGGCAGGTCCGAGTGTAGGGAAGCTGCCGGTGGCGTGTAAGGAACTTCCCTTCCACCCCGTGTGACGCATTCCCGCCACGAAGGAGCCTCAGGACGCAGCCCCAGCGTGGTGAGCAGAGCAAGGCTGGGGCGGCGGAGCTGCACGTGGGAGCACGGTGGCGGGGCCGGCGGCGCCCGGCGCTGAAGGAGAAGCGCGAGTCTGAGGAACGGGGGTCTGCACCCCCTTCACAGGTCTCCGTGGGTCTGGGGAGCAGAGTCGACCTCACTTGTGTCGCAGGGCCCACTTGTTGTGTGGATCTCAACTGTGCTGGCGTCAGAACCTGAGGAGGAAAAGAGAAGACAGTGATGGTGTCTGTGTCCTGGAAGGTCTGTCATCAGCTTCAGGAAATGCTCCCGGTACCGAGCTAGACCCTGAGTGTCTCACACGCCAAGCTGGGTCAAGGTCCTAGCAGTCACCTTTCTGTGGGGAAGAAAAAAGCTGCATTTTCCTTTCATCTGCATTTTATTAGATCATTCCAAACGATGGCACAAATCCTACAGGAGCGTCCAGGGCAGTCGATGCATGACTGCTGCAGGCAGCTGCAGCTGCTGACCTAGCCAGGTGTTGGGCCCCGGGACACGGGCACAGGGCACAGGGGCAGAGTGCAGGCTTGTGACTGCTTGTAGCTTCCACAGGGGCGATGGCTCAGGCAGCGGGGACCCTGTGGCTGTCCGGCTACCTACACTCAATGCTGGAGGTGCCCAAAGGGAGGGAGACCACCATCCGGAAATAGCCACCTCCGAGTCGTCTCGTCACGCACAACGATGCCACAGGGCTTCAGCAAGCAGCTCCCTCCAACAGCTCACTGTCCTCGAGGGGGACACATCCGTCTCTCAGGCCCCAGTTACACACACAGTGGCACACGCCTGGGACATGTTTGCCAAGTGGAGCTGCTTTGTGCTGATCACAAACTGGGACCCTAGGTATGATGACAAAGTGACAAATGCTATGTTTTTTGAATACCAGGACGTATATGTCCAAATACACTCGATGTCACTCAGCACCCGCTTCAAGAGAAATCACTGGAGACATTTTTCTCAGGCCTGAGCTTCAAGACAATTCGCTTCCAGGTGCAGTGTTTCCTTGTGGGTAATTAAGATCTTATAACTGGTCACGTTTTCTCTTTATTTCCCATTTAGGGAGCTCAAAGCCAAACAGGTTCAAAGCGTATTTTATTTTTTTATTTATTTATATTTTTTGAGACAGAGTCTCACTCTGTTGCCCAGGCTACAGTGCCATGGTGTCAGCCTAGCTCACAGCAACCTCAAACTCCTGGGCTCAAGCGATCCTTCTACCTCAGCCTCCTGAGTAGCTGGGACCACAGGCATGTGCCACCACGTCCGGCTAATTTTTTCTGTCTATTTTTAGTTGTCCAGCTAATTTCTTTCTATTTAGAGACGGGGTCTCACTCTTGCTCAGGCTGGTTTCAAACTCCTGACTTTGAGTAATCCACCCGCCTCGGCCTCCCAGAGTGCTAGGATTACAGGTGTGAGCCACCGCACCTGGCCAAAGCCCATTTTAAATAACTATGGGAGGTTGATTCTACTCTTTTGATTTCATGGTCCTTCTCCTTTGGTCCTGTTCAAGTTCTTTATTAATCAACTTTCCCCTTTCCCCGTCCTCCTTCTGGAATACGAGGTGGCTTACAAAGAGCAGGTGCAATACTAGGAGAAAAAAGAGTGGGTATCAGTCAGCAGTGTGAGAGTTAACGTCATTCCCACCAAAAGACTAATCCCGGAGGTTTAACCATTGCTTTGGAACAGATGTCAGAAATTATCCTTTCAATCGCAAATGTCCTGCAGTGTGTGCCGTATGCCAGGCGGTGGGCTGTGCGTGGGGAACACAGAGACATAAGACGCAAAGAAGCGTGGCCTTTTCAACCACATCTGTGGCCCACGATGACCCTTCACACAAGCCTCCAAAGCCCTCACCAAGGCACCCTGCTGACAATCGCAGCCTCCCTCTCCGCTCACTCAGGCCCTCGGGCACACTGCCGCGCTCTCTCACGCTCCAGGCCTGGTCCTGCCCCAGGGCCTTTGCACGTCTCTTTTTCTACCTCTAAAGCTCTTGTGCAGATTTTCTCACGGCTCCTCTACTGCATTCAGGTCTCAGTTCAAATGTTACCTCATCTTCAGGGAGACTGCAGGACACCCTCTCTAAAACCCCTCCCCCCCCGACTGCTTTTTCTTCACAGCACTTCTCACTACCCAGATGGAGTAGTATATAATTAGTTGTGTTCTTCGTCCTCTGTCTCTGCCACTAGGACAGAGTCTCACTGGACAGGGAACCTGTCTGTCCTAGTTGCCACCAGAGCATCACCGGCGCCTCACACAACAGCCGACACGTAGCAGGTGCTCATTAAACACATCAAGTGGCTAAGTACAGTCAAGTCAGGGCCTGGGCGTTAACTGGAGGCCGCGCCAGTAGCCCGGGGCACTAATGAGCACTGGTGAGCAGGAAGGGGCAGCAAGGAGCACGTGTTCACGGAGTGGCGCAGAGTTTGGGAGGACACTTGAGCAAAAGAGACAATGTCGGTGTTACATGGAAGAGAGGTGGTGACAGATTGTAGCAATAGAAAAGATGTGCTTGGAAAGGACTAGGGAATCCTCAGCCACAGAAAGGTGGCGACATTGATACTACCAAGAAGGCGAATGTGACACTGCGCTGCCCCTGACAAGCACCCGCACACGCACTCTGGGCACTGGGGAAGCAATGTTCACGTCTCCGTGCCAGGGCTGGATTGAGATGGGTCTAGGAGAATCTTGGGTCTGAGCAAGTCAGCCAAGCGTGATGAGCTGCTCGAAGAGGGCGTGAAGGAATTTAGAGGGTGGCAGAAGGACGGATGTTCTGGGCAGGGACCGCACAGCCAGACCCCAAGGAGAGCCTGGGTGGCCGGCGGATGGTGGAGGAGACCCTGCTGTCGGGTGGGAGTGAGCCTGCTCCTCCTGGGGCCAGGCGCCCACTGGGGACGCTTCCACAGGTCCCCGCCAGGCCCTGAGCAGCATTCCCGCCGGAGGGGCTGGTGACGAATCACAAAGGCACGATTCTAACAGGGTCACCCATGCTTATGTGGACATCCGGGACTCATGGGAACTCGTGTGTGATTTATGTGGTTCTTTTCAACAAGACTCTGGGCTGGGCTGTCACACGGCAGCTTGTGATCAAAGCCTGGACTGAGGACACTCCCCCATGACCTCACACTTTGGGACATGATCTGGGGCCTGCGGCTTTGAAAAGTTTCTGGCTCCTTCATCCTCCCCGTGGGGCACCACGGAAGAGAATATTTACACATAATGTTCCTGAAACACATCCTGCTGGAAGGGCGCCCCACGAGCCCCCTGCGCCTTGCTGTGTTGGGTGGGGTCCTACAGCCGTGGGCTTCCCAGCAGGCCTGGGCTTTCTCCTCTGGTCCTAGGGGTCTGCATGAGCAGAGGCTGTGCTGGCCGAGCACGGCTCGGAGAAGACAACGGTGAGGCTGTTGGGCGATGCGGACCCATTCCCTACTGGGGCAAAGTCTGAACACCCATCTGCTGTCCCTGCAGCGACCTCATGGTGCCCAAGGGCGACCCCTTCCCAGCAGCCCCCTTTCATGACCCTTGCAAGTCCAGGCAGGTTCTTGGGATTCTCCCGGCCCCGTGCAGATCTGAGATTTGGATGCAGAGTCACGCACTGCATAACAACCTTTCCATCCACGATAGACGGTGGTCTCGTAAGATTATACTATCTCTACGGCACCTTTCCTGTGTCTAGACACACAAACACTTACCTTTGCTGTTACAACTGCCTGCAGTATTCCACACAGCCCATGCAGTGCAGGTGTGTAGCCCGGGGGCAAGAGGCTGTACCATACGGCCTCAGTGTGCAGGCTGTTACCATCGAGGTTTGCGTAAGTGCACTCTGTGATGCTTACACAACCGTGAAATCACCTGCCACGTTCCTCAGAACCTTTCCCCATGGTTAAGCGACACATGATTGTATATTGAATGTCACTTGTGCCTGCAGCAGCCTTTCTCGGATCCCGTGAAAACCCTGAAGCCCTAGAACCAAAACCCCCACCAGTGGGCACGGAGCATGAGCCACAGAAAACATGACACCTGAGCCAGACTCGTGCAATTTGACCTGGCAATGCCAATTGGTGGGGCCACCAGGATTATGTTCAGGGGAGGGGAAGTGACAGCAGATCATTATGAGGGCAAAGCTGATCTCCCAGAGCCCACACTGAGACTCCACCCGACCGGGGCAGGTTGTGGAGTGACGTCCGATTCTGGGGCAGCATCTCAGGTCGCCACATGGAGGACAGGCCACTAAAACATCTGCATCTGCATGGTGCTGGGTAAGGGCCTGCAAGTGTGCGGTGGCTGGTCCAACACTGCTTACTAGGAAAGAAATTTTGCAGATGATGGAGGGGGAAGGGAGAAATCATGCCAACAGGATGGCTCTTCAGAAACAGTGAAAAGAAATGTCCTTGAAGGCAGCCTCTGAGTTCCCCAAAGGCTCGCATTTGAAGCATGGCCCACTCTGTTCCAGAAAGAGGGCTGAGCTTCAGAGATACCCCTGCCTTTCCTACCTTCCTCAATATGCCCACATTTACCTCTAGAGCTAAGAACTGGTGGAAACAAGGCCCCAACCAGTCAAAAGCAGCGCACTGGCTCCCACCCCTTGCTGTCAGCATTGGCATGAATGAAAAGGGCTCCTCCTACACCGTGGAGGGGAGGGAGCAGGAGGCAAGGGCTGGGGCCTGTGGTGCTTGCTCTCTTGATAGATGGGCCCTGAGAGAATCCTCATTCGGCCTTGGAAAGCTTTTCTATTTTTTGAATGCCACATACCGACAGGTCTCTGCTGCAGTACGTTATTGAAAATCCAGGTGTACGCACAGAAAAGGCTAGATGATATGCTTTTAGGCTAGGCTTTCAGCTTTGTCTTCTCAAACTTGATGCACAAAAAGCTGAATAGAGAATTGTGGGACAATGAAGAAAGAGGGAACTGAGAAACACAGGGAATGTGGGAAAGATAAAGGATTATGAGGAAAGATAGAGAATTGTGCAAAGAATAAGAATTCTGGAGAAAATGGGGACTTGCAGGGGGAAAAGTGAATTTTGGAGGAGGCAGGGGAGCTGTAGGGGAGAATGGACATGTGGAAGGGGTTGGGGAATTGTAGCAACATAAGGAACTAGGGGAGACACAAGGTAATGTGGGGAGGATGAAATTGTGGAAGAAACAGGGAGTTGGAGGACAGAATAGAAAAGAGTGGGGATATAGAAATTCTGGAGGGAACAAGGAGTTGTGAGACAAAGGGACAGCTGGCAAAAGGAAATTTATAGGGGAGAGAGTGTGGCAAAGGGAGAATCTTAAAAGAGAGATAATGGAGAAAAAGGGAAGATAATGGACAAGTATGTATGAGAACAGGAAATTTGGAAGAAGGAACAATTAAGGGAAAGGAGAGAATTGTGCGAAGAAAACCAAAATGGTGGGAGTAGGGCCTTATAAGAGAGACAAAGGACTATGTGAGGACAGAATTATGAGAAAAAATGGGAATTCAGGGGAAAATAGGGGAGTTATGGGAGAGACAAAGGATTATGGGAGAGGATAGAGAACTCTGAATGGAAATTCTGGTGAAAATGAGGAATTTGGGGGACAGAGAGAATTTGCAGAGAGACAAGGAAGGGTGAGCAATAAAAGGAATCATGAGAGAAACCAAAATTGTAGATGAGAACTGAGATTTGTTATATAAAGCAGAGACCTGTGAAACAACAGAGAATTATGTGAAAAGGGAAAACTGTTGAACAAAAAATGGTGAGAGATAAAAAGAACTATGGGAGGCACAAGGTATTGTGGGTAAGAGAGAATTGTGTGAGACACAGGATTATGGTGGTGAATGTAGAATTATAGGGAAGAGATGGAATTGTGGACAAAAGTGTGGAATTATGAGAATGTCAAAATTTGGGAGGGAAGGATGTATGCAAGAGGATAAAGATTTGTAGAAGAAAGGGAACTATATGGAAGAAAAATTGTAGTACACAACAGAATTATAGATGAGAATCACCTAGATCCCACCGCTGTGCTTGCCCACACCCCTGAGTTCCACCCTAGCCCCACCCTTCAACCTGGCCACACCCATGATCTCTGCCCTGGCCCCACCCCTCTACCTGACCACTTCCTGAGTTCTGCCCTGGCCTCACCCCTCCACCTGGTCACACCCATGAGCTATACCTTAGCCCCACCCCTCTGTCTGGCCTCAGCTCTCCACCT
>VBSM01000631.1:149894-168589 GCA_008086735.1 Cheirogaleus medius | reverse complement strand
TTGCTCTTGCTCAGGCTGGTCTTAAACTCCTGACCTCAAGCGATCCTCCCGCCTCGGCCTCCCAGGGTGCTAAGTTTCTAGGCGTGAGCCCCCGCGATGGCCTCAGTCTTCTTTCTATACGTCATTTTCATTTGTTTGATGTACTCGAATCACTATTTGCATGCAATTTTGTAAAAAAACATGCTATATTTATTAATAATATACTACATTTAAATGTAGATATGAAAAGACTAGCCCAGAGAGCTGCAATCGTTCCCTATTACCAGTGATAGAGTACTTTAAACCATGTTTTTAAAAAGTTCTGCAATATACAGCTGATCCTCCAAGCCCCTTCCGGTTGAGGCAAACTTCCTCATTCCTGCTCTGCCCTGGGAGACCCTCGGCAGCCCAAGCAGGCTGCAGGTCACTCCAGGCCACGCTTCTTTAGGAGGTGGGGGGGCTGCACCACAGGGCCCCAGCCCCAGCCCAGAGATCTCTCCCTGGCATTCCTCGGCTCTCGACATCCGTCTTACCCAGTTCCAAGCGCCGCCTTTGACTCACTTCCTGTGCTCCTTGTCCTGCCTCCTGCCCATCGGAGAAAAGGCGCAGGGCGAGTGTGGCCGGGACTGGAGCCTCCTCACTGCATACCCTGTCCCCCTGCCCCTGCTGCTCCTACGGCACCTCCGCAGTTGTCCAGGGACACTCCCGGGGCAGACCCGGGATGAGCCCAGCACAGGACGGAAAAGTCCACTCGTCCTGGCCTTGAGCAATGTCGGCAAAGCCTTGCTCGTGTCCCTTTATTAAACCTGCCACTCTCCCCAGCTGTGTTCTGTGTCTCTGGAGGATGACAAATGAGGTCAACTGTCCTGGCTAACTCCAGAAGGACAACATTTGTCATAATCTGAGCCCGAGGCACGGAGCCGTACCCAGTGGCCGTGCACCCGGAGGACGGCCCTGTCATTTACCTGCAGCCACCGTCTTTTGGAACAGGATGGGGTTGGCCACGAGCACCAGCAGCAGCGGCAGGTACGTGGTGACGTAGTGGGGGATGGCGTGGTCCAGGCCCCTCTCGCACCTGCGGGAGGAAAGCACGTCATTCTTCTCAGCCACAAGGCTGTGGCTGAATGCAGCTGCTCATCTGGAAGCCCAGATAAGAGGGACATGCATCCATCTGCTTCTGACTCTGCCCAGAGGAAATCTGACTCATTTCTCGTGTCTGGAACAGGCCATAAATTGCAGAAGGGTCTGGCAGGTCGCTCACGTTTCTGCCTCATACACAGGAGGCCCTCGAAGGCGTCCCGCCCGGGCAGCCTCTCAAGGTCACTGCTGGGAAAGATAAGAGCGGAAAAGACACTCTGGGCTGTGGATTCCAGAGTTCCAGTAGAGACGAAGGCCCTCGTTAACTTAGGGCTGGAGTTCTTCCTGCGTGGCTTGGAAACGACATGAATGAGATCTGGCCCCTCTCCTTGGGCAACTCAAAATATGCCAGCTGCGCCTCTCCACGTGCGCTGTCCTCATGGTTACGGGAACAGTCGTCTCAGAGGTCGCGTCAGGGCAAAGGATGAGGATTTCTACGGAAGGGTCCAGGACTCGCCGGCCACCACAGGACGTGGTGGGAGCCCTACGCACGTGTGTCACCATGGTAGGCTGAGAAACGCACAACGTGGGAGAGCAGACAGGCGGTGCAGAGGACGGGACAACCGCGGGCCACGGGGAGGGAGCACGGCTCAGAGAAGGGGGAGGCAGCAAAGCGGGCGACCAAGCAGCCTCGCGGCCACGGAGGTGGGGTGGCAAAAACGGGTGAAAGCACTCTTGTTTTGATATCCATGGAGTGGTCAGCCCAGAAGGGGGGAAATGGCAGAAAATGGAAAAGAATCAGGTAGGAAAATGCAGTAGGCGCCTCCTCTGGCCATCGGAAGCATGACCATGCCACCTTGCGACGCCACCTTCTAATGGGCGCTGTCCCCCTCAGCTGTGAAGGCTGAGATGCCGTCGGACAGGCTTGGGGAGAGAAAGGGAGACAAGACAGGAAGAGAAGCAACTCCAGTACAAAGACAAAGGTAAATGACAAGAGCGTGAGGCTGTGAGCCTCAAGAATGCCGAGAGCTCCGGGTCGCAGTATGTCCGGATGCAGAGATGATCGAGGATTAGGACGCTGACAACAGCAGCTTCCAAAGACCCCGGGAGCCCTGCCGCAGTGGCCGCTGCGGGCTCAGGTGCAACTTTGCCAGGAGTCTTCAGGGTGCCACGGGTGAGGGTGAGGGACAGAGACCCCCTTTCCAATTAACTGCATTGTTATAACCACTGTGACACTGTGTCTGCCCTGTTAAGGTCCCCCAGGAAAGCAGAGTGTCCAGAAGGATTACACAGAACTCCCTGTTTGTGTTCACAGTTGATAAGACAACACCAGTTTGGAGACATCTAATTGAGTAGCTGCAAGAAGCTGAAAAAGAAGGGGGAGAAATGATCTATGCCACTGGTCAGCAAACTTTCTCTGTAAGGGGACAGATGGTAAATATTTTCAGCTTCCCGGGCCACACTGTGGTGTCCGTTGCCGCTACTTGGCTGTGATGTTGTTGTGCAAAAGCAGCCATGGGACATAGACAAATGGGTGCGGCTGCATTCCAATAAAACTTTATGTACAGAAACAGGAGGAGACCGAGTTTGTCCTGGGGCTGTGCTGTGCTGGTCCCTGGTCTACACAGCCCTAGAATCACAGACAAAGAGACACTGTCCACCTGTGTTCCAGGTTTACACTGGAAGTTAGAGTACACAGCCTTGCGGGGAGGCTTCGCAACCAAGGATTGCATGGACAGGAATTTAAATGTGAAGAGACAGTTTCAGCGGCCACGTCTGCCTGTCCCTGCGTTGGGGACAGCCAAGCGTGCAGGAAGGAAGAGAAGTGAGGAAGTGCAGGGAGCAGAGACACAGGGTGAGCTCTCCCCAGGGCTCCTGTCCCCTCTCCTGCATCCTCCTGAGTCAGAGTGTCAAACTCACCTGCTCACCCAGAGGAGGCGTGGAGAATACAAATTAAAGAGAGGGCGCGAGGAAGCCGCGCCAACACGCAGGCACACCTAAAACTCGGACACAGACTGATGCAGAGGGGTTGCAGCAAAAGCCTTGCACACGTGCTTGTGCGCACAGGCGCCTGGGCACACAGTCGGGAGGGGCAGAGGCGGGGACACAGCTGCGGGGCACAAGGGACTGCAGCGAGCCCTCCGGGTCCTGGCTGTGAGCGCCACACCCCGTGGCCCGAGACAATGGCCCGACTCTGTGTCAGGGCCCCTGTCGGAGAGCACAGCACAGACCAAGGATTGCCCCCCCACCCCCCCGCCGGGGCGCGGGGGTCCGGCTTACCTGAACACGGAGGGGTAGTAGAGCATGGCCGCTCCCTCCACGCACAGCAGGGTGGCCAGGCCCCACGCCATGATGTGGTACAGCAGCACGGTGCTAGGACACAAGCACAACGCGGCCACAGCTCAGGGGGCCAGCGGTCCCGCCTTGGAGCTACCAGACCAGCCGCTCCAGAAAGGTCAGGACCACACACACACAGAAAAACCCGCCACAGCGTTTCCTGGTGTTGCTGCTGAGGATTTTTTAATTCAGGTGAAATTCACATAACATAAAATCAACCATTTGAAAGGGAACAATTCAGTGGCCTTTAGTACATGCACAGTGCTGTACAGCCATCGCCACCGACTGGTTCCAAAATGTTTTCGTCGTCCCAAAGGAGGCCCGGTCCCCACTGAGCCCTCCCTGCCCTCCCCCACCACAGCCCCCGGCAACCACCAACCCACTTTCCGTCTGCATGCGTTTGCCGGCCCTGGACATTTCACACTAATGGAAACAAACGCTACGTGGCCCTTTGTGCCTGGCTTCTTTCCACACACATGCTATTTTCGAGGTTCATCCGCATGGTAGCAGGCGTCAGAGCTTCATTCCTTTTTATGACTGAATCCATCCCGTGGTACGGACAGACGGCATTCCGTCCGTCCATCCATCCAGCAATGGGCGTTGGGTTGTTGCTACCTTTCAGCCACTGTGAATCCTGCTGCTATGAACATGCGCGTACAAGTATCTGTTTGAGTTCCTGCTCCCGTCTTTGGGGTGCACACCCAGGAGCGCAACTGCCGGGCCAGACGGTATTTCCATGTTTAACGTTTTGAGGAAATGCCGAACGGTTTCCCACGGTGGCAGCGCCGTTTTACCACCAGCAACGTAGAAGGGTTCTAATTTCTCCACACCTTTGCCAAACTTATTTCACAACTTTGATCACAGCCATCCTGGTGACGGTGGCTGCTACTTTTGAGACTTGATGTAAACAGGACCCAATCTGCACCAACGGTGGAATAGATGAAATTCTGCCTACAGCACCCTCTGTTGGCATTTTCTAGTTCTCACATGCTATGATCTGAATGTGTGTGGCCCCTCGAAATTCAGGTTGAAATCCTCACCCCAAGGTGATGGTTTACAGCCTCATAGATAGGATTAGTGCCCCTGTAAAGGGACCCCAGAGAGCTCCCTCGCCCCTTCCACCATGTGAGGACACAGCGAGAAGGCGCCATCTATGAACCAGGAAGTGAGTCCCCACCAGACACAGCCTCTGCCACGCCGGGATCTTGCACTTCCAGCCTCCAGAGCTGGGAGCAATACACATCTGTTGTGTATACGCCTCCTGGTCTGCGGTGTCCGTTACAGCAGCCTGGACAGACCGAGACACCATGTCACAGGCCAGGCGCTCACGCGGTGCTCCTACTTACCCTCCACGGCTACCCAGCCTCCCCGCTTATGCGTGGCTTATTCCGCTATAGCCTCAGCCCAGGAAGATGCCCTGAGCCGGAAAAGGTCTCAACTCTGAATCCCAGCACCTAGCCGATTGCTAGCAGCACTGCCCCGGCCAGACCCGCTTCTGAGAGCTTCCCTTGGGGTGCTCTTCCCACCCATGGGCACAGTAAAGCTCTCTGTGGCCTGCCTGTGCCACGCTGGCAGGGCCCTGCCACTTCCTGCTACTTCTGTTGCCCTCCAAGGCAGGGCGACCTGCAAATTACATCTCAAGTGAAAAAAAGAGCATAGAGCTACACAGGGCAAGGTGTCCCACTCGGCATTCATTGGCTGCATGTTTACTGAGCAAGTGACCATGCCTGAGGTAGGCAATGGAAACAGTAAGAATAAAACAAAGACCCTGCCCTGGGGGTGACCACCTGGAGAAGGTGACAAAGAAGCAGAGTAATGTCCCCACCCCCCCATTGCAGGGGGGAGGGGAGGGCCTGGCTAGGGAGAAGATTTTACATGAAATCAACTTCAGAGCTGTGATTAATCTGAGATTTGAGATGATGTTTGTCAACTAAAGTGGCCAAACACTTGTGACAGCCCCAATAAGGCCCCACAAGGATGTCCCTGTCCTAATCTCCACAACTTGTGTGACTATGTCCCCTCATATGGCAAAAGAGACTTTGCAGATGTGATTAAGTTAAGGATTTCTGAGATAGGGAGATCACTCCGGATTAACGGGGTGGGCCCCAACCAATCGCCAGAATCCACAAGAGCAGGGAATCTCTGTCAGCCTCGGAGGGAGGTGAGAGTTTGGGAAGGACGTGACCCACCACTGCTGGCTTCGGAGATGGGGGAAGAGGCCCTGAGTCAAGGAAAGCCGGCTGCTTGTGGCAGCTGGGAGCCCAGGGTGGCGGAGCAGGGAGGTGGGAGGAGGAAGGGCGGGCAGGAGGGCGGTGCGGTGAGGCCCAGAGCCCAGAACTCTGTGGGCCACAGGACAGCGTCAGTTTCATTCTAAGTACAACGAGAATGCACTGGTGGACTCTTCATTTTTTCAAGAAAATATGGCAGTAAGATAAATCTTAAAGCTTGAAAAAACACAACAGAATCTGGAAAAAAAAACTCAGTAAAAAAAGGTGGTGGGGGGTAGATTTGGGAAGAAATCAGGCAACGACTGTGACGCCAGGGTTTCTGGGGACATGACAGAAAGGGAGGAAAAGAGGCAGTTCTTGGTTTTATCTGCTTTCTCTGTACCGCCTGCTGCTCGGGCATGGAAATGGATCCAGAGGGGTCTGCACCAAACCTTGCCCTGAACCTGGGGTGTCCCACCAGGAGGACATGAACCTGACCCAGCTGGGGTTCCCCCTGGGCTGTCTGAGGCCTCCTAGTACCGGGCTCACCCCATAAGCAAGGAGCTCCCAGCCGGCCCTTCCTGAATTCCTCTCCAGACCGAATGGCCAGCGCACCAGTCTGAGTGGGCAGGGGTCTCTCCAGAACCCGGAGGGACCCAGATGGTCCCAGAGGAGGCGGCTCTCCTTCCTTGCCTTCCTGCCTCCCCAGCCCCGCACAGGAGCGTTCTTGGACCAGCTCTGTCACTCAACTCTAGTCCTGTGCAGCCCGCCCTGCCTCCCCAGGGCGTGAGCCGCAGGCCTTCCAGCTGCTCCGGGAGGAGACTGAAGCACATCCACGGGCGTCCAGCGCTCGCTGCCTCCTCGGCCCCACATCCCTCACCCCTCCACCAGGCTCCTGGCACACAGCACAGCCCCCATCCCACTGGGACCTCAACTCCAAAGGTCAGCCGTGGGGACAAAGGGGCCGGTCAGGGCTGCGAGTGAGAAAGGACGCCCTTCTACAGGGAGAGAGAAGAGAAACGGTGGCACACGCAGGCTCTCTCTCCTAAGGAGCGACTCCAACATACTTTGCCTCCCACATTGTAACCGGTTCCCGGAGCAGCCCTTCCCTTCCCTTCCCTGGCCGGGCCGGCTGGGAGTGGGCGGGTAGGGAGGTCTCAGCAATGCAGGGTCTTGCCCAGGACCCGGGCTTTGTGGGAGACCCAGATAACCCACGCGGTGGCCTCCGAAAGGCGCTGGCCTGTTGGAGAGTGCAGCATCGCTCCTTCCAGGCCCGTGCCTTGGGCGGACGGTGCTGCAAGCCACTGAGGTGGGTGGGAGAGAGTGACAGCTCCCTGCTCCAGACGCCCTGCAGGACGGGTGGCAGGTGCTGGCGGCTGTGCAGGCAGCAGCCGCGTGGACGAGCGTGCAATCGATCTCACATGGGGGCGGGAGTCCGCACCCCACTCCGGCAGGCAGCGGCCGCACTCACTCGTCCTTTGTGCAAACGCCGGGCAGTTTCCACGTCCAGCCGTGCAAAGGTCCCCCTGGTGCCCCCGGGGCCCTCTTTCCTCTCACACTTCCATTTTCACAGAGCAAGTAGTGACTTCGATTCCAAGCCTGTTCCAGGATCCCAAGTGCCTTCCGGTAATGTTTAAAGCCTGTATATCCCACACCTGGAGCCAGAGTAGTGGTTTAAATTCTAACTTTAAATCTGTCTTAGTGACATTTCTGAGGATTCGGATTAAAAGAAAAAATATTTCTGTGCCAAAGAAAATAGCTCAGCACTGAGAGGCTCTAGAAAGGAATGTGGAGCTGAATCCAGCCATACCTGCAGCACCTGGCCCTCTGCCCTGGGATTGGTCAGGACACTCCTGTCCCCACCCTCCAGCTGCAGTCTCTTAATGGCCACCTGCAGATTCAGCTCCACCCACGGCTCTGGAAACAAGCTGCCTCTTAAAAGAGGAGCTACGAAGGCCTTTGAACCCACACTCTCAGGCCTGGCCCAGACCATCCAGCGGTGTCCCCTCAAGACCTCACGCCAGCCTCCGGGAAGTGGGACTGTGCCAGCTAGGAGCTGGGGCCTGGTCTCCACGGCAGCTGAGCACCTGTCCTCTCTCTCTTTCCTGTGCCTGTTCCTCTTTGCCGGGAGAGTCCACTTCATTCCCCAGAGACCGTCATCCTGGTCCTGGAAACCCGCCCTTGCTCTTGTCCTTGGGAGGCGTCTGGATGCTCCATGGCCTCAGACGTTCACCTTTTGCATGATGGTGGGTCCCCGCGGCCACACTGCCCAGCGTCCTCGGGACTCCAGCACCCCCACTGACCTGGCTTCTGGACGCTGAGCTCCAAAATGAATTGCCAGACACTCTCCTGGGAGTGAGGGAGGCTTCGTGACTGCCTGTCCCAGCTTCTAGGGCCTCCGCCTGTCCTCTGAGTCCACACGGTTCTCAGACTGCGCGTCGGGCCCCATCCACCGCTGCCCACCCCACCTGTCACCATAGGTGACAGCAGCGGCAATACTCTTCTCCCAGCTTCCCTGCGGCAGTGTGAGGTCCCTCTTCTCTCCATGACAGGCCATCTGTGAGACCTCCAGTTGTGCTGGAGCTCTGATCCCTCCAACACTGATTGAGGAATGCACACACCAATGGTGTGGGTTTTAGGGCCAAGGCATTCTTAAGGGAGAAGGCTGCTCATTGCCTACCGGAAAGCATTCTCCCTTTTTCCCTCAGTAACATAATCTGGATGTCACACAGAGCTGCAGCTCACAGACTATATTTTCTACCTCTTCTAGCAGCTAAGTGTAGCATGAAGCTACGTTCTGGCCAATAATATATAGGTGGCATTATGCAAAACTCCCAGGGACACTGTTTAAGACTGGCTCAGGGGAAAACAAGCCACTTTTGCCTTGCTCTCTTCCTCCTTCCTATTGCCTGGAATGTGCAGGTCTGATGGCTGGAGCACCAGCAGCTATATTGGGCCATGACATCTTGCCAATGGAAGTCACACGATAGGATGGTGAAGCAGGAAGACAGAAGGAACCTGCATACCTGATGTCCATCATTAGAGTCCTGGATTGTCTACCTCTAGAATCCTTTAGCATGAAAGAAAAACTTAAATACATGTAAAATAAATTACATGGATTTTATGTAGCCAAAACTAATCCTCACTGGTTGGCTGACTTTGGCCTTGACTATCTTCCCTAGAGAATTTTCATAACCAGGCATACCCAGGTTCTGTACTGATGTATAAGAGTTTGGGAGCTGCAGTAAAAAGGTGGAAGGAACAAGAACAAAAAAATGAAGTAAGCACTAAACTTCAGGCCAAAGAGACCACAGTTAATGGTGATGTGATAAACATAAGGAATCTCAGTAATTTTAGAGCAGGGATCTACTAAGATTGCCCAATATATTCTATAACCTGCACATGATCCCTGCTTGTTTATTGATATTGGTTTTAACAGTGAATTTGTTCAACAAGTGGTGCTGGACAACAGGGTACGCACATGCAAAAGAGTAAAGACGGACCCCTTCCTCATCTATACACAGAAACTAATTCAAAATGGACCTAAACAGACCTAAATGTAAGCATGCAAAACATAAGAAAACCTAGGTATAAATCAAGGGTAGAGGACTTGTGGCCTTCTAGGTCCTTAAGTGCAGCCTTTTGACTGAATCCAAATTTTACAGACAAATACTTTTATTTTTATTAATACTTTTTTGTTCAGCTCTTATATTTTTATTTTTAAAATGAATGTATTTAAAGTACCAAGGAATGGCCGGGCACAGTGGCTCACGCCTGTAATCCTAGCACTCTGGGAGGCCAAGGCGGGCGGATCACTCAAGTCAGGAGTTCAAAACCAGCCTGATCAAGAGTAAGTCCCCGTCTCTACTAAAAATAGAAATAAATTAATTGGCCAACTAAAAATATATAGAAAAAATTAGCCGGGCATGGTGGTGCATGCCTGTAGTCCCAGCTACTCGGGAGGCTGAGGCAGAAGGATTGCTTGAGCCCAGGAGTTTGAGGTTGCTGTGAGCTAGGCTGACGCCACGGCACTCACTTTAGCCTGGGCAATAGAGTGAGACTCTGTCACTCTGACAGAGTCAAAATAAATAAATAAATAAAAAAAAAATAATAAAATAAAATACCAAGGAATAAAATAAGTTTCGACAAAATAATCCTCCCAGATCAACTGGCAAAATTAGAACATTAATAAGCCATAAGGGCTAAATTGACGGCTGCTACCCTTGTGATTTAGTTCCCACTTCCCCTGCCTGACTGGCCCCACTACCGCAGGAGGCTGGTTGGTGAGAGTTTATGGGGTTGAGTACAGCAGTCTGTTATCAGCTTTTGACAGTGGTGCATTGTGTTTCTGTTTGAAGTGGAATTTGTGAATAGTTGCACAGCTCAACAGTATTTTTTAATTCTGTCTGCTTAACAGCCCATCATGTCAAAGACCAAGAGAACACTGAAGGAAGAAAACAGATTTCTTAATGAGGATTGCGAATTGCAATATTATCTTGCTTCTGCTAAAGATAAGATGATTTGCTTGCTTTGTGATACTGCAGTATCAACATTAAAGAAATTCAGTGCTATCAGCATTATAACACTCATAAAGACCATAAATAGTTTAATTTAGAGAGGCCCAAAGGTTATATTGCAGAAATAAAAAGATGAAAAGCAAAAGCAAAGACAATTCTTTCAAGCAGCAATAAGACCTGGAAATAATGCCACTGAAGCAACTTATAAAGTAGCTTATATACTTGGGAAAAAAGGGAAGCCATTCAGTGATGTAGAAATTGTGAAAGAATACATTGTCTAAGTTGTAGGATGCTTAGACCCTGATAACATTTCAAAGTACAAACAACTGCCTCTTTCAAGGAAAACCACAACTGATCAGCAGCATGAATTAGCCTTCAATTTAACAGAATAACTTCATGCAATATTTCAAAAGAAAAATATGTATTAGTCAATTGCTTGGGATGAATCAACTGATACTACTGACTCAGCACACATTTTATACTTCATTCGGGTCGTAACAGAAGATTTTCTTTGCTATGAAGAGTTACTCGCAGCCGGGCGCAGTGGCTCACGCCTGTAATCCTAGCACTCTGGGAGGCCCAGGTGGGTGGATCATTTGAGCTCAGGAGTTCGAGACCAGCCTGAGCAAGAGCGAGACCCCATCTCTACCAAAAATAGAAAAAATTAGCCGGGCATGGTGGCACATGCCTGTAGTCCCAGCTACTCGGGAGGCTGAGGCAGAAGGATCTCTTGAGCCCAGGAGTTTGAGGTTGCTGTGAGCTAGGCTGACACCACGGCACTCTAGCCAGGGCAACAGAGTGAGACTCTGTCTCAATAAAAAGAAGAAGAAAAAAAAAAAGAGTTACTCGCTTTGGGCAGTCTTGCAAACAGAACACGGGGAATAGATATCTTCAACAACTTTCAAGATAAATGTTGTGAATTTGGTAAATTTAATGAATGTATGTACAGACGGTGCACCTTCCATGACAGGAAAATATGAAGGGTTTATTGCACATATAAAAAAATTATTAACAGATCCAGATGCTATCATTTCTTTTCATTGTATCTTGCACCAGCAAAATCTCTCTGCTAAAGCTTCTATTTTAAGTGGCACTTGGCAACAAGTTACAAGTATTGTTAAATATATTCACACAAATGCAACACGGCATTGTCAGTTTTGTAACATGCTCAAGTTGAATGATGAGGTATTCAGTGTGGATTTGCCGCATCATGTGACTATCACAGGGACAGCTGTTAGCCAAAATTTTATCTCTATGAAAACAGATAGTTAAATTTTATGAAGAACAGAATCAGCAGTGTGAATGATTAAGAAGATTTCTATAGGAATGCAGCATTTCTGTGTGATATGTCAAATCAAAACGACCTGAATATTTCTTTGCAAGGTAAAACTAAGTCTATATATGATATGTGCCAAAAATTCTAAGCATTTCAAAACAAGCTACTTTTTTTCAAAACACTTCTTCAAAAGGAATGTTTGGATGAACATTTTCCCCAGTTAACAAAGGTCATTGATGAGCAGGATGATATATAGGAATCATTTGAAGAACAGGCAGCTGTTATAGACCTATTAATTGGAGAATACAATGAAAGGTTCACTGACTTTGAGAACCATGACATCACACTGAAATTAGCATTTCAGCCTCACCTAGTTGATATCATCAAGGCACTGAAAAAACTATAGATGGAATTGACTGAGCTCCCAGTAGATGATTTTAAAGTGATTGTTTGATGTTAAGAAAGATCCAGTTGAAATATGGAAAAATGCAGTAGAACACCCACATGTTCGACAACATGCCTGAAAAATGCTTTCTTGCTTTTCAACTACTTATTGCTGTGAATCTACATTCTCCTACCTCACCCAAATCAAGATGCCCCTAAGGTCACAAATGACTGATACCCATCTAGAGGATCAACTGAAACTGCAGACTTCCATGCTGCAACCAAATATTCAAATGCTTTCCAACAAAAAGCAGACACAACAAAGTCATTAAAAGGTTAATTAACTTTAAAATTAACAAGTAGTTTTCATTTTTTGAAATTATTAAGTACATACTAGTTATATGTTTAAAAATGTACATTTTTAAGTATATCTAATTGAAGTTTCTTGAATGAGGCCTTATTTGATCATAACTAAATTAATGCAGCCTTCCAACACGAAAAGGTTCCCCACCCCTGGTATAAATCTTTGTGACCCCGGATTAGGCAATGATTTCACAGAAAAGAAAGAAAAAGCACAAGAAAGCAAAGAAAGAAACAGAAAAAACTGGACTTCATCAAAATAAAAAAACTTTGCTTCAAAAGATACCACCAAATAAGTGTAAAAACAGCCCACAGAATGGGATAAAATATTTGTGAACTATATAAGGTACTTGTATCTAGACTATATAAAGAACTCCTACAACTCAATCATAAAAAGACAAATAGCCCAATTAAGCAATGGGCAAAGGAGTTGAATAGACATTTCTCCAAGAAGGTATGTAAATGGCCAATAAGCACACGAAAGGATGCTCAACATCATTAGCCCTCAGTGAAATCAAAAGCACAATGAGTTACCACTTCACACACACTAGGTTGGCTAAAATTAAAACAAACAGATAATAACAAGTGTTGATGAGGATGTGTAGCAATTGGAACCCTCATACATTGCTGGTGAGAATGTAAAATGTCACCCCTACTTTGGAAAGCAGTTTAGCAGTTTCTTACAAGGTTATACCTAAAGATGTGATGTGGCCCAGCAATTTCATACCTAGGTATATACTCAGGAAAATATGATGAAACCTATGTCCACACAAACACTACAACGTTCATTGTGGCATTATTCTTAATGGCCAAAACAGTGGAAACTTCCTAAATGTCCAATGACTGATAAATGGATAAATGAAATATAGTATATCCATACAATGGATTATTATTCAACAATGAAAAAGAATTGTCTTAGTCCATTCAGGCTGCTACAACAAAATACATGCCAGGCGTGGTGGCTCATGCCTGCAATCCAAGCACTTTGGGAGGTCAAGGTGGGAGGATCACTTGAGGCCAGGAATTTGAAACCAGACTGGGCAACGTGGTGAGGCCCTATCTCTACAAAAAATAAAAAAATTAGGCTGGCATGGTAGCTGGCGCCTACAGTCTCAGCTACTCAGGAGGCTGAGGCAGGAAGATCACTTGAGCCCAGCAGTTCAAGGCTGCAGCTGCAGTGAGCCATCACTGAGCAACTGCACTCCAGCCTGGGCGACAGAATGAGACTCTATCTCTTTAAAAAAATACCATAGACTGGGTATCTTATAAATAACAGAAATTTATTTCTCACAGTTCTGGAGGATGGCAAGTGCAAGATCAAAGCGCTGGCAGATTTGGTGTCTGGTGGGGACCCACTTCCTGGTTCACAGCCGGCACCTTCTTGCTGTGTCCTCCCATGGTGAAAAGCTCAAGGGAGCTCTCTGGAGCCTGTTTCATAAGAGCACTAATTCTACTCATGACCTAATCACTTCCCAAAAGGCCCCAGCTCCTAATACCATCGCCTTCGGAGTTACAATTTCAACATATGAGTTTTGAGGGGACACAAACATTCAGATCACAACAGGAATAAGTACTGCCACATGCTGTAACACGGGCAAACCTTGAAAATGCTATGTATGCTGAGTTTAAAAAGCCAAGCACATAGGGTCATGTATTGTATGATTCCACTGATACGAAATGTCCAGAGTAAATAAATCCCTAGAGACAGAAAGTAGATGCCAGGGGCTAGGGGGGAGAAAGAAATGAGGGTAAGTAATAACCGGCCGAGATTCTGAGGACATAACTAAAATGTCATAACATTGGATGATGGTTATGGTTGCACAATTATGTGAGTATACTAAAAACCACCAGATTTTACTCTTTTAAACAGGTGAACTTTGTAAAGCTGTTTAAAAAAAAAAGGAAGCAAAGGCTCCAACCAAAGGGGACCTGATTCAAGTGGACCGTGAACTTGGTTGGGGGGTGGGGAGGCAAATGCTTCCTGGACTTGGAGCCCTGCGCTGCCACTGTCCAGCTTCTCTTTGTCCCTGAAGCTCTCTGTGTTGCTGTTTCCTCAACACATGCGCACATACAACTACAGTAACAGCTGGCATCTACAGAGAGCCTCGACGGCCAGGCACTGCGCTTAACCATCCACACGGACTATCACGTTTACGCAGGGGAGCAGCCCCTTTCCGCTCCAGCACTCTTGGGTCCCAGAGTTGGCACGAACTATCAATACATACTTAGAATATTTTTCCTTAAACCTTCGCACACAATGAAATCTTGTTTACATTCACACCAATTCTTTTTTAGTATTTCTCTAGTCCTGAATTTATTGAATTACTTGTTTTTAAGGTTTTTAAATACTCAGTAGTTTGAAACTGCCTTTGGCCTCATAAAAATTGATCTTCAATGGATGGTTCTAGACAGAGGGGCCAGCTGGCAGAGTCCGAGGGACGGTGTCTGCCCTACTGCAAAATACTTTGCTCAGTGGTATCTCCAAACTCTCCTCATAATAGAACAGGGCCGAAACCCCTGCTTCATTCCTCAGTGAATACCTCAGCCCCGCTGATCTCCGGATCACCAGGTAGGCGTCGACCGCATAGCAAAACAGCCACCAGAAGCAGGCGCTGTACAGCAGCTGGATCCACATCTGTAAGCAACAAGAGCCCAGCATCAAAGCACATGAAAGCTCTCGGGACACGTGTGGGCGCAGACCCTGGAACCAAGGGGAAGATGTGGCCTGGGTGTGCGTGCTTGTCCTGTCTCCTCGGCCAGACCTGACTAAGGAACTCCACCTTCTGGTCCACGTGCACGCTCAGCAGGTGAGGGTCTAAGATGTGCAGTTTAAACTGGTATGAGGGCTCACCGGGGCTTTGAACTGGGAGCTGTTTTTCTGAGAACGAATTAATACTGGCAGGAAAGACTCAGAACATCCTCTCAAGTAGAAGGCGAAGGGGGTGTTGGAAACAAGACCAAGATGCCTCGCTGTCGTGGGCTGAGACAGATGGTCCGTCGTCGGGGAGCAAGGCAAGGAAGGCGGCCACTCTGCCAGAGCAGGTAGTCACACAGTACCAGTGTGCGTGCTCACGCACTTCGCATCACGCCCTCGAGCATCACACAACATACGTGTGTGTCTGTGTGCATGCATAATGTATATTTATTTAATGATTTGTTTATATGTTTGCATACTCTGATCTATTTAAATATATATTTCATTAAGCAAAATACATCCAATATATTGATAACTTTTTTTTTGCCAGCTGGTTTCGACTGTGGCTCTATTTCAGGCAAGGTGCACGTGTGTGCTGAGGGGCGGAGGTGGGGGAACGACACCCGAGTGTGCGGCAGCATCCCCTGGAAGGTTTGTGAAAACCCAGGTGGCTGGCTGCGGTCCTGATGGGCAGGTCTGGGGCAGGGCCTGAGAATCTGCATTTCCCACCGACTCCCTGGGGTTGGTGCTGCTGAGCTTTGAGGCGAGCCCAGGTAGGGGGGAGGGCAGACCAAGGGGGGTGGGCTTACCGCACTCCCCACGCAGAAAGCAGCAGGCCAAATGTCTGTTCCGTTCACATCGGAGATGCTTTCAACGAAATCTGGGCATGCTAACCACACCGTAGACCGGATTACAATACCTGAGAGAGAATTAGATGGTACTTTGTGTCTGATCGTAATTCAAATCTAAAGCTGACTTGTTGCTTTGTAAAAATGATTGATAGGTAGATAGACAGTAAGGAGGTAGGAGGAGTGAATGAAGCAAGAAAGAAAAGAAGGAAGAAAAAAAGGAGGGAGGAAGGGAAGAAACAAGAAAAGAAAGAGGGAGGGAGGAGGGAAGAAAGAAAGAAAGAATATGTATAATGGTGGGTGCAGAGAGCAAACAAAAGAAGACTGAATTACTCAGAAAGTTACTCCTACAGCAGCAGCAAAGCAAACCTGGGCACTTTGATTTCCACTTAAACCACTGTTAGCCACAGTCTCATCCTCAATTTCTTTGTTTACTTGGCATTACAGAACCACTATGCAACTAGCAATCTATTTCTCAGCTACATTTTTAACGTCCATGTTAATTATTCCTCATATAAAAAAGAATCATTCAAAAAGCACAATTCGGAAGTTTTAATATATAGTTCCTTCACAAATTAGCTCTCAATAATTTGCTTCTAATATTTATTATTTGTGAGTTCCCCTTGCTATTAGACACAAATATCTAACACTCAAAACAGTACACACACTCATGGAATATATTACGGTAATTTGTTAGGTAATGCAATACCCTTTGTTTAAACTTGCACTATGTAATCTACTGCGAAAGGAAAACTGGAAACAATACAAAGCTACACACTATGTATTAGTGTATACTCGTGTACATGTAACACACTACTTGACACGCACTATACACTATTGAACACACACCATGTAATACACTACTGAACACATACTGTGTAATATACTACTAAACACACACTGTGCAATACACTACTGAATATGTACTATGTAATACACTACCAAACACTATGTAATAAACTGTGCAATACACTACCAAACACACACTATGTGATAGACTACCAAACACATACTATGTGACACACTATTAAACATAAACTGTGTAATACACTACTGAATATGTACTATGTAATACACTACCAAACACACACTATGTGATAGACTACAAAAAACATACTATGTGATGCACTATTAAATATAAACTGTGTAATACACTACTGAACACACACTATGCAATACACTACTGAACACATATTGTGTAACATACTACTAAACAGACACTACGGAATACACTATTGAACTCATTATGGAATACATTATAAATGATATACTATGTAATGCCCTACTAAACACAAAGTATTTACTACACTCCTGAACACATACTATGTAATATACCACTAAAGGACAACCGTGGACAGTAAAAAGCTTAAGATATATCTTCTCATTATCAAGCCACTGCTAACAAAAAAATTCCTTTCTTCTGTATAGCGCCTTAAAATTTTCAGCATATAGCACTCCTTTGAGCTTAAGAAAAGCCCAATGCAGTATGCATTCAAATTCCTTATTTTTCAGTAAGGGACAACCACGCAGCCCTCTCCTGACTTCCACTTCTGCCCATTTGCCCACGCCGTCATCAC
This sequence comes from Cheirogaleus medius, assembly GCA_008086735.1. Lineage (NCBI taxonomy): Eukaryota > Metazoa > Chordata > Mammalia > Primates > Cheirogaleidae > Cheirogaleus > Cheirogaleus medius. The sequence continues at coordinate 151,332 of VBSM01000631.1, read as the reverse complement.
TTCCATTCTAAGGCTAAAAGATATGCAAGTATTATTCACTAACCATTAAAAGATGTTTAGGTACATCTTTATTTCCAGACATTCAAGTTATAGAAACTAAATTACTATGAAGACGCTTTTCCAAAGTGATTTAGTGGAACCAGGAAAAACACCAATTTTGATGGACTTGTCCTGTGCCAAAATGATTTTATCCCTAATGGAAAGGGAATGTTGCTTCCTCATCTCGTTCCTCACATCTGAGAAAGCAACCTGAGGTTGCACAGCATTATTTGGAGTCAAAGTTCTTGAGTGTCTCCAGTCAAATCTTTGTCACTCTGGACACAGAACAGGACAGGACTGGGCCCTGGGACACATAGCCACCTGTGTGCCCAGACACCTGCTCAAGGTGGGATACAAAGGGCAGTTAACATACACTTAACAGCCTTTGCTTCAAGGACAAACATTCCTGGAAAATACATTTTCAAAATGGTCAGCACCCATCAGCCAATTGCAAAGGGTGGACAGTATTTGGATCTTGATTTGAACAAACCAACTGCAAAATAACATTTTTGAGACAAATGGACATACACTGATAATGTTAAAGAATTGGTTTTAATTATTTTAAAGCAATAATGATATTAGAGTTATATATGTTTAAAATTCTTATGTTTGAGAGCTCTACACTGAGATCCGAATGGACGAAATGATACGAAGCCTGGGATTTCCTTCAAATTAATCCAGTGAGGAGAGTGATGAGGGGTGTGGGTGAAGCTGGGTGATGGGTACAGGGAAATTCATTATGCTTGCTTATATATAATAGACTACATTTATGTATGTTGGAAGTTTTCCAAAATGAAAAGTTAAACAAAATGGCAGACTCTAGCTTAGAGGTCTGAAAAAAATGTCATGCTATAGTTTAAAGCAGATGTTGGCAAACTTGTTCTGTAAAGAGCCAGACAGTAAATATTTTTGGCTTTGTGGGCCATACTTTCTCCATCCAATATTCAGTCTGCCCTCCTAGGGAAAAAGCAGCCCTAGACAATGCGTAAGTGCATGTGCATGGCATAGCTTCGACCCCTGAAACTTTATGGTCACTAATATTTAAATTTCATGTATAGTCCCATGCCAGCAAATATCCTTCTTATTCTAATTCTTAAAAAGTCTTAAAATGCTTGCAATCCTAGCATTTTTGGAGGCCAAGGTGAGAGGATCACCTGAGGTCAGGAGATCAAGACCAGACTGAGCAAGAGTGAAAGCCCACTCCACAAAAAACAGAAAAATTAGCAGGGGTTGGGAGGGTGCCTGTAGTCTCAGCTAATGGGAGGCTGAGGCAGGAGGATCGCCTGAGCCCAGGAGCTTGAGGCTGCAGTGAGCTATGATCAGACCACTGCACTGTAGCCAGGGTGACAGAGTGAGACTCTGTCTCAAAAAAAAAAATAAAAAAGACTTAAAATCTAAA
>VBSM01000631.1:136547-149794 GCA_008086735.1 Cheirogaleus medius | reverse complement strand
GGAGGGGAGAGGAGAGAGAGAGGGGAAGGGAGGTGAGAGGAGGGGAGGAGGGGGAGGGGCGGGAGGAGGGGGAGGGAGGTCCATAAGGTCAGCTTTCTCCCCATGCACCAAGGCTTCCTGGTGGTTTCATTCTCCAGCATCTAGAGCCCCAAACCTGCCATCTCTTCTTAACTAGTCTTACTAGAAACACAGGCCTCACGAGCCAGATCTTTCCTACTTAGGATTCTGACATCCTGATCTCGATGCCTTTCAGGCACCAGAACACATTCACACAGCTGTGTCGGATGCCTGTAAGTGCTGTAGGTAGCGACTGCTGTTAAAATAGTGCAGCGCTTGTTTGTAGCCCCTCTCACTCGTGGAAACAACTCCACAGAGGCAGGATTTTCCTTTAAAATTAACAAAGGAACCACTAAAATCAATTTTTTTTTAATTTTTAAATTTCATTCATTCATTCATTCATTTTTTGGAGACAGGGTCTTGCTCTGTTGCCCAGGCTGGAGTGCAGTGGTGCCATCATAACTCACTGCAGCCTCAAATTCCTCCTGCCTCAGCCTCCCAAAGTGCTAGGATCACAAGCATGAGCCACTGCGCCCAGCAAGATCAATCTGAAAGAAAGGGAAAACTACTTAACACACACGCACACACACATTTTGCACCTTAACTTTCAGTTCTGTTCCATTTTTACTCAGCTGCAACACAGTAAAGTTTCTGACGCTCTAAATTAGCTTTCAAAAGCAATCCTGTGTAGAAACAAAAGCTATTTGAGTTTATTCAGATTTTTCATAATTGTGTTAATTTTTCTATTTTCTTACACATTCAAAATCTTGCTTTATTCTACACACATGAGTTTCAAAATAATATCGGTATTAATGATAACAATAAGCATACTGAGTGATGTTTAAAAAAAGTTCTTCAAGGTTGAAAATACAAATGCCCCTCTAGATTATGGTCTTTATTTTTTATAAAAAGGAAAAAAAATCTGGGGTCTATCATATTTATCATCATCCGTAAACCTAATAGGCTCATTTTTGACCACAAAAGAGACACCTTTCCTCCTCCTCTACCCCAGTAAAATGGGCCCCTCTCCAGGTTTTTTTCAATCAGCCAAAGCTAAGGTGTCCCCATTATTTCCATGGGCTCTTCCCCCTGCCCTCCCACCACGGCGGCTCAGCTAAATTTCCACCAGCAGCCTTGCAGTTTTAAGGAAGGCAAAGTGTGTGCTCAGCGCACATGCCGTCTTCCTCTGGGGACCCCGGGACTGGGGTTCCACTGGGCCCCCGCGGAGGGCAGACTGGAGGCTCCAGTGCCAGACAGGAAGCAGAGCTGTCTTTAACTGGGCTGCAAAGGCTACCACTTCAAAAGAAGGGAGCCCTGGCATGTGTACAAATGCAGCCTGTTCACACTGCGTCTGCCCTGACAGAAGTCAGAACAGACCAACATTTTCAAAAACCTTAACAGCTCTTCTGCATTACACATTCAGTTGTAAAAACAGTAGAAAGCACCATAGAACTACTTCCCAAATGTTGATATTGTAAAGCATGAATCCTGATATCTAGTTTGGACAGTTGATCCTCTCTTCTTTCTCTCTTGGTAAGCAGAGGTTGCTTCTGGAGGTTACTGTAATGGAATGTGCTTTACAAGATAAAAATGGAAAAGGAGTGTCTGTACGCCTGCCCAAATACCAGGGGCTTGTGTGGCCAATGCACTCGAACGAGTGGCTGCATTCCAACTCAGTTTTATGTCCACCTCTCTGCTTCCCACCTGCACACCTGGGGGTGCTCGCCAGGGGCTCTGGCAAGGTCCAGTGCCGGTGTTCAAGGACCTGCCTCCCACGGGGGTCAGTAGTCAGAATCTCCTTGGAGAGGAAACTGCTACAAATGCAGATTCCTAGGCCCAGGTTGGCAGTTGACTATGCTATGGTTGGGCCTCCGAGCAAATGTGCAGAAGTGTGGCTATAAGACTCAATTTTTAAAAATCTGTCATCAAAGTAAGAAGGAATTTGAAATTAACATGAGAAATAAAACGGAGATGGTGACAGAAACTTTTCATGAAACAGGATGGTTACAAACACAAGAAAAGCAGATGAGCTACAGCACACATGCATACACACACACAGGAGGCAGAAACATCTGGAAGTTTTGTAGATAGGAGAAACATTATACAAAGATGGCACTGCTGAGCGTATTTGTGCAGTGACAGTCGGTCTCCAAGTCCATGAAGGTGCATCTGTTTGCCCACCACTCTTGCCTGAGCAGATGCACCAACTGCTGGGAGGTGCTCAGTGGGTCTCTCTCCCAGGCAGCTTATTTTTCACAGTGAGTCCTGACATCCACATGTCTCAGCCAAGAGGACTGAGTTCATCATGAAAATCTCAGGTATCCTACCGAGTCCTGGAGTCCCAAAGTGACTGGGACAGACAAGGGTTGCCACAGCCTAAGTGAGGAGACTGTTATTCACAATAATCTGAATTTAAATAATAAATAAAATTTAAATAATAATTTATGGAGTGTGGGCAGGCACTATGCTCTAAAGCTTACATTTCATATTTGGAAGGAGCCATACAGGTGAGTTTTACTGATACTTAAACTGATGTAGACGATACACAAGTGAATGGGTATGGCTGTGTTCCAATAAAACTTTATTTACAAAATAGGCAAAGGGCCGTAGAGTAGGTTGCAGCTCCTATAAGCCTACCGACTGAGGCTCTGGCTTACCTAGCAGCTGCCCCAAAGGGCTGGGCAGCTAACTGGGAATTGCAGGGGGGCTAACACTTAATGGGGCAGTCAAACGGAATCCACTGAGAGAGTGGAAGCAGGAAGTCGCTGGCAGATAAATTGCCCGTCCTTCCTTCCTCCTTATGGACGTGTGCGAGGAGTGGTTCACGCCCACCAGCTCGGCTTCTTGGGAATCTTGTGGCCAGTTCATAAACACACTGCTCCCATGTGCTTTCCTCCTTCCCTGACTCACTTCCCTTTTGTCTTCAGTCCTGGGACCTGACCCCAATAAAGCTTTGGTACAATGTGTCTTAGGCTCTGTGTGCTAAGCAGCCCAGGCTCAGACAGCCGCCTTCCTGATAAAGGATTTCAGCTGCTTGGGCCACAACCGCCTTCCCATCCATCGGAGGACCAGCAGCATCTTTGCTGTTCAATTCAGTTCAATTCAACTTGGGTACCACATTCAAGCTGATTGAGCAACAATCAAGAGACAATCTGTGACCAATAAACGGAGTGTTACCAGACCTTAATGCAGAAAAACACCAAAAGAGCAAAGGCATTGCCAACCTCAAATAAACTAACCAGTCATAATTATGAGAAAAGTGGAGGGGGTGGAGAAAGATAAGGAATGAGTATGGTTTAAAATTAAATTGTATTATACTTTTTAAAAATAGGGAGACATCTGAAATGACATTAGGCCTGAGAACAGTACTTGTCAAGCTTTTCTGTGCATTCACTTGCAGATCTGGTGAAAAGGCGGGTCTGATGCAGGATTTCTGGGGTGGGGTCCATGGCTCTGCATCTCTAACCCCCTCCCCTGGTGGCTGTTGGCCTGTGGCTTCTACCTGGACTAGCAAGGCCCTAGGGCTTGTATCTCACCCTGAAACACAAAGGGCACTCCCAGATCAGATTTGAATTTGGGGAGGGCTTGGTTCAAAATAGATGCAGAAAAATTGATTAGCACCCACCTAAGCCAAGGCGCATTCCCAAAGCAAAGCATGAGTCAGGGAGGGAGGTGGCGGTCTGGGAATGACAAGCGGCCACCTTCCTCTGGGGGTCTGACAGTGAGAAACGCTTGGGACTAACCCAGGACAGAGTCAGGATGCTGGTAGGAAAAGGGAGCAAAGGGAAGAGGAGGATGACAGATAAGGGCTGGACGGGACAAACGCAAGTGCCTTGTGTCAGGAACAGAGGATGTCCTGACAATTTTCTGAGGTTGAAACTTACTGGAGAACTTCCACCCTGGTCTAGATAAAACAGGAAGCCGGCATTGTGTGAGCTCCTGGAGAAGCTCTTCCGGCCCTGGTGAGCAGTTCCCTGCCCTCCGTGGACCAAGCCCATCGCTCACCATCCCAAGCCCTCACACACCAGTTTAAATGCTTTCTCGGTGAATGTCAGCTGGCCAGTTGTCAACTGTGAGAAGAAAGCTCAAACGAAAGGCAAGACAGGCTTTGCCTCACAGTGATTGGATTTTCAACTCACAGCTAAAATTCCTGGAACACACGCTGTCCCTTCCATAGGAATGGTTGGTAACAGTCAGATGAAGTAAATGTACCAAGAGTAACAGTTATTGTATAGTTCAGAGCTGAAACTGGCATTAGTGATGGAATAAACACCAAGTAGAAAGAAAAGGAAACAAAACATATATTAAAAGTTAATTGTGATATGAGTAGCTAATGCTATTATTTAAAATGTTTAACAACTAAGAGAATAGTGCCACAAATAAACAGACAAGCAGAAACTATTAAAGTCAGTTCAGTGTTTACTTCAGTTACTGCCAAGTGAAGTCTTTTACGTGTAAATTAACATGTTGTGCTTTTTCCGGATGTGCATGAAAGCATAAATAATTCTACATTCCTTCATGGTAGGAAACAATCCTCCCATTTGCATACCTAAAGACATTTCCCTACCATTCCCTATAAAAAGGAATATCAGAGTTTCAGTTCAGTTCACTTTATTTTATAGGCTGACATTTGGACTTTTCAGCTCAAAAGAAGAAAAGTTTTTAATCAAAATTTCCAACACCCAAAAAGGAATGTAATGGTTTTGAGACCTGATGATGCTCAGCTATGTATTTGAGTTCTGCTGATGAACACTGAAGGCCCCTCAAAGGCAAACTCTTTCACATAAATCTGCTCTCTCTGGAGTGGCTTTGAAAGTACACACACACACACACCCCTACCTTTTGTTTGAATGTATATACAAAATTAACTCTTAATAGAATTGTAGAAACATTATACGCGAACCCCTCCTCTGCCCCCCGGGGAAGTCAGTGGCTCTGCAGATATTGCACACAAGGAGTGAATGTTGGAGCAGGCTCAGGACCCAGAGAGCCTGACTGCTGATGGCTGTTGCGTACTGCCCTCGCCCAAGGAAGCACCAGAGTCTCGGACTGTGCCCTTCCTCTGAAAATCCACAAAAGTTCATGGATGGAGAAACAGGGCCTACAAGTAGAACCCCAGCTCTGTAGCAGGCAGAGTCCGTTTGAGCCACACGGTCTCAGCATAGAAGAGAGGTGACAAAATCGAGCCAGGGGCCAGGTGTGGTGACTCACACCTGTAATCCTAGCACTCTGCAAGGCCAAGGTGGGAGGATCACTTGTGGTCAGGAGTTCGAGACCAGCCTAAGCAAGAGCGAGACCCCCATTTCTACAAAAAATAGAAAAATTAGCCCAGCATAGTGGCATGTGCCTGTAGTCCCAGCTACTCAGGAGGTTGAGGCAGGAGGATCACTTGAGCCCAGGAGTTTGAGGTGGCAGTGAGCTAGGCTGACACCACGGCACTCTACCCAGGGCAACAGAGCGAGACTCTGTCTCAACAAACAAACACGAGCTGGAGAGAAGGTGGGTTGTGTCCTGAAAAAAGGAAAGAAAGGGTGCTAACATTACCTGACTGCCCCCCCGTGGGCTGGAACATCGGGTGCTCTGTGTGCACTACCTTGCCTGACTCTGCCCCCACCCCGCGGCTCATTTGTTTTATCCCTTTTTTATGTACCAGACGCCAGAGCAGGGGAAGGAACGTGTCCAGGGTCACAGAGGCAGGGAGTTGAGAACCAAACCCGAGCAGATGAGGCCATGAGCACTTCCTCAGGAGGGGACCGGAGATGCACGGCCAGTCACAAAGAGTGCTCGTGAGCTGGTCAGAGCCAGGAAACGAGCCCCCCCCCACCCTACTGAAGCACCACGGGGTGCACTTTTTAGAAGTGGGAAGCAGGTCACAGGTGGCAAATTGTGATGCCATGTTCATCGCAGCTGTGCTTCCAAGGTTGTGTGTGTGTGTGGTGGTGTGGGATGATTAGGATGGACATGCATATATACACGTCACAGTTTTGAATCCAATTTTACCCAGTGTTTCCTTTTGTAGCATATTCTATGAATATAGTAACACGAGATGGCTATTTTTTCTAGGATGACTATACGCTTGGGAGTCCTCATTCACACAAATCTCACCTATTTAACAAAAAAAGGACTAAATCTGCTCATTAACCATCGACTGTGGTTATGAGCAGAAATGTTGAAATGACTGCTTCGCTGGCACTCAGGTGGCCATGAGCAGAGAACAGGAAATCCACATTAACCTCAGGGACTTGGCTGGCTGTTCAAGCTGGTGTGCTGGCGGATGGCCCGGCCTTCCCCCAGCCCTCTCCCGCCGGCTGCAGACCCGCCTCTGAGACGCTCGCTGCGGCACACGCCTCAGCATCAGGGGAACTGACGGTGCTAATGTCCACGATTAATGTCCACGATAGGGATGTGCTGCTCCTCTGAGCGGAGCCTGACGGTTTAACTGTGGTGGCCCTTTCCCCCTACGTCTTTGGGTCTCGCTAATTTGCCCTGGGCTGCCCAGTCTGGCCACCTGTGTCCCCTCCCTGAGAAGGGCAGCCCACACCATGGCTGCTAGCCGGCTAACTAGCAAGTCACAGCGGTGGCCAGGTGCGGGCCCGGCATCTCTCTGGGGAGCAGCGATGCTGGCTCCAAGCCCCTTCCGTGTGCTGACCTCCTGGCTCGGCCTCAACTGCCGTCCTCCCGGCTGCATGGGCAGCGAGGGCGCGAGAAGACACGTCCACATTAACGCAGCCTGCCCGGCACACAGCCAGCACCCGGCCTTTCCTCCTTACTCGCTGTCGGTTTTCAATCGATTTAATCAGCAGTGTGACCCGAGGTCTCAGGGACAGCCTGCCCAGTGACATACTCAGTGGCTACCACTGAATCAAAGTGATTTCCCACAGAACACCTTCGAATGGTAAAAACCACTATGCTAAAAATGTCAGCCAGGTATACAACTATTATGTACCCAGAATAATTAAAAATAAAAAAAATTTTAAAAGGTCAACCAGGAAAGGGGAAATTTTCACTGTGACTTTATATGAAGAAACCTAGTCATCTGAGAATCACCACCTTACCCACGTGATTCACCACCACCAGTGATGAGTTGTGTGATGTTAAGGACGCCTGATGTGATGAAGAGGACACCCCACATCTGTAGAGATCGTCCTCAAATCCCATACCCCCAGGCTAATCAAGAGAAAGAGGTCAGATGGACAACACGGGGGACATTCTACAAAATACCTGACCAGTCCTTCAAACTCTCAAGGTCACGACAAACAAGGGAAGACAGACACTGCCACAGAGCAGAGACCTGACAACTAAATGCAGTGTGGGCCCCCGGATGGGATCTGGGACAGAAAGAGGACATTAGCCATAAACTGGGGAATCCAAATACAGCCAGGAGTTTGGTTAACAGTGAGTGACATACCTATGGCAATTTCTTAGTTTTGACAAAAGTACCATAGCTATGAAGGTACCATCGTTACACTCGGGGTAAAGCATACACTATGTACTGTAATCTTTACAACGTTTCTATACATCTAAAATTATTCCAAAATAAAAACTTATTTTTAAAAAGGTGAATATTTCCTTTGGGACTTCCGTGCGGATAATTACACAAAAGCAAAGAATTATGACGACCAATTCCTTTTTTAGAAACTCCCTATGTCTGCCACACCACTTTCACACAGTTGTCTTCCATTACTTGCTTCCTGTTATTTTTACTGCTAGTTGAATATTTCTACATTCCTTGAAGTTCAGGAAAATAGGTTTGATTGAAGCAAGCATTTTGGCCAGCGGCCAGTGAAGAAATTCCCGGACCCCAATCAGCAGTCCTCCAACACCGAGGACGCAGCGGTTTCAGTTTCCAGACCCTCCCCCCCTCGCAGAATTATGTCAGCTCCGAGGATGTTTCCGTGTGTGCGTGCACGTGTGTGCGTGCGTGTGTGAGTGTGTGTGTGTGTATAGTGGGGAGGTGGGATACAGGGGAGGAGGGAGGAAGGGTCACCGAGGTGCCTGAGACACACCTGGGCATGTCCAGAAGGGCAGGGACAGACACCTGTGTGTGGCATGGACAGCCTCCTGGCGTGGCTCATGGCGATCAAGTCAGGGTGCCTCGCCACATTCAAGGTCAGCACCTCAGAGCCCGTGAAGAGAGAGCGGAGCTCTCGAACTCTGCAGCGGCTCAGCTGCCTTCAACGATACCCAAGCCTCACGGAGAGACACCTTCGAGTAAAAATAAAAACCACCTCTTCAAGGTGTTCAAGAAGACAAGACGACTGAATGCAATGGGGTTTCCTGGATCCTGAGGCAGAGAAAGGACATTAGGGGAAAACTAAGAGACTCTGGATAGGTGGACGTCAGTGAATAATAACGTGCCCAGGTTGGTTAATTAATTGTGACAAACGTGCCTTCACAACATAAGACGTTAATAGGTGCAGCTGAGTAGGGCGTGTTTGGGAACTCCACTGTCTGCTCCATTTTTCTGCAAATCTGAAACTGTTCTGTATTCATTTCCTGGGGCTGCTGCGGCAGATGACCACAAACTGTGTGGCTTAAAACAAGAGTTTCTTCTCTCACAGTTCTGCAGGCCAGAAGTCCGAAATCAAGAAGGGGAGAAGGCTGTGTGACCACAGAGGCAAAGACTGGAGTGATGTGACAACAAACCAAGGAATGCCACCTGCCACCAGAAGCCTGAAGGGACAAAGATTCTTCCCTGGAGACTCCAGAGGGGGCATGGCCCTGCTGACACCTGTTTGTCAGACCAGAACTGGAGAGAAAACGTTTCTCTTGTTCTAAGCTACCATATTTCTGGTAATTTGCACACACAGCCTAGGAAACTAACACAAAAGGCATCTCACACTCAACCTGCCCAAACAGAACTCATTGCCTTCTCCCCGCTCCGCCACCACCATCCTGCTTCCAGTCTTCCAGGTATCAGTGTCTCCACCCAGTTACTGAAGCCAGACCCCAGAAGCTCTTTGTGACACCACTCCCAACACACATGCACCCCACTGAATCTGTCTCCCAGCCCTCCACACCCACCCCAGCCTCCGCCATCCACTGTCTTCCCAACAGCACCTGCCATTTTCACGCCCTTGATCTCTGCTTGGGCGAGCGAGCCAGCCTCTTCCCTACACACCCCATCTCCTGCCCTCCTCTACTCCAAACCCTCCATCACCAGACATCCCCCTTCACCAGTGCACAGAGGGACACCTGGCTCTTCAAGTACTCGGCCTCCCCCAGCCCCTGCTCAGGCTGACGTTTGCCAACCAGAGTCACCCCCTTCATTCCTTGGACGTCATCCCTGGCTGACTGCAGCCCTCTTCCACCTTCTCCTGTTCCAGTGCCCCTGTGGCTGTGCCTCCTAGTTCCGCGGCCTCTCAGTGCCTTGACTGGCGATCTTGTCCTTGAGCTCAGTCACCATGCTGAGGTCACACCTTGGTCCTCAACATTACTGGCGGCAGCAACAGTCCCTCCACCGCCTCTGGGTGCCCTTCCCACACGTCCAACCCCACGGGGGCACAGGTCCTGCCTGTTTCCTCCAGCCTGGCTCCAGCTCTGAGACACAGCCTGGCACACTGTCCAGGGGCCCAGCAGGGTTGTGGAAGGAATGACCTCTGCTGGCCACCAGGCTCTACTGGGGCTTCGCTTTGGACGTGGGAACGGCCTTTCCAAACCTGCGTTTGACATTATTCTTCTGAGAAGTTTAACGAGAACTGTACTCACTGAGAGATTTCTACCTCCAGTCCTGAGGCTCCTGATGGACCTTCCAGTCTTCATCGGACCACCCGATGAGCCCACACCCCCACTTCCTCTCCACCCCCAGGAGACAGCTCAGTCTTTGTGGCTTGGTCATGCTTTGAAATACTTCAGGAAAAAAAGTGGGCGATGGCTCCAACAAGAATTCTACTTGTGTGTCCCTTTGAAATTTCCACAATGAAAGGTGAAAAATAAAATATTCCACTTACGATTTTATTAATTCTTTTTCTTTTCTTCTGATTTCTCTCTTGTTGAAACTTTTGTAGTTAAAAGTGGCTTAGCACTTAATTGCTCTGTGATTTTCTTCATGAGATTTCATTTCTTTTTCCTCCCAGAGTTAATGTTTCATATTTCCTGCGACCTTAACATTCCCCGGCACCCCGCCCCCAGGGCTGGGTGAGCAAAAAGGGCTCTGGAAACAACAGGTTCACTGGCTACTTTGTTACGATGCAGAAAACAGTCAGTGGTTTCCTAAAGCTACATTCTAAATTATTGTTTTTTTGTTTTTGTTTTGAGACAGAGTCTCACTCTGTTGCCCAGGCTAGAGTGAGCGCCGTGGCGTCAGCCCAGCTCACAGCAACCTCAAACTTTTGGGCTCAAGCAATCCTCCTGCCTCAGCCTCCCGAGTAGCTGGGACTACAGGCATGTGCCACCATGCCCGGCTAATTTTTTCTATATATATTTTAGTTGGCCAATTAATTTCTTTCTATTTATAGTAGAGACGGGGTCTCGCTCTTGCTCAGGCTGGTTTCGAACTTCTGACCTTGAGCGATCCACCCGCCTCGGCCTCCCAGAGTGCTAGGATTACAGGCGTGAGCCACCGTGCCCGGCCACATATATAACATTTTAAAGAACACATCCTAAATGTAAAAGAGTCAGCACTTGGGCAGACCTCAATGAGCGTCCAACTTGCTCAGATGAGCATAGCTGTCTCACGAGCAGGCTTCAGCCTCTTTCCTGTTTGGAAATTGGTGTCTGCAGATCAAGGGAATCTCTAAGGTGGCCAAGTGTCCCAAACATTATATCCGGCAGAGGAAAGTCAACACACCCACTCAGTGAGAACCACCCTCTGCTGCTCCTCACTGGCTCCAGCAGAGGTTTGGTGCCTGTGAGAGGAAGAACAGGAGTCCCTCATGGGGACCTGGGCTCAGTGACCTCAGGCAAGTTATTTAACCCCTCTGGGTCTCAGTTCCTTTCACTGTAAAATGGGGTGATGCATATACCAAACAAGTTTGCAGAGAGGACCTGAGTCAATTTATAGAAAGTGCCTGGCCTTTCTACACATACACAGAAGGTACTCTGTGAACGATAGCTACTATTTTTTAGTTGCTGTGGCTATTTTCTTCATCAGTGAAAAGTAGTGGATCCTAGAATGCAAACTCCAAATGTGGAATCTATAAATAGGATCAAGATGCCAGGTACACGTAGAGACCAAGTGGTCTCCCTGCCCCCCTCCCCCTGGGCAGAAAGGGGAAATCTCTCCCCTGGAGGTCTGTAAATATTTCAACGACAAAAAGATCTATGTAAAATAAAATCCTCATGAGGTCAGATGGGGCAGTCGGTGGTGGGGGGGGAGCGGTGTTCAGCATTCAGCTTTTTATCACGGGTACAAGATGTGCAGCTAAGTTAAATCCCAATGTTCATAGTAATCGCTTGTGGAAATCAATGATAAGATGGCAACCCTTGGGGACAAAGGGCAAACTTGCTGTGTCAAAGTTTTCTTTTAACTGCATCACTCATGTGCTCTCTGATCTTGACTGATCCTCTGCCAGTCTGAGTTCACAGGGCCCCGAATTTGGGTGCATGTGGGGCAAGCAGGAAATGGCTAACATCGCCTTTAAAAAAGACCAAGCTTCACCCTGTTGAACCACTAACTTAAAAGATAAAATTTTGGAACTCCATCCTTCACCACATTTACAATGAGTATAAATCTCTTTTTTTATTAGAGCAAAACCTAAAATAATTTGAGCCTCTATTTCATAAAGAAGATTAGTTTCTCAAAGTTGGTTAATTTGCCTTTTATTCATTCATTAATTCATTGACAAAGTGAAAGCAGAACTACCTTCAATGTCACCTGTTTTTTCTCTCTCACAGGAAATAAACCTCAGATTTGGGAAAAGTGCAATGAATACTTAAAGCTACTGATTCCCCAGATGTAGGTGCTCATGGTAATGCTCTCTGCAGGCCCAGAAGAGAGTATATGCTCACCCTCGAGTTCTCTCCGCAAAGAAGCTGAACGTTCAGTGAGAAGTTACACAGAACCAATGTGGTGCCCCAGGCTTCCCAAAAGAACAAAAGACAAATGCCCATAAATATATTCTACCTTTGGAAATTCTGGCCCAGTAGTGACTTCTCAGAAAAGAAAGCCGTCACCACTAGGAGTCTACACACTAGTTCAATGTCATACTACACTCTTCCAAAGGGGGTACAAGGTTGATAAGCTGAGGTGATGCCTTTCAGTCACAAGACATATTTTCACAAAACATCTGATAGTGTCTTGTGATGAAAGAACAGACTATAGAAGTCTAGATGACACCACAGATAAGACATGCTCAACTATATGGTAACCTCTAGAATTCTGATGAAAGGATTGAGTCTGAGCATGCATCTGTCTAAGGCAGGCCACACCGGTCTTGGGCCAATCTCTTTCAAGCATGTTAATTCATTGTACACAGCAGCCTTATAAATATTCCAATGATGCTAAGCTGGGATGGATGCCTAATGTGAAGATTTAAAAAACTTCCAGCAAAATGATGTTTAGTAAGGATGAATATAAATTTGCACCTAAATTTAAGAACAGGGGAGTTTTAAAAGTATAACTCTTTCAAGTGGCAGGTGGGTAATCTGACAATGATTATACAATGGAAAAAATGTGAAAGATGACTTTGGGGCTGAATACAATAACCATGGTCTTATGGAGACAGTGAAATCATTGTCTCTGCTTTATAGTGAACCTAATGGTCTGAATTTCAGCCCCTAGTAGATCAGACTAAAGTCTATACCAGCTTGGGTGGCGGGGAGAGGGCTAGTTTTGGGACAAGGAGACTTTTGCAAACTCCAGTGAGCATACTCGGTACATTTATATGGTCTTTTATCTTTTGGTTTACCATTATCCATCCATTTCTTAACTTTTTGAGTTAACTGTGGATTCACACGTAGTTGTAATAAATAATACAGGCAGGTCTTGTGCACTATTCACCATTCACCGGGCTTGTCCAATGGCAACACCTTATAAAACTACAGCACAGTATCACAACCTGGATATTGACACCAATACAATCCACCAAGTTTGTTCAGATTTCTCCAGTTTCATATGCACTCATTTGTGTATTTAGTTCTGCACAATTTAATCAATCTGCAAAGATTTCTGTGACCACCAGTCATGATACACTTGACATTGATTCTGAGAGGAACACTCCTTAAGTTTCTTTTGAATTAAAAAAAAAAAA
>VBSM01000631.1:119105-136447 GCA_008086735.1 Cheirogaleus medius | reverse complement strand
CCGCCCTCGGGGCCACGGGCTGGAACCCCCGAGCGCGCGCTCCCGGCCCCCGGGTCCGAGCGGCGCGAGCTCCGGAGCGCGCCGGCCCCGCCCCCGGCCGCCCCGCCCCGCCCCGCCGGCCCCGCCCCGCGCCGCGCCGCCGGCGCTCCGCGCTCTCTCCTGGGCCCCGGCCGGCACTTTCCTCCCAAGTTGCAGCGCAAGTTCGCCAGTAGCCGGCGGCGGTGGTGCGAGCGCCCCGAGCTGCCCTCGCCCTCGGACGGCCGGGGCTCCCCGCAGTGCATGGGTGCGGGCCCGGGGGGCTGAGCGGCCGCGCCACCCCCGCGCCCCGCCATGGAGGGCGCCGAGCCCCGCGCGCGGCCCGAGCGTCCGGCCGAGGCCGAGGCGCGGGCGGCAGACGGCGGGCGCCTGGTGGAGGTGCAGCTGAGCGGCGGCGCCCCGTGGGGCTTCACCCTAAAGGGCGGACGCGAGCACGGCGAGCCCCTGGTCATCACCAAGGTAAGGCGGCCGCGGTGCCGGGGCTCGTCGGGGCTGGGGCACCGGAGGGGGCGGCCCGTTCGTGCCCCCGGCTGTGGGGCGCGCGTCTGCCGGGGTCACCTGCGGGGACCTGGTCGCCGGGACACGCGTAGGTGTGTGGTCCTGGCGTCACTCCGGCCGCCTTGCGGCGCCTCCCAGAGCCTCGCAGAGTTTAAATGGCTCTTGTTCCGGGTCCCCTTCCCCTCCCCCTCCTGGTAGGGGCCTGGCGGGGTCCTCTGTCACTCCCGGGCTCGCCGCCGGCGGCCTGCACCTGCGGGGCTGCCCAGAGGTTAGGGGCGGCAGATTTCCACGAGCCAGGGGGTGAACGGAGCCGTCCCTACCTATGTTTGCCCTCCTGGCTGCCCCCCTGGTTTGCACCCCTTGGACCTGCATCCCTTATCACTGCGAAACCCAGACCAGCAGCTGCCGCCAGCCCAGCTCTCGATTCCCATCAGCCTATCAATATTTACTGACTTTCGGCTTCCAGCCCTGGATACACCGTGCACTAGTACTTGCAAAAACTTACAGAAACTGTAAAGCGTACTTTGTAAAAGTTTGGAATTCCAATAGTAAGAAATTCTTGGTGTGTCTCATCAGGAATAGGGTGTGTGTGTGTATGTGTGGGGTTTGCTTTAGAACATTGAATTCTCTAATTGTCTCAAAATTCGTCTTGAAACTTACCAGCTGAACCTGTATAAACCTGTAAACAGAAGCAGGGATCCAATCACATTGTTTTCTTCTGGTTAAAAGTGTCTAGTGGTCAGTTTCTTTGGGAAATGTTGAGTCGGGCCATTCCTAGGGACAAAGTTCCCTTTAAAATGTAAAAAGTCTTGGCAACTAGAAGCGTTTGAAGGTGACTTACTGGTTTTCTCTGCTTTCCTGCCTCGCCACAGCAGGAAGAAATTAAGTGACTAGCCCTCCCCACTGCTAATCAATTTGGGAAGTGGGAAGGCTTTGTTTAAATAGCACATGACACAGCAAACTTTTCTATTCTGTATTTTCTCTCGTTTTATATTTACAAAACCTGAAGTTTGTTTAGCTGTGCGCTAAGTTTATGTTGAACTTGGGAAACAAGTTGTCATTGTTATTATGAATTTAACCAATATGCAATCCTTTATCTAATGGGATTCTTTGAAAAGACAGTGGGCAGTCATAAAGTGTGTACACCTTGCCCAGCCAGGGCACTCTTCTGCATATTTCTTAAAACATATTAGCATGTGCCTTTTAAATAAAGATTTTAGGAGCCATTTCTGATGGTAACAGATAAAAAGATTTCCCATAAATCACTCAGATTGTCACCATTTCATGGATTTCTTTAAAAAAAAATAAAAAGATATACACATGATTCCACACCTCTTCCTCAGATTCGTCTTTATAGCACTGGAAGAAGCTGTAAAACATTATTTAAGGTGAAGTCTTGCTTTTTGGCCTTGTGCAGTATAAGAAAGTTAAGAGTCACTTTAAATTCTGAAGTTCAGTTGTCTCACCAGAAACTGGAAGGAGGGACCCCAGAGCCCCTCGTCTTTTCTCCAGGTACCCTAAGTCTTAAAAACTCTGGTGTATTCTTAGTGGCCTCCTAGTTCCCCCTGTCTGAAAGGCTGGAATTCTAGAAATGGAAGGGGGTAGGTTGTAACCCCCAGCAGACACAGCCAGGGCCTTTCAGAGCAGCTGGGGCCGTTTGCTCCTGATTTGGATTCCGCTCTTTGGTTTGCGCTCAGGGCAGTTGCTAAGGTGTTTTGGGGAAGTTTTTGTGGCTACGCTAGGAGCAGTGTATGTAGTAGCCTTTCCAGATTGTGCCTCAGGATTTTGCAGAAATAAAGATGCTTTTAATTCCTATGTGAGATACTGATAAATCTCTCCCTTAAACTGATGTTTAATTTTTATATATGCTCCAATATGACTGAAAAATTGTGGTTTTGCTGCTTAGGATGGAGGGGATTCAGGACAACTTTGGACTTTTGTACTAAATTTCCAAGCATACAGATGTGTATGTGCACACATGGGCGCACACATGGCCTTAACCGTGTCTTACTGCATGGCATGAGCAGTATTTCACATACCTGTCTTTTCTCCTGGATTAAGATCATTGGCGGTGCTAACCTGCAATCTGACAGCTGGTAATTGTCACATAATTAGAAAAAGATGAAGGAAAACATGTCCACTTACGACCACTTAAAGAGTGGAAATAGCCCAGGGAAAATTGTCCCACCATCAGAATTTGGATCAATCCAAGCTTTGAATCTTTCTTTTCCAATAGCTACTGAAAAGTCACTGGGGCTCATTACATAGTAATTCTTCTAATGTTTTTTTTTTTTTTTTTTTACACTTAAAATGCCTTCTAATAGTTCCATATTACAACTCACTTTCTGTTTAGCAGATTCTGATTTGGGGGTAGTTTGAACCAGTGGAAGAGGACAAGGACACATTCTCTTTGTGACACAGAGTGTCATTAGAAAGACTCACAGGAGTGCACCTCTCACAGCTGCGAAGGGTGTCAAGAACAAGTCTGGTTCAGTCCTGATCTTCGGATAGAGAGGTTTTATTAGCTCATTTTATAGATGAACCGGCTATGGCCCAGGGAGGTTAAATGGTGTGCCCTGAGGTCACAAGGTGTCTTGTCCTGTAAGGGGCACTGAGAATCAGATCCTGGTCCCAAATGTCCATTCCCACTCCCCGCTGTTGCTCCGGTCTGCGATCTCTTACGTGCCACATCGAATAACTGTGGCACGTCTGTTGGGTGAGGGTTTGTCAGCCTTGGCACTGTTGACATTCTGGGCGGAACCATTCTTTGTCGTGGGGGCTGTGCTGTGCTTTGTGCGATGTTCAGCGCTTCCCTGGCCTCTGCCTACTTGGTGCCACTGGCACCTCTGTCCAGGTGTGACGAACAGAAGACGTCTCCAGACATTGCCAAATGTTCCCTGTGGGCAAAATCACTCTGGTTGGGTATCAGTTTTGTTAGATTAACTGTGTATCACCTTTGCTCTTAAAGATTTTTGCTTTTAGAGGTCATGTTTAATTCTTTTTGAAGACACTGGCCTTTAGGATGATGTGTGTTTGAGGCCCCTGGCATTGCCAGTGTTTGCTTGGAGGCCTGTTTTCTTCCCGATCATTGGCCCTGAGAATAAGCTTTATTTACATAGTAAAACTCAAACAAATACTTGCTTCATCTGCATTTTTGTAGCTGGAGAAAGGAAATTGAAGTAGGAACTCCCAGTACTGTGCTTTATGGGTGTTCAGAGTAGCTGTTGGGTCAGGACTGCCTTTCCCCCCCGGGTCCAGTTTGAAGTTACAGAGACACTAACTTCAGGGGAGTAGCATTCTTGGAATTCGGGGTGCATGTGTGAAGCCTGGTGAGATCTCCGCTGAAGGATGGCAACAGGATTCTTACCTACTCAGTACATTTCTGCTGATTTGTAGCTTGAAATTTTGCTGTAGTTAGTGAAAAAATACACACAAAGCCATTTTTCTTTGCCGCTGTTAGAAAAGGAGCAGCAATCACGTCCGTGTTGCAGGAAACCGTGACTGTTTCCCGGGCTGCATGGTGGTTGAGTGGGACTTCTCGGGACGTGTGTGAGTAGACATGGTGCACATACGGGGTCCTGGCGGTTTTTGCACGTTCCCATCCCCATCAGTTCAACCAGTGGAAATCTTCAGTGGGGGGTTGGGGAGGGGGCTGATTTCTAAAATGTCACCGGAGTGGCTGGAATGCCACAAAGCTGTTTGGAGGATTCATTAGGAAGCATTAAATCCACCAGCTGGGTGTCAGCAGGCCCCCTGCAGCCTGAGGAATGTCTGTTATGGGAGGGAAGGAATGAAGCCCCAGCTCCCCGCTACACCATGTTTTAGAGGCCCCCCCCCCAAACAAAGAATGCCGGAAGCCTTAGCCAGAAGCTCCAAAGAAGACATTAATTTGAGCCAGGCCTAGCCCCAAGGTTGCCTTTGGGGAACAGAGCCATCCTGTAGGGGGTCAGGATTGCTGTGGCCTGGGATGCTTGGGGGTCCCACACATGACTCCCCCTTCCTGGGTGGCTTCAGAGTATTAGAGCATTTTGTTAGATAGGAGACAGAGCCTTGAGACGTCCTTTCTAGTGTGAATGCCAAAGGTGGAATCAGGGCACATGTTGGGGGCTGCATGGCCAGGGCGCAGATGTGCTATGTAAAGCTTTAGCTGGAGTCCGTGGTAGAGAGCTCAGGGCAAAGACCAGAGGTTGGTGATGTGGGGGGTGGGAGCCCTGTGCACCTAATGCACCTTCCTTGGTGGTTTGAAAAGGTGGCTCCATCATATGTGGCCATTGTGCCAAGTCATGGTCATTGGTGACTTGGGGATTGGAAGGGCACAGTGACAACCCTGGTCAGGGTAAGTTGTACCTTATGTCCTTATATAATATTTGCCCCCAAGAGCCAGTCAAGTTCTTTGCCAAACATCAGTAAAGGTTTTGAAAAAAGAGGGATCCCTCGAGCATCAGGAACTGGTGGATAGAACGTGGATGCCGGTTGATGCCTGTGTTGAACACGGTGCTCAGCCAGTGTCTGCAGAGAGAATGCTGCTGCTTTCCTCGGTGTCTGAGAACTGGGGGGTGGGTGAGGGCTCAGGGGCCCCCTGCCTCGGCCAGCCCTGGGTGCTGTGGCCCCAGCGACTCCTCCGAGTTGTAAAATCTAGTCACTTTATGATGACACCTACAGTGTTTTCACGAATTATTAGGATGAAGGTAATTCTAAAGACTCATTTGTGTTTAAGAATTATTAATAATACTATGGTTAAAAAACAAGAGGCGAGTTTTCTTTCCTGTGCTGAAAGACCCTTTCAGTTGGTAGACCTGCCTTGCCAACGGGCTTTCAAATATATCTTTATTACCTTTTCCCAGCCTGCGAATTAACTTGGCCCTGCTGAATTCTAATCCTTGTTCCTCCAGAGATGTTTTCGGCTTGAGGGTGGGGAGTCAGGCCAAGCGCCTGAAGTCCTTTTCCAAGGTCTGGTAGCTGGAGGCTTTGAGGTTCAACTCCTGGAGTATGAGTATTCTTCCTCTTTTAGACATTAGTTTGACTCACACCTATAAATCCAGAGGCCTCTACGATTATGAAAAGCTATAAACATAAGCTGCGTATCACACTCCTGTACCAGGATGAATTTGGTCTTCGTAGCTCAGTTATGAGTATTTCTTAACATGTCCTAACATTTATCTTTTGGAAAAAAAAAAAAAAAGGAAGTTTGCCCAAGAGCTAAATGTAGAATAGTATGACAATGAAAGGCTCCTAACAAATGATAGTTTTCACCTTGACATAATGAGCTGGAGTTTCTTAACCCACCTTTATACTTCATGGCCAAAGAAACTAAGCTCCTCGGGAAGGGCTGGTTTTTCTCTTTGGAAAGCCTTTTGGAGTTGTCTGCTTGCCAGAATTGTTTTGTGTCAGCATGCAAATAAACCTGGATCTGTGGCCAAGTTCTTAGGGGCAGGGGAGGAAAGCTGGGGCTTTGTGGAACTTTTCTTGTTGCACACCAGGCGCAGTGGAAACTTTCTCCAGCATAATTTTGGGGTGTAAAGGCTGAATAGACTTTTTATTCAGGTCTTCTTTCACTTTCAAACACTGTAGTCAGGAATGGGGCAACACTCTGAGGAGAAATTCTGCAGGTTTCTGCAAGCCACGGCTCTTCCTACATGTGCAAGCTGCAAACTTTAACCCACATGAAGGATTTTGAAAGAGCTCTGGGTGGCATGTTGCTCTATTAGGCCTTTTAAAAACATTACCAGGCTCCGATACAGGGCAGAATTGTTTTCCTTTACCTTGTTTGATCCAATATTTGCATTGTCCTGGGGTAGACAGCCTGTTCTGACTCTGGGTGTGAATGTTCAGGCTTCTCTTTGGGGGAGCATGCCTTAGTACAAGGACAATGGTGTATCATTAAAAAAAAAATAATAATTGGACTGACCTTATTTGGATGAACTTCAAAACTAGGATTTGAATTGCAAAGGTAACATTTTTTTCTGGATGAGGTGACCCTGAGCCTTTTTTTTTTCTTTAAATCTCTGGGGTATCAAGTTGTAGGCAGCTAGGGCTGCTTCTGTTGAATGGAGAAGGAGGAAAAGCTGTTTTCTGGATTGGCTGGGAAGGGTTAGGATTATCTTCCTTTTGGCAAAAGGTGACTTTAAGACTTTCAGATCAAAGGCAAATGGTGAAGGTCAACAAGAACCCAGGCGGGGTAGATCTGTGCCCTTGAAAAGGCAACACTTTTACTTACAGAAGGAAAGGGGCAAAGCGTTAGTGTATCTTTTATGCATTTTGTTTTTATTTTATCAAAGTGGCTCTTGCACGGTATGAATTATCAAGTAGTTCTTCAGAGGTTGTTATAAAGAAATAGCTCTCCACACTGTCATTTCTTCTCCCTAGAGACAACAACTGTTGAAACGTAGCGATTCGTCTGGCATTTCCGTCCACATCCTTGAACTACGGTCTACTTTGTGTAGTGCCCCTACTTCTGTTGTTGCTGTGTCCTTCCCGCCAAGGAGATGAGGATGTCGCCTCCCCTCCACACTCCTCGCCTCCCCCTAGTCACTCAGGCACATTTCTTGGCCCCCACACTCCTAATGCAATCGCGTCATAATTTTGGTTAGAAGAGGGTTTTTCACCCTTGGCATTATTGACATTGTGGGCCACCTAATTCTTTGTTGTGGGGCCATCCTTTGAGTTGTTAGATGTTTAGCAGCATCCCTGGCCTCTTCCCACTGATGTCAGTTTCACCCCCTCCCCCAGTGTGACAGCCAGACCTGTCTCCAGACATTGCCAGATGTCCTCTGGGGTGGCGAGGAGGACAACATTGCCCCCTCTGAGAAGGGCAGTGCATATTCATTGTTTACATTATTTTGATTGCAAATGCGATCACTGCTACACCTGGGGGTATATACTGTGATTGTTCCTACACAAGGCTTTGCAGTCACTGGGGTTAAGGATAGTTTTGTTTCTTTGCTTAATTTTCTATGCACTTATCATTAGTTCATCCCTCAATTCCTCCCCAATGATGAAACATCTTTTAATATATTCAGATACACAGGGGGTCATCTTTGGAGACTCTCTATGTCAGAAAATGTCACGGTTTCTCTCTTGGCAATGAATTGGTTATTTGGGTGCAGTCTCAGTTGGGGGCGGTTCTCCCTCAGCAATTTGAGGGTGGTGTCCTTTCTCTGCTGGTGCACAGTATTGCTGGGGGGAGATCAGACCTTTCTGTGTCTTGATATTTTGGGATGGCTCTAATTTTTTCTGTCTTCTTTCTTTCTCTCTCTCTCTCTCTCTCTCCCCCCTTTTCTTTCTTTTTTTGAGACAGGGTCTCACTGTGTTGCCCAGGCTGGAGTGCAGTGGCTATTCACAGGTGTGATCATAGCACATTACAGCCTCAAATCCTGGGCTCAAGGGATCCTCTGTCAGCCTCATGAGTAGTTGGGATTACAGGTGTGCAGCAGCATACTGTCTCTCTCATTTTTCATTTCTTTGTATTTTTGTTCTTGGGAGATTTTATTCAGTCTCCTCTTCCAATCCTTCCATTGAGTTTTAAATTTATTTCAAATTCCAAAGCTTTTGTTTGTTTCTAATATGTTCCTTTTTCATACCATACTGATCTTGTTTTATGGTTCTTCTCTCATGTCTCTGACGATATTAAGCTGGTTTCTAAAGATGTTCTCTTTCTGCACAGTTTCTCTTTCAGAGCTCTGCTTTTATTGTTTGTTTTGGCTTCTTTCTTTCCTATTAAAGGTCTTCAAATGTCTAGTGCTCCTTGGCCATCTGCTGGGGCTGAAGAGTGGGTTACGGAAATATCTTTGAAGGCTTTGTGCGTGTGCTATATCCTCTTGCTGAGTCAATCCCTTTATCACTATATAGTGAGCTGGCTGTCTGCATGTGGCTGAGTGATCTGACATGGCTGCTTCCCTGGGGATTCCTCTAAGGCCACAGCTACAGATTGTTTCTTTTTAGGCTGGCCATGTCCTTGTTTGATAGTAACTTTTCTCTACTTAATTTTTCTCTACATTTCTGGTGTAGAGCAGATTGAAAAATGATGGGAAGTCTGCCAGTTGAGGGGATCTCTGCTTTGCTCAGCTGGGTGAGGTTGGTCTTCTCTGCCCCCTACTCTGGCTGTGGTGGTTCCAGTTTGGAGGGAAGGTCACCACTGGGAAGAAATGTCAGTGCTTGGACCTGGATCTTGCACTCAGTTCTTCACTTTTTCTAATTCTTAATCTTCAGTCTGTCAAACTAGAGTCATTCCTATTTTATTATAGTATCATGGGAATTAAATGAGGCAATGTGTAAAGCTAGCTCTAGTAAATTTAAATTCCTTCTCCCCTCCCCATTCCCTACATAGTCCTGATTCATTAAGAATTTGGAAAACTTTAAAAAATAATGTATCGAACCAATTTACTATGGAAAAACTTTAAGCTGGACTTTGTATGGCAGAGGTTTAATGTCTCTCCAAAAGATTTTGTTACTGATTTTGATTGTTTAGTATGGGATTTGCAGGAAAACATTTAATTAAAAGATACTGCTAATAATGCCCAACACCAATACATTGCCTGGGCTATATATAATCCACTGGAAATGATTCTTTTCTGCACCCAAAAATTTAATTTTTTGCAGTAGCTTTTCTTCTTTTTGTAACATTAATGGAGTAGCTTTTTCAGATGAGCATGATATTCAGAAGAATAGAGTTTTTAAAAAGTGCTTTGGGGAAGTGAGAATACTGGGAAAGATGAAGGTTAACTCCATTTCTTCACTCCTTCACTCCTTGGCAGTAGAAAATCTTTCTGGGCCTAGAGTTGGACCCACAGGGGTGGCTGAGTCCATGTCTCCTCCTCATCTCTGACATAGGGTTGGACTACATTTCCCAGTATCCCTTGCTGCTAGGTGTGGCCATGTGACAGGTCTACCCAGTGGAGAGCAGCGGAAGTGATGTCTGCCATTTTACAGCCCCGCCATACTTTTCCCTGGCTGGAATGAGGTTGGCCCCAGGGCAGAGCTCATTAGCATGAGTCCCTGAAGGAGTTAGGAGGTGGCTGCTATGCCATGGCCACCCTTTCAGCAGTACCATCACATGAGCAAGAAATAAGCCTGTGGTGTGTTCGGGCCAGTGTACGTTTCTTGGATTACTTGCTATAACAGATTATTTTCTAACAACTGAAATCCTGAAAGAAATAGTTGTTTTCCTTTTAACAAATACACCGAGCTGTAAGAGATGGAATATGCAGTGTTTCATTTACACCCATACAGGAGGGAATGATTATTTATTTACTTTGTGGAAGGAAAGCACCCTGGGTGTCCAATTAGCACATACCTTATTCCCGGCACACTTACTATATAAAATGAGGCCTCTGTGCCCATCAGCTTCTTTCCATCCTACTTAGTCTTTTCTCTCAGTTGGTTATTTAATTTTCCCCCTGTCTTTCTTTGCCTGCCCCTCCCTGCAGATGATCGCCTGGAGCGCTGGAGAGGTGGGGGACTGGGAGAATGCCCAGTCTGTAACCCTCAGGTGGGGCTGGCTGGAGGCAACAGGTGTGTGTGTGTGGGGGGAGCGGGTGGCCAGCTGTTGGCATGGTTTCAGGGATTGGACCTTTCTCCTGGTTGTGTTGTCTTTTGCCTTCACTGCCTTGTTTAAAGTGCACATGTTGCCTGGGAGGGCTACACATTAAGGCATCATTAACAGAGCTGCCTTTATCAGATTAATTAATTAGCCTGTATGGCAGACTTTCCCCCTGGCCCTGGGGGATAGCACATAGACACATGAGTTAGCCCAGCAGTGCGAAGGGAGATAAAGATGAAAGCCGAGTGAAACTGGCTTCAGGAGGAAGGTGGGGGGAGGGGACTGCTGCGGAAGGGGAGGAGGACTTTGGCTGGTCAGGTACCGGCCCCCTGCAGAGAGCAGTCAGCAAATCTTGGGAAGCTGTGGTGGTAAGGAGACCAGTGCCCAGATCCTTGGAGCTGAAAGCCCTCCCTGGACTTGCAAAAGAGGTGAAGGTGATTCTTTGCCTATGGGTTGCAGATTCTGAAGCCGATTAAATTCTGCATCTCTGTGTGTTAATTGTGCATATGTTTGTAAATTTGTAAAGGTGGTGATATTAATCTATGCTAATTGTACATGTGCTTGTAAAGTTGTAAGTACAGCAGTATTGTTTTTTCTTGTTGCACAAACATTAAAATGAAAAACCTGAAAATAAAGGAAAAGATTGGTCAGTAGCCCGACACATATAATAATCTTATTTATGGAAGTACAGCTATATTGATTTTTTCCCCTCTCTCTGTGGAATTCTTTGCTTTGAACCAAGTAGACCTAAGTATTAATTGCTTCAAGGTAATTCTCTTTAGAATTACATTGTCAACAATCTTTGGAATCAGATTAAAAGAAATTTAGTTTTGTGTATGCCACTTGAAATTTTAAGAAATGGCATGTTTTGTTATTATGGATTATATTGAGTTTTATAATTTAGCTTTTCTAGGCAGGCATATAAAAAAACCTCTAACTTCAGGAAAACCCAGTACTTTGTTGGTTAAATATGTCAGTCTTCAAAACAGCTGTGTGCTTTTTTGTATGTGCAACTTTCCTTAACATTTTCATATGTTTAGATGCCCTGAATCTTTAATTAAAGTTTGGAAAGAAAACATCTGGACTTAAAAAGATAGACCTGCTGCTGCTGCAACCATACTTACTTTGTGCTGATTTAACAACAGAGATCTTACACAGCTGATGCCATTAGGGTATTGGGGGGCTATTTCCACTCCCCCTCCCCATTTTTAGTGGCTGGTGTTTTGGGGAAAAGTAATTCAAACCTCATACCACTCAGCATAGTTGGGAGATTTTAACACAAAGGTAAGTTTTACATTCTCTGCTGGTTCCTAAGGATGCTCCTTCTTGCAGCTTGAGGCAGGAACTTGCTTTGCTTTTACAGAGAGTTTAATTCTCAAATTAACCATGCTGTGATTGCTATTCTGAAAAAGATGTTTAATTGACATGAAAACTCTTTGTTTCCCTTCCTTTCTATTTTTGCAGTGGCTTCTACTGGCTGTTTTCCTTTGTCCTCTGTTAGGATGTTGGTTTTTCTCAAAGATCCTTTTACCTTTTCCTCTCTCATCTAGGTGGTCTTGTATGCTTCCTTGAAATAATGTGTGTCTGTAGACAACTCTCAAATCTACATGTGCAGCCACCTCTTCTGAACCCTGGAGGGGCCCTTGGGGATTGCTGAGGCCTTTCAAACTCAGGACCATCCAAACTGAAATCATTCATCTTCCTTTACCTTTTCTAATTCTGAACTTCTGATCTCGACCGTAGGTTTATCCCCAAACCTAGAAGTCATCCTTGATGCCTCCCTCTGCTTAACCTGCCACACCCAGTTGATTTTGAGCCTAATGTCTTATGCATGTCACTTTTTTCCCATTCCCAGTGTCAATATCCTCATTATTCCTTACCAGACAATCACAGCAGTCTCTATCTTGCATACTGCCTCTGAGCGTGCATATGGCACATTCTTCCGGACCTCCAACAGTGGATGTGCCAAACACTCCTCTGCTTCTCATGCTCTTGCTGGAAGGGGCTCAGTCACTCCTCATGTAACACCTTAGCTAGGTATAGAATGCCTTTTATGGTTTAGCTCCTGCCTCTTTTCTACCCTCATCTGCTGTTCACTCATAGAACACTTCAGCTGGGTATAAAAGGTTCTTTATGTTTTAGCACCTGCCTTTTTCCCAGCCTCATCTTGTGCTGTCACCCACCTTGATCCTTTAGTTCCACATTGTCCTATATGGTGGCCACTTGTCATATGTGACTGTTGAGCACTTGAAATGTGGCTAGTCCAAATTGAATTGTGCTGTAAGTTAAAATGCACACTGGATTTTAAACTTTGTCTGAAACAAAAAGGATGTAAAATATCTCAATAATTTCTTTATATTGATTACATGTTGGAATTATATTTTGACTACATTAGGTTAAAAAGATATATTATTAAAATTAACTGTATGTTTCTTTTTACATTTTAAAATGTGTCTCCTAAACAATTTAAAGTTACCTGTGTGGCTCTCATATTTCTGTTGGACAGTTCTGCTTTTTAGAATCTTGTTAGGCAAAGTGTGGTCCTTGGGCCGGCAACATCAGCACCGCCTGGGAGCTTGTTAGAAATGCAGAATGTCACACCCTGCCCTGTACCTGCTGAATCAGAACCCACATTTTAACAAAGTGATTCATTCGTATGGTAAAGTTCGCCAGGTGCTGCTGCAGGGAACAAATTTTTGGTCTCCCAGCGTCCTGTTATTTGAGGCTCTGCGCAGATTCCTTTTGAGACATTGATAGCTTTCTGGAAGGCTTTGCTCAAATTGCACCACCCAGGCAAAGTGGTCTCTGACCCTCCCTGCCCGGCCAGGCTTGGTTTTCCCATAGTTCCCTCAGTGGGCCTCTCCGATCGCTGATCTCGCTGATCTCGAAGCATCCTCGACGGTGGAGACTGACTCTTGCTCATTCTCAGCATCGCAGGCTTACTGCCTGGCACGAGGTAGGTCCTCAACATTAAACTCTTTTAAACACAGTTAACATGTTACCTTGGGAAGGGACAAAAGACTGCAGATGTGTCTGCCGAGGGCTTACGTTGTTTTGTGTGCTGTTAGGCCCTTCATCTCATTACTCTTATTTTTATAAGGACCGTCTGAGACAGAGTGACTTGAGCTGAGAGGGACCTGCCCCAGGCATGCAGATCACATGTGTCGGGATCTGAAATCTGCACCTGAGTGATGTCACAGCTCTTTCTGCTCCTTGCCTCCTTGCTAAATGAGACGCTCAGCCTGTCTTACTGTGTAACCACCGGAGTCTTTCCAAGCCTTCTTAAACATTTTAAAAAATATAAGCTCAAAAGATATTGCAAGATTTTTTTCTACAATACAGATGCACACACCAACCTTGCTTTGGGGTAAACTGTGGTCCCATGGGGGTTGGCACGTGCTCGGGGGCGGGGCGGGGCGTGAGGCAGGCCGCAGCAGCGTTTCCTGGTGCTGCCTCCTGGCCTCCAGAGCAGGGTGCCCACCGCTTCCTCCCCTCCCCCCACGCTGCAGGCCTCCTGTCAGGGAGAAGGCAGAGGTAGGCGCCACCCACTACCTGATTCGGGAGCTTTTCCTTCCTTCCTGGGAAAGTGATTTTGATGAGGTCCCGGTGAACGCAGGTCTGGTTTTACTAAATGTGCATAAATGGTTAGTTGTTACATCACACATGGCCCGCTATTCGCAGGGCTGCCGCCACCGGCCACCTCAGCACACAGAAATCAGGGTTTTAGCCTTTTTTCTTCGACAGTGACACACAGCAGGTGATGGCCACGGATGCAGCACGCTCCACGGGCATACCTGGCTTTCGGCAGAATGCTAAAAAATTCCGCAGCCAAGGAAAAAAGAGTTTCAACAGCGTGGGTTCACAATATGTGTTGTTTGACGTGCCAGTGTTGGATCTGAGAACAGCTGACCAATCTTGGTAGTGAATCTAGCCATGTAAACATCTACAGACATTATTTTAATTATACAAGGAAAGGTAAGTGCACATGGGTAATCCGATTGATCAAAGAATAGGGAAGATGAGAGAGGATACGTACCGTGGATAAGCAAAAATAAACCTTGTTACAGGAGTTACAATGCCCTGAATGTCCTCGTGGGCCTGTTGTTGCATGCTGTGTAGAGTTCCACGCTGCTTTTGTCCCCTCCCGTTGGCTTGACTTGGTAATTATAACTGTTGTGTATATAATGCCGTTTGGAGCAGCGTTTTTCTTACGTGCAATGTGGAGATGGTGCACACTCAACCTTTCTTGCCCTGTTGGCATTTTTTTCTGTTAAACATTGGTGTGTGGGTAAAATTAAGAAGAATCTAGAAGTACTTATAAAATCACAATGCACAGCACCTGGTAGGTTGCTGCTGCTACAGCTCTTTAATGTCCTCTGCCATGTGTCTGGTGTTGGGAAGAAGGGCAGGGTGGGTTGTGAGGGGTCCTCTGGGTTAACTAGACACTGCGCTGGTGGGGAGGATAGTCCTACCTGTTCCCTCCCCATCCTCCTTCAGCCGCTCCCCACTGGATGGGGTCTGCGGGAGGTCAGGCTAAAGGGGCATGGGCTTGCGGTGCTGCAGGGAGTGGACGTGTGGCTTCACGCTCCTTCCTGGGACACTGAGCCTTGAGCAGGTGCTTCAGGACTAGGAGCTGCAGAAGCCCAGCCCTGCGGCCCACCGTGGCTGACGGGCCAGTGCCCGGAGATGAGAGCTTGGCTGCGGAGATCTGCCAGAGTGGTCTTCCTTGGGCTCCATGGTTCTGGCTCATTTTTGACCCTTTGCTCAAGACATCCACCAGCCCCGGTGTTCCTGGTGGCATGTTCGTAAATCGCCTTTTAGCTTAGACATAGGAGTTGGGCTTGCAACCAAGAAAACCAAGGCCTGAAACACAGAGTATAAGAAGTGTGCAGGTGCTGGTACCTTATCACTTTGTCATTTGTTACCCGCTACAAAAGTGGCACCCGACCCACTGGGGGCACGTGGCTGCTCCAGAGGCTCTGAGGAGTGGCACCGGGTGTGGCCATCTCCTACACACTGACCTTCTTCCCCGGTGGCCACCCCCAGACCCCTGAGAATTGGGAGGGTACAGGTTTCCTTTTACCAGCACTGGCTGATCTGGAGTCCTGGTAGAACTGTGGGTGATGACACCTTGGCTCCATTGAGCGCCTACTGTATGCCAGTGGCTGTGCACTATGCCACGCTTCCTGGGCGCTTGGACCTGCCGTCATCCCCCACGTCACACTGAGGTGTCGGAGTGGCGCAGCCGGAATCCACACAGCACCTGCTGACTCTGCAGTGCTCCCGGCGCTGTTCAGTGTTGCGTGAACTCCATAGCGGTCCTGTGGGGTGGGTTTATGAGTTTCTACTGCTGCGACGGCTGGAGTGCTCGTGTCCCCCCGGATTCCCATGTTGAAACCATTCGAACCCCCACGGGGATGGTACGATGTGGTCGTGTCTTCAGGAACTGATGAGGTCATGAGGGTGGGGCCTTAGGGATGGGATTACTGCCTTTATCAAAGAGACTCCAGAGAGCTCTCTCCCCCCTTCTGCCATGTGAGGACACGATGCCGTCTGAGAACCAGGAAGTGCGCTGTCACCGGACACAGACTCTGCCACGCCATGCTCTTGGACTTCCAGCCTCCAGACCCGGGAGAAATACATTTCTGCTGTTTGAGTCGCCAGTCTGTGGTGTTCGTTCTCCCTGCCCAAGTGGACTAGACAGCTGGTGAGGAGAGCTGGGCTCGGAGAGGTGAAGACGCTCGCCCAAGGCTGCAGCAGGGCCAGCTTCAGCCGTGCCTAGCACGTGGCAGACGCGCAGCAGGTATTCGGTAGGTGCAGCAAAGCCAGCCTGGTACCAGGGCTGGGGTCATGCTGCCGCTTTGCTTCAGGCGCGGGAGTTTGGGGGCAAAGGTCAGAGTGTCCCCAGGACCAAGCAGGCCATGCAGGGTACTTGTTTGCATCAGCCCTAGTCAGCCTAGGGGACGGGTGGGGGCCGTCAGCCCTGGGGGACTGAAGAACTGGCCTTAGGTGTTTGCAAGGAACAAGGCCTTGACGTGGGGTAGAGGCATCACGCAGTCAGGCCTCCGGGGCCTCACGGCAGCCGGGCGTATCACTCAGCATGTGCTGTGTGGCAGCCGTGAAACCAGCATGGAGGACTGTGTGCGGCCCGTGGTCTAAACTGTAAAAAAACGTGCCCCTACCCCACCAAAAAAGAAGTAAAGCAGAGAAATTAGACTCTAGAGGTTAAAGCGGCTTGCTTTCTCTTCCACATCGCTTGTAACTGGATGATGCTTTGAAAAAGGCATGCATAGGTGCGTTTAAAGGAAGCTCTGCTGAAATTCCCCAGGGGAGCCGGTTCTGGGGCTGTCCTGAGTGTCCTCTCCTTGCAGCCCCTGGGCTGTCTGGTTCTTGCTGGTGAAGGCACTTCCCTATCTTAACTCCTCTGCAGTCCCTTTTGAACAAGGGTTCAGTGTCACAGGGAGGTTGGCAGGGGTGTGGCTCAGCGGGGACAGAGGGAGAGAGCTCACCTGCGTGTGCAGCCCCGAGCTGTGGATGTGGCCAAGCCCAGGCCTGGCGCCTCGGGCGGGATTGGCTGGTGGGTCATCCACGGCCTGACTTCCTCCCAGGTCTTGCTGCCCCCTCTCAGGTGACAGGCGTGCCGCTGCTCACCATATGAGCCCCTTTATTGGTGGTGGGAGGACTGGCGGAGCCCTGCCCGGGTTTCTCTTTCCTTGAGTCTTTTCAATTATTAAAAACAGATATAACTCACATATCACAAAATTCTCCCTGTTAAAGTGTACAGTTCAGTGGGGTTTTTTTTTCATATTTTCACTGACTTGTGCAAATTGTCACTTTATGTAACTCCAGAGTATTTTCGTCCCCCGCAAAGAAACCCTGCATCAGTTGGCAGTCCCTCCCCATTCCCTCCCTTGGCCCTCAGGACCCCCAGACGGGTTGTGCCTTGGCCAGCCAGCATCCTCGTGGCCCTTAGGGTGGCAGCTGATGGCGAGTGCAGCCTCACTGTCTGCGGCGGCTGCGTTCTGAGCAAGAGCGTGGGAAATCATTCAGCAGCCCCATGAAGTGTGGACACGGTCATTTTCTGTTTTGCCGATGAGGGTAGAGATTTGTCCATGGGGGACGCTGCACTGCCTCTCGGGCAGCTGTGCTCTGGGCTACTGCTGGGTCTGCCCCGCCCCACAGGGCGTTGCTGCAGAGAGGGGAGGGGAAGTGGCCCACGTGTCTGTGTGCCCGGAGACTTAGACATACTTTCTTTCTTTTTTTTTTTTTT